>JBBPCY010000109.1:31054544-31064823 GCA_037974405.1 Brachyalestes nurse | reverse complement strand
GAGTGTGTTGGGAGGAGGATGTTGAGGAGAGACTGAGTGTGTTGGGAGGAGGATGCTGAGGATGGAGCTGCAGGGAAGAGGAGAAGAAGAAGGTCTAGTAGGAGGTTTATGGATGTAGTGAGGGAGGACATGCTGGGAGCTGGTGTGAGAGAAAGATTCAGAGGACAGAACCAAATGGAGACGTTTGATCTGCTGTGGCGACTCCTAATCGAGAGCAACCAAAAGTAGAAGATGAAGCTCAAAGCTTCTCATTCTCGCTTTAGCACTAAAGCTACATAGCTGACGAGTAAAGGAAGCCCATACGCATCAGTTAAAAACCAAAGACAGGCCCAAGTCATCACAGACATCCCTCAAAACGCGTGGAGGTGTCCAGTAATCTCTAATAGACTGACTTATGTGGTTTCTGACACCGTATGACTCACTGTTGTCTAGAACTGTGGCCTTTTAGCTATACATAACTTCCAGCATATACTTTTTGTTCTCTTTGTATATTTAGAAAAATTGCGTAATGCTGTTTTTTGGCCTTCTCTCCTCTTTTTCTCTTCCACACAAACAGAAAGTGAAGATCGCTGCTCTCCGCTGTATCCACGCCTTGTCCCGCCTGCCTGAACACACGGTAAGGTGCAAGTTCATGATGTGCACTATTAAATCAGGTTCATTTCATAAAAGTACAATTCAGCCAAACCTCAAATTTACACAGTTTACCACCGACCCCAGATGTGATAAATCAGCCGAGATGTGTCCGAATCTTGAACTGTTAATACATCCCTAAAACTTCTCTGGACCAGAACAGACTTAGAAATGTGATTTAGGACAAAGTGTGACTTACTGTAACCTGCAGAAATGAACTGAACTTCTGCATGTAGGCAAACACTGGGGGCAATTTTTACACAACAGGGTCTGTTTTCACAAACCACCTCCGGAACAGGAGCACTGATCAAGAATCAGTTTCTGTGAGTCATAAACACAAAGGAATCTACGGAGGAGTCTTGCTTAGTGAACTGCAGCCCTGGTGTTTGTGTGAAGAGGCTGCCTGTAGCACTGAAGTTTAGTTTGCACTAACTCTGAGCACAACGTTGCCGCAGGTCCTGCCGTTTCGTGCCAGAGTGCTGCGTGCCCTGGCTGCTCCTCTGGATGACAAGAAGAGACTGGTGAGGAAGGAGGCGGTGTCTTCCCGGGGAGAATGGTGAGTCTGTATGACTGAAGTAATAACTTACAGCAATACTGCAAAATCTCATTTGCACAGTTTCCCCCTTTACCACAAATGTAGCCAATCAGCTGAGCTGTATTTGATGACTAAAGTTTAGTGTTGGAAGCTACAAGACCATGGAAGCTTATACACCACCAATTAGCATAGTGCTAACTGCAGGCCTAAATCATCACACACTCATCCTAAACTGTACAGTAATCTCTATAAGACTTTCTACAACTCCATAAACATGGGCTGGAGTAGCATGGATGAAATCAGTGTTACGGATCAGTTGTGGATAAGAGTGAGTTGTACAGTGTCAGTGAGTCTATTAGTGATTACTGAACCGTTTGAGGCGAGTGTGATGATTTAAACATGCTGATTGGTGGGGTTTACTTTTCACTGCCCTTGTAGCTATAGACAGTATACAGCTCTGGAAAAAATAAGAGACCACTGCAATTTATTTTTAAATCAGCATGTGACAACCATTCCATGCCAGCGTCTTTTAAATTCCTACACAAGCAGCTCATTCTGCTTTATGAGGGACTGATTAGTGATCACCTGAATCACATCTTATTTAATGAGGAAAAGTATAAAAACACTGCAGTAATCAACACTCTCCTCTGCAGGGGTTTCCGCGAACAATTAATAGTTAGGTTCTCAGAAAAATACTGAAGCCGTGACCGTTGAACCGCGAATAAGCAGGGGGTTTACTATATTGCCTTTTGTTTTTTGAACAAGAGATTTGTTTTCTTTTCATTATTCAGGTTCCAAATATTTTTATTTGGAAATTACGAAAAATATTGTCAGTAGTTCTTAAAAACTAACGCAAAGCTAGAAAAGAGAAAACCTGAGAAACGGAAGATTTTTGCAGTTGTCTCTTATTTTTTCCAGAGCTGTATATTACTTAAAACAGTTCAAATAAATTAAAGTTAGCCCAGTTTGACAAGGTTGGCATGCTTTGTCTGTGGCAGGTTTTTGTTAGGGAGTCCCGGTGGGAGGTGAAGCCCCTCCCCCCCCCAGCGGTGGCATCAGTCACAGTGGGTCAGAAGTGCACACCCCCTGCGAAAGACCCCCCGTACAGAGCCTCGCACCTCACCATCCACAGCCTTTCCCTGTGAAATCATTGTACCACGTCTGCTCTAAACACGCACAGTCGGAGTGGAGCTGGCCTGCCTGGCCAGTCTAAGCAGACACTGGGAACCACTCCTATGGAAACGAACCAAAATGCACTGCGTTTTGCCTTTAAATCAGCCTCTCGGCCTGTTTTGTCCAGGAGGGGGTGCTGTAGTTCTGAGCCTACTTTGTGTACCTTTGCTGGTAAAGCTGCCCTTTTGACCCCTCAGTGGCCCCCTGTTGGACAAACGCTGTAAGTTTTAGCAGGTTTCTATAATCCCCGACCTGATCAAACAGAAGGACTCACAATAGTGGATAAATCAGTTTACTGACTTTCATTTGGATTCACATGGATAAAAAAACTGACTTTTTTTTTATTTGACTAGACTCCATGTATGTATGAAGAGGAATGCGGAAAGCATACATTCCTTAGGAAACATTAACGGCCTTTCCATCAGTGTTTTAAACGTGGCTGAGGTTGTCAAGGCCACTGAGGTTTATTTGTGTGGTTGTCACTCATTTCGCCGGCCGACTAACACTGAAGCCTCACCACGAAACTTACGCCAAGGATATAGTGGATAATATTTAAATGTCAATAAATTTCTCTTTATAAATGCGTAAAGTTTAATTCGTTTGCTAATACACTGTTAATGGTAAATGAGGTATGTCAAACTTCTGGGCCACAGCCTCACAGAGATTAACTCTTTCACTGATGGACTGATGGTGGGTTTAAATTAGGCAGAGTGCTTTAGTGCCCTGGAGTCTGACACATGGATTAAATTCATTCTATATTCTTGTTCTTCAACACAGCAGCTGCAAGAGCCCAAGTTTCCTTTTAATGAAGATTTTGAATGTTGTTTGGTACCACTTTGCTGAAGGCACCATTCATAAGGCTGCATGAGACCTTCATAAATAATAACCCCTTCATAAACCCCTGTAATCCTTATCTAAAAGTTTATTTCATCAGTAAGGTGAAAATGACATCGGAATGGACCTAGTGACTTATCACAATGGGCTCAGATAGCTGCTGTGTAGCGTTATGAATGCCGCCTTTCTGTGAAGTGTCCGTGTTTATTAATCAGTTCAGTAGAGGGGTGTTTGCTACTAAGTGCTAGAGGGTGGGAGTGCAAGTTTGTTCACACTTTTTCAACCTATAATTAAAGACCATATACCCACATGCCATTTAGACTAAATTAGCATTTCCATCATTTTCCCTCAAACTGCACCTTCTCTACACTGTCATCTGATGGCATCACCATGCACCAGTAGGTGGGGAAAAGTAAATAGAAGAGAAAATACTTTCAGTAATATTAATAATTGACCAGTGAAGTTGTCCTTCCCCCAATAAGAATCAAGAGAAATGCTCAGCTAGTTCAGAGACCTTGCCTGCTTTGCTAGCCGATACATCACAGCATCACAGAAAGGTGCAATATGATTTCCCACTCACTATATTTTTTATTTATTCATTGTCCAGTCCACCTACTAGCTAGGTCCCCACCCCATGATGCTACCAAGGCTGAAGACCAGCATGCAATGGTTCTGAGACACACCAAACTCCACCACATCATCTAAAACAGCTCAACATGCTTGCAGGAGAACACTCATTATGTTCTCTTGGATTTGGAAACCACAGATGGCTGTTGGATCAAACTTGCAAATTCTGATGATAGGGTTTACACAGAGATGTCATCAAAATGCAACGTTAATAATCAAATCAGTTATTTATTGTATAAAAAAAGTAAAAGGTACAAATACACACACCATATAGAGCACAGCTCCAGTATCTTTTATAGCCATCATCATTATTGCTACCATGCTACGTCCTCAGCAGCCACAGCGCTACTGGTGAAGACCTTGATCTGAGCGCTGTTTTAGCCAGCTGATCTTATTAGCAGTTAGCAGCCTGAAATAAAAATGGACCGCAAGAGAACAGTCATTCCTCTGATATATACTGGTGCCCAATGCGTGACCTTTTCACTTTTCAAATACAGCTAAAGGCACACAGTAAAAAAATGTTTCCTGGATGCTAATGAAAATTCATGGGCCACCTTTGAAAGTAGTTGGACATTAAAATACCATGTGAAATAACAGTTTTCATAAATATTTCTATACTCGGCCACCATCAGTTCACCTTGTAGAAGAGTCACTTTAAATTCGCTAAGACACACAAACAAACACCTCAGTACAAAACACATAAAACAGCTGTTCCACATGACGCGGCTGAACAGGGCCCTAAGGCTATGTTAATGTAACGGGGTCAAAGTGAAACAAAATTGGGTTTTGCTGGCCAAACTGGAAATCTCCCTTTCCAGGTAGATGCAAAAGGAAACTTCAGAGAAGCCATCATGATCTCTGGGGCATTCAAATACATTTCTATAATTTTTATTCAACAGAATCATGATTATTTTAAAAATGCATTTCTGCTATTATGTTTTGGTTGGAAGCGACAGGGTTGAATTCTTGAAACAGAAAGTGATCCAATTAGGATCTCTGTGTTTCTATCTGTGTTTTCTAGTGAGATCTGTGAGATCTAGTTGGCAAGCTCTCCCCTTGGGATCTGGACTGAAGTCATAGTGTGTTAGATTACCCACCAACATCATTAGGAAGAGGAACCAACAGATCATGTTGTAAGCATCAGTGGTTACAAGTTCTAGATAGGCCACTGATTGTGAGTATGAGCAGGAGGGATGGGCATCTTAAGCAAAAATATTGATCGATAATTGATAAAAGATGGCTTGCTTGCCCCTCCTGGCTCAATCCCTTGCTCGCTGGTTAGCAGAAGGTGTTGGTATTGCACCTAAAAGCTGTTTGCCAACCACCATGAAACAACAAAAGAAGAAAAATGACCAGTGTGCGCACTGTCTACTTTTTGCGTGTGGTCCTGTGATGGTCTGGGAATTGGAGGGCATGGGGGTTTTGGGGGTGAGCAATTGTGCCAACAAAAAAAAAAAAACAGAAACTTTTTTTTCCTCCATTGTATATCTGGATCTAAAGGATCTGACCTTAACTCACTTTGTCTTGAACTGCTTAGGTGCAGAATGTTTGTGCTGCTGGCTCGATCATGAATCATTCTTGTGCCATTATTGATTATTACGTGAGGTGAGTTGTTTCAGGACGCCGGTGTGCACAGATATGGTTCATTTCCACACACGGATCCGAGAAAAAATAAAAAATTAAAATCTGAGTAATGTTAACACAGTCCAAACAGCCGCAGTGTAGATGCTCTACCACTGCCGGCAAAAGGCCGGACTGTAGGTCCATTCTGGTAGACTGAAAGATCATATGGCCATGGCCTCCTTTCGGGGTGGAGGACTGTCCCACGTGATCCCGTCTCCACGGGGCAAATGGCTGGAGGGTAAGAGCACCCGCGTTAACCAGTGACTGTTGGAAAGAACAAACAAAATGTAATTAAGCCTCAAACCTTTTTTCCTGTCCTCAATTTAGTCATATAGACTCCCAACAGGAGGACAAAGTTCTACAGAGCTGTGGACCAGATGGAATCCAGTCTAACACACCTGGTTTAAAACACTAACCCAAATTTGTGTTTATCTTGACAAAAAAAAAGTAATCTATTGGCTGCTAACTAAATGAATATACCTAATTATTGTTCAAATTATACTTCGGCTTGCTTTCCTCCATACCAGCCTAGTAATACAACCTTTGAGAGTGAAAAAGTGTACAAAGACAAAAAAAACTACCTGCTCTTCTCTACCCCAAACAGCATTTTCCAGTTATTTATTCTCCCGCTGTGATATGGATTCCGAAACACCTGCAAGGACAAGTGATTAATGGCAAGACAATTTTTTTTGCACGCTTGATCTTGGTTAGTTTTTAATTGTAAAGTTCAAGTACTATTACATGCAGTCCATTACAGCAAAAACAGCCCGTTTTCAATTTGGTGGTTTTATGATGTCACAAAAACTAATATATTTACATATATCCACCTATTGAGTCTACAGCTGTATTGCTTCACCTATTAATGCTGCAGTTATTATGAGCATCTCAGCTGCTTTTTGAAAGATGCACAATAGAGATCAGCCAAACATAAGAAAGCTCATTTCCGTCTTAAAATAACAGTAACAGCTTGTTCAATTCTGAGGGAAATACATGTGTGTATTTAAACACATATATCATAAATAGACCCCAGGACGAATTCAAGTTATAGAAACAGTAAACACAGCAGCAATGAAGCTGTAAATGAGCGTATAAGATTCTGTAAAAAAGGGGAAAATATTGTGTGTAAAGTAACCACCACTGAACACACACGCCACTCACCTTGCCCCTCTCCTTCAGTCGTTTAGTCTCTTTGCGGTTGATGTGTCTCTCCACACTGGTCTCTCCTCTGGTGATGAGCACCGCATGCCAGGTGGTCAGACATCCCAAGGCAAGCGCCACCGAGCTGAATTCAAAAGGTTGAAAGCTTAAAACCCTTTAAAGTGTTCATATTTTTAAAAAAAGTGCACATCAGAAGTAAGGTGGGGTCTCACCTGGTGAGCACCCACAGGTACAGCAGGCTCTTATGAAACCATCTCTCCTGAGACGTGAAAGGAGGCGCAGGAGTCTGGTAATAGCTCTAACAAGAAAAAAAAGGAAATATTCAGCCACTTTAAAAATGAATGAGCACCTGTTTTTGAGACGTCTCACACAAATGCAAATAAGTTCACGTCGTCTACAGAGAACACAGTTGAATGCACCATTACCTGTTTATTCGGTGGGTTTGACTTACTGGGAAATAATAATGTAAATGTGGCATGTAGGAAAGTTAGGGCACATTTAACATGAAACATCTGCCACATGAAAGCAAATAAATAAATAAATTAAAAAAAACAAAGTACTTGCGTACAAAAGCACTGAATTTCAAACTCGCAAATTTACAGAAATACATTGAACATTATTGAACTACTTGCTACCCGATAACAATAACAAACAGAAACTGCGTATTACAGTGTGCAGAAGTGTCTCTGTAGAGGATGTGCATCTTATTTACACTTAGAACATCGACAAATGTTATTTGACCAGGGGTGCACAATGCTTGCATGTTTGAGTAGTTTAGCAGCTTAGAAAGCTATTGGTATCGAACACGGTCAGAACACAACACCTGCACCTGTTAAGTCAGGATGGAAAATTCAATGAAGAAGCACATTATGAATGTATTGCTATAGAGGTGGAACCAAAAAAGCTAATAAGAAGCAAATATGAAACAGCTGGTATAGAAAATGCCAATTATTTCCTATGTAGATTCGACTCACTGCAGTTCTAGAAGTCAGTCCATACTTAAGTAGCTTTTCGAGCTGCTACTCTTGTACTTTTACTGGAAAAGGTACTTTTTCTTCTACTGTGATCATTATTTCACAGGAATATGTGCCCACCTCTGGTTCTGACAGACCTAACACCTCTACTTCACTAAAGATCAAACACGGGACAGCATCACAATCTACTGGACGGACTGAGTCTGTGGATACGGCTGCAAGTTCACTGGTAAGTGGATTGAGTGCTTCGCTTCTTCTGGGATGGCAGGTGTATCTTGGGAAGCTACTCTGAATATAAAATCCACTTAATCTGTCAGTCCACCAATTAGATTACGCTGTTTAAAAGCAGCCCCGCGGGGCGAGAGGTGCGTGAGAACTGCAGACAGGAATAACGACTAGCCAGTGAGTGCTTGCAGCCTCTCCATGCTACCTGTCCCGCAGCATATCCGGGGGGCATGAGGCTATAGAGGATCCCCGCTCCAAACACCGGCTCTCCTTGCTGGTGCATCTCTGTGTAGCGGTACGACTGCAGGGACAACAGCGCACACACATTCACACAGCGCACGACGCCGGGCCGTTTAGAATATCCTCATGAATATTCAGATGTGGGTGTGGTTAACAGTGCACTCCAACAAAGTGTTCCTCAGAGTGGTGGCAGAGAAGAACCACTGAAGAACCCAGCAAACGGTGAATTTTTTGTAAAAGACCTGTGTAAGGACCTTCTTTAACCTTTCCACAATACACTCTTAAAAAAGGTGCTGCAAAGGGTTATATTGTGAGAATATAAAGAACATCCACGATGTAAAGGTCCTTTACCAATTCAAAGGTTCTCCCAAGCATGGAAACTGGCAACACCCGAGAACCCTTAACAGCCCTTTTTTAAGAACTTAAGGTTTAAACAAGGATTACATTTCTAAAAAAAAAATGTCCTTCTCACTCACACAGTTTGCATACAGAATTTTTTTCAGGACTGCAGTAGGTCAGTGTGCTTTAGAGAGTCCATATCCCCCATTTTGCTTGTTTTCTTGTTTTGTTTCTCCCCGCAGATCCACTCAGGATATTTTCATGTGGTATTATTATCCAAAAATAGTCCCAAGTCATTTTCCGACCTCTCTTCATTACTCAGACGTACTGATTGTGTTACAGTACATTTAAAACTGATATATATATATAAATGAGCTCGGTTCTGTTTGGCTGTCCTGCACTGTGTCTTGTTCAGAAAGACGTCTAGGCTGAAACACTCCTGATAACTTTATTGTGAATTGGTGGGCTGGATGGGAGGATTTACAGTCCCATGCAAATGTTTGTGTACCCCTAGTGAACTTACATGCTTTGTTGATTTTCTTCATATAAATAAAGTTCAAGCTCTCCACTTTTACAATTATTGCTTATTTACTGAGTTTAAGATGTTGAAAAAGATGAAAAATGAAACATGGCCTTTGGAAAAAAAAAGTTTTTTTTTTATCTTTTTTTTTTTTGCTTTTACAACACATTAAATTGCGGTAAATAGAAAACGTTCTGAATTCTACAGGAAAATTCAAGTTGTCCTTATATTAAAAAAAACATGCAAATTCACAAAGACTGTTCAAACATTTCTATGAAAACACTCCTGTCCTTAAGGACAGGACGTCCGATTGTGAAACTCAGAAAACATTTTTGCTCCCAAATGGTACAACTGCCTAAGCCAAGGGTTCTCAAGCTGGTCCTTGGCATCCCCAATCCATCTGGCAATGCATAGAGCAAAGAAGTGGACCATGTAGGGGTCTCTGAGGGTCTGAAGTTTGAGAGCCACTGGTCTAAGCGCTGGCCCTATAGTCAGAAAGTTGCAAGTTCGGGTGGGGGAGACCCAGCTGGTGGGTGGAACTATAGACAGATAGTGATTAGATTAATCTATCAAAGCAGCTCACTCTAATTTAAATTCAAAGCAGCTATTCAAAGCAGCTCACTCTAATTTAAAAGCAAAGGAAATTCCCATGATGTGAACACTCAAATCATGTAAATTGTTATATTAAAATCTGAACGGTTAATTGTTTTGAACAATTATTATATTTCTAACAAGTAAAATTATCACAATATTTATCGTTATCATTTTACCGCGTAGTCCTCATAATACCAACCTCCTATAAGTGCAAAACTGAACCTACAGACAGTATAACAACGTTGTTTGCAGTCCAGATCTGTAAAAGGGGCGCTCTTCCCATACCAGCAGCTCAGCTAATGTGTGTATCAGCAGTACTACGGAACACAAGTAGTCCTCAGTTCCAGTCTTGAGGACACCATGTTCAGCATAACTGTGTTTTTGTTGCTGTAACACACACAACTCAAATCTTCACATCATTATCCAGAGCTTCATGTGCCCAGTTAGACTCTCTGAACTGCAGAGTAAACACGGTCAAAGAGTTTACTGTTTGGCGAATTTTGCGCCTACCTCGATGGCTCTGTACGCGTCCAGGAACATGTCTTTGGCGCTGATGCTGCAGTAGATGCAGCCCATGGTCATAAAGAGGCAGAAGGAAAAGAAGTAGCGGTGGTTGAAGTGGCCCACGCAGTTATTCAGCCAGGCTGCAGGACACATGGGTTAAGGACAGGACGTCTGATTGTGAAACTCAGAAAACATTTTGGCTCCCAAATGGTACAACTGCCTAATTCAAGGGTTCTCAAGCTGGTCCTTGGCATCCCCAATCCATCTGGCAATGCATAGAGCAAAGAAGTGGACCATGTAGGG
>JBBPCY010000109.1:31043371-31054444 GCA_037974405.1 Brachyalestes nurse | reverse complement strand
TTTAGAAAAGTGAGACAGTAACACCCACTTTCAGAACTGAAGGTAACAAGTAACGAGAACCTTGATAGAAATGTAGTAAAGTGAAAAGTACGCTTTGTCTTGCAAATGTAGTGAAGTGAAAGTTGTAAGTTTCCAAAAGACTACTTAAGTAAAGTACAGATACTCAAAAACTGTACCTAAGTACAGTACTTAAGTAAATGTACTGAGTTACTGTCCACCTCTGACCGCGACCCCAGTAAGGATTAAGCGGTTACAGAAAATTGATAATAATAATAATAATATTTTTTGTATTGATTTATTTGTACAAATGTGAGGGGCTATATACCTAAGATTTTCATTTGGCCTTCAAACCCATGAAAAAGTAATCTAACAAAAAATTACTTTTATTTCTTACTAGTACTATTAGTAGTTACTGATTACACCAATCATCCACAACATTAAATTCAGTTACAGGTAAAGTGAATAACACTGATTACAATGTAACAATGGCACCTGTTACAATTAGCAGCTTTTAATAAGGATAAATACTCCAATCAGCCACAACGTAAAAATCAATGACAGATGAAGTGAACAACACGGATTATATCGTTACAATGGCACCTGTCAAGGGGTGGGATATATTAGGCAGTTCATGAAGTTGAGGTTGAAAATAAAAAAAGGAGCTGAGACATTTTGAAATGGACCCACCTGTGATGGCAAGACAACTGTGTCAGAGCATCTCTAAAACAACAGGTCTTGTGGTCAGTATCTACAAAAACTGGAGGGACAGCCAGCATACCAGCGACATAGTCATGGGCCGCCAAGGCTCATGGGTGTAGGGAGCGAAGGCTAGTCTGTCTGGTCATTCTGCAGAAGAGCTGTTGTCGCACAAACTGCTGAAAAAGTTCATGCTAGCTAATAGAAAGAACACACAGTGCATCACACCTTGCTGCATATGGAGCTGTGTAGCTGCAGACTGGCCAGAGTGCCCATGCTGACCCCAGTCCACCCCTGATGGCTCCTACAATGGGCACATGGGCAACAGAATTGGACCATGGAGCAACGGAAAGCAGTGGCCTGGTCTCACAAATCATATTGTCTTTTGTATCAGGTGGACAGTGTCCACCACTTACCTGAGGAAGAGATGTCTTCAGGATGTTCTATGGCAGGGGTGTCAAACTCCAGTCCTGGAGTGCCGTGGTCCTACACGTTTTGGTAATTTCCCTGCTCAGAAACACCTGGTTCACCTCATCAGTTAATTGTCAGGTTTAGTGAATGTGTTACAGTAGGAGAACCATCAAACTGTGCTTGACACCCCTGGTCTATGGGAAGAAGACAAAGTGATGAAGTGATCTGCTGGAGAACCTTTTTGTCCTGCATTTATGTGGATGTTACTTTGACATGTATCACCTACCTTGACATTTTTTGCAGATGGCAGTGGCCTCTTTCAGCAGGATGTGTCGTGTGGTGGTAGCAGCCTAGTGGGTAAACTCTTGCCTGTGATCCCGATGAACACAAAGTTGCAGGTTCAAACCGACTTTCTACCATTGTGTCCTTGAACAAGACACTTAACCCTTAGTGTCTCCAGGGGGACTCTCCTTGTAACAAATTTTTGTTAAGTCGCCCTGGATAAGGGTGTCTACCAAATGCCACTTTACTTTGTGTCCTGTCAAATTGTAACCATTGTAAGGAATAGTTTGAGGAATATGACAAAAGTCTCAAGGTGCCCCCAAGCCCCCAATTATCATCTGTGGGACATCCTGGACAAACATAGAGACTCCCAATTTGCAATGTTCCTCGACAGGCTACAGCTGTTTTAGTGGTCCTGAACTATATTTACGCTATTTAAACAAAAGTATTGGTACGCCTGACCATCACACCAACAGAGACTTTAATGACATTGCATTCAAATACATAGACTTTAATATGGAGTTGGTCCCCCTTTGCAGCTATAACAGCTTCCACTCTTCTTGGAAGGCTTTCCACAGGATTTTGGAGTTTCTGACGTTAATGTGTGCCCATGCATTCTATAGAGCATTTATGAGGTCAGACACTGATGTTGGACGAGTAGGTCTGGCTTGCAATCTCCGTTCCTCTTAATTCCATAGGTGTTGGATGGGGTTGAGGTCAGGGCTCTGTGTCCACACCAAACTCATTCAACTGAATTGATGATTATGATTATAGTTTATCAATAAGATAATGTCAACGGTTAATATTATATATATAATGGTATAATATACTACTACTACCACTACTACTACTACTACTACTACTACTAATAATAATAATAATAACAATAATACTAATAATAAAATAATAATAATAATAATCGTTTTTATTATTATTTAGTAGTTGTAGTACTGTATTTATATATGAGACACGCATTTTAATATCACTCCGTGATATATTAAAGTCACTGTAGAACAGTTTAAAACACTGCCTCGGTCGCGCGCTCTTTAAGGTTGCCATGGGTTACCGCCTCCGTGTCACAGCGAGGCGAATTGACGTCAATGGCAAATTTTTTGATTGGTGTTGACCGTTTCCGGTGGAGTGTCCGTCAGACGGTTGAGGAGGAGAAAAAGACGGAGAAATAGAATAAAAAGCGCGTCGCCTTCCACACACGGAGCCGCATTCAGGAGTTTCGGTAAGCCATGATATTTTCTGACCCCTCCTGCCTCTCCGGAAAGGCTGAGTTCGGTGAAAATCCGGCTGTCCAGAATCGAAGCTAACCGGCTAACAGCTAGCCGTCGTTTGTTTATGCTGCACAGAAAAGATGGCGCTTTCGGCCCTTATAATGATCACAAACGGCGCTTTACTGTCTGTGAACTGACCATATTCAACGTTGCTCGATGTATATGACACATTAAAAAGATCTAACGCCTCTAAATGGTCTTCTGATTTCGATAAAATCAAACTGCCCCTCATCCCTGTGTTTATTATTCGACATCTCCGGCCCACCTTAAAAGCTGCAGCAGTTACTGCACGATTTAAGGTGGAGCGGACAGTTAGACTAAAGGAAGCCCGTCCGCCATTGACATCTATAACGTTTCCTCATCTCCAAACCTTAGAAATGCGATTTTAGTCTGCTTTTGTGGCTTAGTTTTATATAAACCATGCATGGATGATATTTATTACCAGTGCAAGTATAGGAGAGTGTCCGTTATCAGGTGAAATATTACTGTGTGCAACATGTGCAATTGATAATCTGCATTATTACTGTTTTTGTTAAAGCTTCTACCAAGGAAGTGGTGACACACAACGTTCATGGTGTTCATATATTTATAATTAAATACATCCACTATGTACTTATACATACATATATATTTATAAAGATTTATCCACTGTGTTCATACACACACACACATATACACATATATGTCCTCGATGTACATACATACACATACAATGTGTACATACATGCATATGTTTATGTAGGTTTATATATATGTGCATACACATTTATGTAGGTTTATCAACTATATTTAAAAACCACTATGTAAATATAGGCATACATATATAGGTTTATCCATTTTTGTTTTGTTTTTTTTTATATATATAAATAAATAATATATATATATACATATATACATACACACATATTTCTATTTATATTCAATGTGTACATACATACATAGGTTTATATAGGTTTAACCACCATGTCCATACATATATACCCACTATATACATGTATTCATACTAGGGCTGGGCATGTTAAAGCATTATTTACTTGGCGCTGACAATTACTTTAACATTAACAGAGGGTTTTTTAAGCCTTTTATTTTGAAATAATAGCACCCCAGTACTTTTGTCTATATTATTTGACCATTTTACCAACAAGAACTTTACTGACACTGCATTCAGATGCATAGACATCAATATGGAGTTGGTCCCCCTTTGCACCTGCTATAATGGTTCTGCCCCCCATGCTCTGGACTCTGAGGGGAACTTGTTTTTCTATAACAAACTAGATAAAACGTGAAAGCCCTGCGGTGACAAATAGCTTTGGTTTTATATTCGGATTTATATTGATTTGATTTCTTTAATGTTTAAGTTGAGATTTACAAGAAATATTTGAACTGCAGCTAACCATTAAAATGTTTGCAAACCAAATGTTATTGCTCTTTTGTTCATATAGTAGTACTTTAAAAATAAGTGTGCAGTACAATACTTTGGAATTATTTAATTTTGCGTATAATGATGCGATTAATCGTGATTAATTGCAGAAAAACCATGCGATTAATCGTGATTTTAAATTCTAATTGCTGCCCAGCATTAATACATACATATATACAATGTGTACATACATACATACACATATCTATATACATATGTGTATACACACATACTTCTATATTTATACTTTTGTATTATTCATATAGTGTAATTTTTATATGATACTGTTACATTGTACAGCTTTTGTTCTATTGATTATGCTTACTTTCTTCTTTTGTATTGCCTACTTCTGCCATAACAATGCAAATTTCCAACCTGTGGGCTTTATAAAGGGTTATTTTATCTTTTTAATACTGTTTGTAGGATAAAGTGACATTGATTGGGCATGTTTTAGTTTTTCCTGGATTAAAGCTTGTCACTTAGTTGACATGCACTGTATTGTTATATTTGATAATACTTCAAATGAGTGGCTGGGAGTGTTGTACTGTCAAAATAATCTTCCCATACAGATTATTACTCTGCTAATCCAATTATCAAAATATTGCAGTAATCTTGTTCTTGTCCTGTGGGTGATTTACATGCTGTGAGCCAAGGTTGTTAAACCATATTGTATCTAATGTGTCCTGGATTTCATATTGCTCAGCCTTGTTTGCAAATTAAAAAAATTACTTTTTTTGGAGTAAATGTTTCTGGTCTTATGTCACCATTAATAATCTTTTCTTTTAAATATTCATTAAATATCTTCTCTTTTTCTATTAGAGTTTTAAGTGTTTTCTATCTGCTTTAAAGGGAAATTCCAGCCCATAAATCAGTGTTTGTATACAAAGTTGTTCAGGGTGTGAAAAACCTCTTTAACACGCTGGTGAATGGAACCAAACGTCTCATTTAGCTCTGTTATTTACTTTTGACCCCCAATGAAGCTACAAATTCCTTTGGAATGTTTTTATGAAATGATGATGATAAAGTAGTAAATCTGAACCAAATAACTTTGGAAACTTTTTTGCCTCATAACCGTCTGCATAAATGGTTCTAGTTTTAGGCCCAAAGCTTCTCAGACCTCAGGCAAAAAACATTTCGTGTAATAACTGGTTCCATTCACCACTACTGTAAACAATTCTGGGAGTTTCTTGACAACAGAGTGTTTCACACCAGAACTATGTTCACATCCTGTTAACACCTCAGCCACTTAATATTGCAGGAATTTTTAAAAATCATTGAAATTCACCCTTAAAGATTGCAACCGTTTATTGATTTTCAGCACATGGGCCATAAAAACCAAATTTTATTATATTTCTATGACATTCTTTAAAATCACGGGCTGATTAATGCTTTCAGTAATGAAGTACTAATTTTAACATCGTAATAGTGCTGCGAAGTACAAATTGTTCAATTTTATGATGACCATAAAATCTTGCGAGTAAAAGAACGTTTTCAGTACACACACACGTACACACACACGTACACACACGCACACACACACTCATAACCACCACAAGCTCATTGGTAGTTTCAGTGGTAGTTTTTCCTGAAACAGAAGTGCTGATGGTTTCAGTGGAGACATTCGTGTTTAACAACAAGTTCACATGAAAAATGCCTGAAGATATCTGACTTGGGACATTGGTGTTCACAATAGCAGCTGTTTTCGAGAACACTATTTATTTTTCTTGTAGAGGAAACCAGCTTAGACGCAGAATTACTAATGAGCATGACTCTGATGAGCATGACGGCGATAGGGTTATCACAGACTAAGACTGAGTGGCGAAAACCTCAGTTGAATGAGCTGTTGCAATAGACTATATATAAATAATACAAATAAATATAGATAATGCAAATAAAGTGCAAAAGTTGGGTAACAGACAGCCTATTATTTAGACAGCCAATCAGCACTCAATATGTTAGAACAAGTATGTGCAGCATGGCTCCCTGATGCTGATAAGATTGACCACCTTAGTATTACAGCTTGGTTTCGAGTGACATGAAGATTCACGAGTCATTCGACCAGACCTACATATGATGTACCCTCAGTCCTCAGTTGCCTTGTGTCTTTGAGCATTCGTGTTTTCAGGCTTCTGAGCGCTTTCATACGGCTGCTACAGTTCTGTTCTTTCTGCTGATAACCTTATGTTTAACCGATTTCCTTCGTGCCCTTAGGTCAGAACCTGCAGGTCAGCATGGCGTCGGGCAGCACGAGCAGTGAGGAGGAGAAGAGCCTGCGCGAGTGCGAGCTCTATGTGCAGAAACACAACATCCAGCAGCTGCTGAAGGACTGCATCGTGCAGCTCTGCACCTCGCGGCCCGAGAGGCCCATGGCCTTCCTGAGAGAATATTTTGAGAGACTTGAGAAGGTCAGGGGGCAGGGTTCTGTCTCTCTAGTCAGGATCATAGAACTATATGTGTCTCTGCTTGGCATCTGTTTTTGTAAGATGTTATTGTAACATGGGGAACCCTTGTGTTTTAGTCATGTGTATTTGCTGTGCACCTGCAGGAGGAGGCTAAGCAGCTTCTGAACCAGCAGAAGGCCAGCTCGCGCTCAGACTCGCGGGAAGATGAGGTTTCTCCTCCTATGAATCCAGTGGTGAAGGGCCGCCGGAGGAGAGGAGCCATCAGCGCTGAGGTCTACACAGAGGAGGATGCTGCCTCCTACGTCAGAAAGGTCGGCCTCCTCAGCAGTGCTTGCCACACATCTGGATGTTGTTTTTGTCTGTAATAAGCTTCCAGCTGCTTCCAAAACCAACCTGCAACCAAACTGTAAAAAGAGACCCTTTAATTCAAGCATGACTGGGTGCCTTTCCGCCTGAGCTGGCTGTGTTTGTTACATTTCAAATACATAAAACAACCTTTTGACCATTGTCCTGTAGTTGTACACATCAGTCTGTCTACTGGACAGAATTATCCATTCCCTCATCTCAGTCATACATTCTTCCAATAGCAAAACATTTTTCCTTATACATTTTCTTTGTTTTTCTGAAGGTTATTCCTAAAGACTACAAAACCATGGCCGCCCTAGCCAAAGCTATCGAGAAGAATGTCCTGTTTTCACATCTGGATGACAATGAAAGAAGGTAGGGATCTATTTTTAAGCTTCTTTCAATCGTTGTTGTTGTTTTTTGTTTTTTTTTCTATTTTTGTGGTTTTTAATTATTGTTATTGTTTTTGTTTCCCTGCTGTACTTAACCATTGTTTTTCCTCTTTCTCTCGTCACAGTGACATATTTGATGCCATGTTTCCAGTCACCTACATTGCAGGGGAGATTGTTATTCAGCAAGGTTCGGCTTTTGTTCAATTCCAAACAAATGTTATCTTTTTTTTTGTACTTCTTAACTACTTTACAGATGCCTTTAAACACATCACTTTCTTGTGCCTGTGCAGGTGATGAAGGTGACAACTTCTACGTAATTGACCAGGGAGAAATGGATGTAAGTATTATTTCGGATTACCTGACAGATACAGTCAGAATAGGACGTTGTCGATGCCGGCGATGGTGGAAGATTGAATCTCAACCAATACCGTACAAAATGTAGCATGAGTGGAGGAGGACTAGTGGGTAGGATTCTTGCCTCTGGACCAATAGAAGTCGCTTTGGATAAAAGCATCTGCTAAATGCTGTAAATGTAATGTAAATGTAGCATGAAATGTCCTTCTCCACACGGTGTGATTTCATGTCGTTAGCTTTGTGAGTCAGTCAGCTGACCTTTTTGCAACTGCAACCGCGAGGCTAATGTTAACAAACACTGCATATCATTCGTCACCCAAATTGCCCAAATTACCTCACCTCACTAATACTCTCAGGGCTGAATGCAATCAAATCAGTTCTACAAGAATACAGCCCCAAAACTCTGCTCAGCCCACTTGGCCACATTAGATGATATTAAATAACCCCTTGTGGACCAATGGCCTGTCTCGATTTTAGATTCACAGCCCAATCAAAAGCCTTCGTGGCCCACTGGTGGTCCCCGGCCCAGTGGTTGAGAAACCAGGGTTTAGGGCACCGTGTGACTTACTGTGGAAAACCACTACAGGCAGTCGTTTTGGGCTGTGGTCAGCTATTACAATTAGACGAATAAATACTTGTCTCCCAAAAGCTGTGTCTTACTTGCAGTTTTTATCCTTCTGAAAAATCATCTTTTGTTTGACAGGTGTATGTGAACAGTGAGTGGGCGACAAGCATCGGTGAGGGCGGCAGCTTCGGAGAGCTGGCACTGATCTACGGCACCCCCAGAGCAGCCACGGTCAGAGCCAAGACCAATGTCAAGCTGTGGGGCATCGACAGAGACAGCTACAGGAGAATACTGATGGTAATGCAGACCAGCACAATGTGGAATAAATAATACATGCTTCACAAACCTGAGGTTATAGTTTTGTCTAAATTAAACTCTGTCTTGCCCTGGAATGGACGGGTGAGCTGTCCAGGGTGTTTCTCCGAATTTTGCCTTATGAGTGCTGTATAGGCTTCAGGACCTCATCCCCCCCCACCCCCACCGGGCTATCCTGGTTATGATAAGCACCTCAAATAATGAATGAATAAATGTGCTTTGCTTTTAGGGGAGCACTCTGAGAAAGAGGAAGATGTACGAAGAATTCTTGAGCAAAGTGTCCATTCTAGGTATGTATAGCTGTATATATATTGGAGCAAATTGGAGTTTGCTTCACATTTATTGCCATTTTTAATGATTTTTTGTGGCCTTTTAAGATAATGTTCTCTTCATTAGCTGTATTAGGTGTATTAGGTATTCGGTGGCTAAGATATAGCTAATTTCCTCCAAGTCTTACGCTGCCTGTATGGCATGATTGTGCTTGAATGCCGTTGATTCCATTCTGGGGTCTCCCCTGTGAAGACCAACTGTTAAATAGCAATAACCTGGCAGTGCTAAATTTTATCATAAAACTATCATTAAATGTTTTCCCAAACAGATTAGGCTGAAATTGTACACATTTGGGTTTGAGGAGCAGAGGTTGTTGATACTGGAAGCAATATCTGTAATTTCAGTATATGAACATCCATCCAGTCGTCTTCCCATTTATATTGGGGGGTAAAACAGATACGCTTTAATCAGAGGTGGAATGTACTGAGACATTGCAATGCATAAATGTGACAGTGTTTCGTTTCTATTAATAATCCTCTAATGGAACTGCACTGTTTGCAACCCAGCCCAGCACATTTATGTATTCCGCCACATTCTCCTGCTTCCCAGCTTGGACCTTGTTAGTAAATTGTGGAACAGTATGGAAACAGTCATCTTTCTTCATTCAGTTTTGTTCAGAACATTGCAAGAATATTGAATTGTGAACCCTATATCGTTACTCAAATGCAAGTTAGAGTTTCATACCTACATAAAATATTTGTGATTTTGCTGCTGTTCCTCAAAGTGGCAGGAGAACATTTGACAAACACAACATAGGGTTTAGAAGACAGTGTGTCAGCCAAATTAATTTCCTTACACTTTGGCCCTAACGTGATCACCTGTGGTCTCCAGAGTCTCTGGATAAGTGGGAGCGCTTGACGGTGGCTGACGCTCTGGAGCCGGTGCAGTTTGAGGACAGCCAAAAGATCGTGGTACAGGGAGAACCTGGCGACGAATTCTTCATCATATTGGAGGTGTCTGCCTGCTTTCTGCTTCTGTTATCACAGCCGTGTGTCTGTTTATTTGTCTCTAAAGCTTTGTGTTTGTGTTCAGGGCTGTGCAGCTGTACTACAGCGAAGGTCAGAGAATGAGGAGTTTGTGGAGGTGGGCCGGTTAGGACCGTCAGACTACTTTGGTGAGTGAGATTCTCTACATGGTGAATTGCAGCTCTTCACAGCACCACAGCTCCTTATTAGTCAAATGATCTGTTTGAAGAAATATCTAATTTGGACAGTTTTCCCAAAGGATCTGTTTGAAGAAATATCTCATTTGGACAGTTTTCCCATCTTACGCTGGGTTTATTCGAGATATGTTTGATGGCTGAAGTTTTTTTTGTGTGTGTGTTTAGGTTTTGTACTGGAGCTACAAGGCTAATGTTGTATAATCATAGACTTGCTTATGTGGTTTCTGACACTGTATGAGACCCTGTTATCTACAAACATGCACACAAGTCGGGTTTCAAATTGACTGCTTGTGTTTTTAAGTATGCAAGGTACTTCAGTCTGTGTTTGTTGATAACTGTGTCACACAGTGTCATAGACCATGTAAACAAGTCTATTAAAGCTGTTTAAAATGGTAGTTGGAAAACATTTTAAATATTGACATATGTGCCAACGAATCACTATTTACTGGTTCAGTTGTGTGGTGAATTACATTTTTCACTTCAGTAGTTCCAGATTAATTGTTCTTCGTGGTCAGCAACAATTGTTTTAGGGATTCCTCAACAGTTTTTATTATATTCAAGTACTTATTATAAAGTACTATAGTTCTTGCATTTCTTTCTGACAAAAATAATAATTATGCTGTCCAACACAGACAGCCCTTATAATGAATAAGCACAGCCACTTTAAAGTGCCCCCATTGCTGACACAGGTGTACAAACAGCTTATATCATCTTTTTTAAAAAGCACCAACCAATAGAATGTCCCACACATGAGCTTAATGTCACCATGCCTGTGGGTTAGAGGGGTAGAAACCCCCCCCAGCATTGGACAGTAGAGGTCTCTGGAGCTCATTTGGATGGGACATATCCAGAACTGATCATCCAACCTCAATACCTCACCTCACTAATACTCTCAGGGCTGAATGCAGTCAAATCTTCACCGGATTGTTCCAAAATCTAATCTCCCCAGTAGAGTAGATGCAGTTATTTAAGCAAAGGGATGGAGGTGGCCTAGAGGGTAGGATACTTGCTCATGTGCTCATGAGCCAAGAGCTCATGAGTTCAAATCCTACCTTCAGCACACCACCACTGGGTTCCTGAGCAAGACCCTTAACCCCAAGTTGCTCCAGGGAGACT
>JBBPCY010000109.1:31021618-31035950 GCA_037974405.1 Brachyalestes nurse | reverse complement strand
ACTTCTCAGTTGTTGCAGAAAAAAGAAAGAAATTAGGATCACATCAAATCAATCAAAATATGGTACTTTCAAAACGAAATGTCAGTCTTCAATACTTGGTTGGGAATCCCTTTGCCTTAACCCTCTGGGGTCCGAGGCCTTTCTGGCACTTTGAGGCAGTTTGCTACACCTTTACATTTTTAAGTGCTTCATCTCACTGAAAACATCTATTCCAAAGTGACAAATATTGTTATATTCTGGAAAGCCTCAGCAACAAAAATATGTGAGTAATGTGAATATAATATGTGAGCCGTGGCATTGAGGTAATCAGCATAAATCAGAGTTATGGAAGCCCAGATTTCCTTGTTGCTTGCTGTCAGCTCCTCTTTGTTTTTGGGTCTGGTGGACCTCAGTTTCCTCTTGATAAAACCCCATAGATTCTCAATGGGGTTTAGGTCCGGTGAGTTGGCTGGCCAGTCAAGCACTGTGATAGCACGGCCATCAAACCAGGTTGGGTTGATGTTTTCACTGTATTCTAATTTTTTGAATTCCTGTTTTCGTGGGTTTTATGAGCTGGAATCCCAAATTATGTACAAATAAACAACTAAGTACTTGAACTTGTTTAAGTTGTGGGCCCTGAATCTATAATCTATGAAACTGTAACGTTTTGAATGGAATTATGGAAATAAGTCAATTTTTCCATTCTAATTTTTTGGAAAGGGTTTGTATAGCACACATCTACATCTCCAAGCATCTGATTAGAGGTCTGCAAAGTAATGCTTGAGGGTCCCATCTCTGTTGTCGTTCCTATTAGCACTTAGCCCTGTTAACCTGTCATTTGTATTCTTAATTTATGCTTTATGTCAAACTTCAAGTCCTCCCTGAACAGGAGATAAAACATAAAGACCAGCAGGGGCCTCATTTTTCAAGAGTGCATAGGCACAGATCTGTGCTTAAAGCGTGCGTATGATCGATTCTGCGCAAAGCATGGAATTTATGATTTAGAAATGTAGAAATGTGCGTAAATATAGTGAGCGAGTATTCAGAGAGCGCGCTGATTTGTTTACCGAAAGTACAGAATGGCTTATGAGTAGGTAACACTTTCCGAGACAAATATTGCTCAATTTGTGTCATGATTTGGGACCTAGGCTACAGCGCGAAGCAAAACGCACAAAAGCCACATCTGTTCACATCCTGGTAACGTCCACCCGGGGATTTTTGGCTACAGGGTGCCTAAAAAGTGGTCTGCAAGAACTTGATTGCCGTCCGCGGGAGCGCGCGCAGCTGCTTAAAGCCGTAGTGCCCAGATTACTTACTTAGGCAGCTACTGGCCACAAATAGTCCCTTATAACTGCTGAAATACCTTGAAAGGAACATTAAAATTATAATATGCCGTTTTCAAGCTATATACTGTTTTTATCTCAAACTTGCTAGATATCAGTCAGGAGGGTTATTTGTGACACATCACTGCAATGTTACTGTTTGGGATAGAAACAGTATTTCAGCCACAAGTTATAAGCTGCAATCACTTTTTGGCAGCTTGAAAACGGCATATTATCATTTTAATGTTCCTTTCAAGATATTTCAGCAATTGTAAGGGACTGTTTGCTGTCAGTAGCTGTCTATGTAAGTAATCTGGGCGCTACAGCTTTAAGCTGCTGCGCGCACTCCAGCGGACGACAATTCAGTTCTTGCAGGCGATCATTTTTTGGCATAACATCGGCACATTTTCTCTTCAATTTTTAAAATGTTATATGTATACTTTTCTATATATTTAAAGTTGGGGTAACAGGAGCCTAAGAATTTCATTATGGGTAATGACACTATACATTGAAACTTGAAATTTGAAACGGTTCTTAAAAGGAATGTTAACACCATATATGGTTAATTGGGGGCGTTTCAGAATGCAAATTCAGTGATTTAGAATAAAGGTTCTCAAAGATTTTCAACATTAAGGCCCAACTATCTACCACAGCATGTTGTCAAGGCCCACTTGGCCACATTAGATGATATTAAATAACCAATTGTGGACCATTGGCCTGTCTCGATTTTAGATTCGTGGCCCAATCAAAAGCCAGCCCAGTGGTTGAGAAACGAGTATTTAGAAGGTGTGGGATTTATCATTGCCGAGTACTTACTGGTGTGCATAAGACCACTCAGCGAACGTTTGATAAATCTCACTTTTTCTGTTTTTACGCACATTCTAAATTTCACTTGTAGGATAGAATTTAGGATAATTTCTACGCACGCTTGATAAATGAGGCCCCTGGACCTGGATCTTCTAATGGATGAACACCAATAGGAAGAAGGTGAGCTCCTGATTAGTTAAAACCATAACCTGCAACCACATTAATCTTTTGTTGGTCATCTCTGCTTGTCAGTAAAAAGGAACACAGTGGCTTTGCACTGGATTTTACCTAAAATTATAAACTTTACCCCCAAAACTAAGTGAGGCACCCCTCCATTTCTAACTAATATAAAAATCAGAAGTAATTACGTTGCTGTGCCTGTATTTGTAATTGTTTTCACAGTGATGGGCTTCCAGCTGAAGGAAGAGTGCGCTGTTTCTCTCTTCTTTCAGAAAACACAAATGTGTGTATAAACAAATGTAATGTAACAAATGTTATGTCTATGAAACCGACATAACAATAACAATAAATAATAATAATAATAATAATAATAATAATAATAATAATAATAATAATAATAATAAAACTGACATTTTACCAATTTGAAATAAAAAATATATAAATATTTATATGTAAATACAAAACAAACAATATTTGGAGGCTTGAACAGAAAAGAGTTCTGATTTCTAAAACAGAAAGATATGAAGTGTGTGTTGGGCAGTTAAAGCAGTTAAGTGGCAGTTAAAGGAGAACTGGACACAGACTGAACAGGTTTTGTGAGATTGCTGAATTATTATTTTTTATCTTAAATGAATTCTTAATTCTGAAAGAAGTCTTTATGAGAAAATCCATTCCACAGGGATCAGCGTGTTATTACAGTTTATGATGCTGATGAATTTAATGAGAAAAACATTTTGGTAACACGTGCAGGGAAACATGTTTTCTGAGGATTTCTAAGTGTGTTCTCTTTTCTAAACTTCTCTTTTTGTTTTCTGTTTCTGACTTCTGTATACATATATTCTTGGAGTTTCACATCTCCAGTGACTGAAAAAGCAGCAAGCAGCATCCTCTTTAACCCACAGCTTATTCATCCACACCTCAAAACTATGAGGAATGTTCAAATCACACACTCTTACCAAAAATTTAAAAAAGTCCTTTCCATAATTAATGTTCTTTACAAACTGAATGGTTACTTCTAAAAGCATTATTTTAAAATGAAGGTTGATTACACACAGCTGGTGGCATAGTGGTGAGGGTGTTGCCCCTGCAATCAGAGGGTTGTGGGTTCAAATCCCAACTGCTAGTGGCACCACTGAGCAAGATTCCATCCCCAAACACTGCTCCCCAGGCGTCCCTCATAGGTGGCTGCCCCCTGCTTCACTTGGTGAGTGCGTTAAATACAGAGAAAGGATTTGATCACTCCTTTATATGATTGTGCAAAAGTTATGAAATAACTGAAATAACATTTAAATTTAAAACACAGATTTAAAATAAAAAAAATACCACAACATAAACAAGGAACACAAATGTAAAATATGTAAGCTAAATTAGAAGGTTTTTTTAAATAAATGTTCATGGTATAAGTGTAGCAGCAGTTCTGGCAGAGCATATGTACAACATGCAAAGTGGGATGTTAAATTGCATTGTGCCACGTTAGTGCAGCAATGTACGCAGAGTAATATAAATAGTAATGTAAACAAAGTAATGTGAACATAGTAATGTAGCAGCATGTAATGTTGTAATGATAAATAATGAAGACACATGGAAAAAAGACAATTAATTTCAGCACAGATGTATGTTGCTCTGGATAAGAGTGTCATCTAAATGCTGTAAATGTAAATATAACATATGCCAGTCAATATGACAATGAATATAATGAAGTGCTGTGTCCGTCCCTTAAGGTAATGCTATGAAGAAGTGGGGGCATGTTCTGATTCAGGACTCCTGAGTCTCTCTGTTTTGGCCATGATAGTACGGAACCTTCTGCCTGATTGCAGAAGTTGAAACAGTCTGTAGGTCTGGACAATCTCTACATATTCCCCTTTTATTGTTATTGGCTCAATGTGAGGTTTGAGCCACCTGAAATCCACCACCATCTCCTTTGTCTTGGTTGTGTTCAGGTGCAGTTGGTTGGAGTCATACCATAATACAAAGTCCTGAATCAGCTTCCTGTACTCTTCCTCCTGTCCATTCCTTATACATCCAGCAATAGCTTTGTCATCTGCAAACCTCTGTACATGGCAGTACTCCGAGTTGTATTGGAGGTCTGAGGTGTACAAGGTGAATAGGACTGGAGAGAGTACTGTCCCCTGTGGTACTTCTGTGCTGCTGGTCACAGTGCCTGACCTACAGTTCCCCAGAACTGGTAGTTTGTAATCCAGCCCACCAGATGCAAGTCTACTCCCATCTCAGTCAGTTTGTCTCTGAGCAGCATAGGCTGGATGGTGTTGAATGCACTGGAGAAGTCCAAGAATGTTATTCTCACTGCACCATTGCCTTGTCCAGGTGAGTGAGAGCTCAGTGTAGCAGATAGATAAGAGCATCCTCTACTCCTACCTTCTCTTGGTATGCAAACTGCATAGGGTCTAGGGCGTGGCGGACCTGTGGTCATAGGTGGTAGTGCAGCAGCCGCTCCATGGTCTTCATCAGGTGTGACGTCAGGGCGACTGGCCTGTAGTCACTCAGGTCTTGTGGATGTGTTTTCTTTGGAACTGGGATAATGCAGGATGTTTTCCACACCTTAGAGACCCTCCCACATTCCAAGCTCTGGTTAAAGATGTGCTGGAAAGGATTTCCCAGCTCCATTGTACAGGCCTTCAGCAGCCATGGGGATACTCCATCTGGGCCTGCTGCTTTACTGGGACGAAGCCTCCTCAGTACACTGCTCACCTGTGCTGCTGTGATTATTGGTGGTGGGACGTTGTTCTTGGTGACAGAATCAGTTGGTGTGGGGATGGAGATAGCAGAAGGATGGAGATACCAGACTAGATCACAGTCATAGAATATTACTAGACTCACCACAGACATAGAATATTAATGACCAGCTGCATTGTATGTCAACTGCCATATTGCGAGAGGCACTGCTGGAGCGAAGTAGTGGATAAAAATGCCTCACGCATGATCTGCCAGGGGCTGTACGCTCCAAACCAGATCCCGAAGGATTACATTTCATTGGTAAGGCTGAACAATTGCTTTGAATATATTTGGCCAGTTTAAAATCCTGTTTTATAAACCTTAACCTTAGGTAAGCTATCAAAGCTATGCATTACTGTGTTCGTCAGCCTCCTTGGCTTAACGTAGGCACTAACTATTAAGATTGTCATTAGCTCTTAGGTAACTTTTCTCAAACTCTGGAAGTGTCCTAAAGAAATCCACCTTAGTTTATAAATCTTAACCTTAGCTAAGCCAGCAAAGCTATGCATCCCTGTGTTCAAGTCAGCCTCCAAACAACATTTTGGCTAAACGTAAGCACTATAATACGGGATTTTATAATCGGCAAAAACAATCAAAACAATTGTTCAGCTTTACCAGGGTTTGTCATTCGACACATTTTGAGAAAGCTGCCCTGTAATGTGTGCCATGGTAGTTTGGTAACAGATGCTGAACTGGCATCAGATGGTCAAAGCTACCACTTGCTGTCATTAAAACACAGTGGAGATTTAATGATTCCTTCTGAGGGGACTGTCAAGGTGGTTAAAGTAGCGGTTATCCAACAGTCAACATCAGGGCAAGCAGTCAGTGTATTTCTGATCGATCAGTTTGTCCGGGCCACAGTTTGGAATTGACAACCATAATTTTATGGTCATCTTTAGTTGTGTTGATCTTCCATGAACTAAGGCTGCACCGCACTGCAAGACTGAACACTCTTAAATTACAAAGTGGAAACACATGGAAAAAGCTGTGTAAGACTGTTCTGTTCCAAGGATTTTAGATCCAGTCCTGTATATATTTAATACCAAGCCACTATAGTGATAACACAGTAACCACATAGTCAGGGTTCCCGCAGGGTCTTAAAAAGTCTAAAATTCAGAAAGTTAAATTTAAGTGCAGTATCAGCTCTTTACTGTGTGTACATGAGTTATTCCCGACTGTGAGTACCTAGTTCATGTGGCACCGTTGTGGTATTTCTGTTTATTTTCAGAAAGACCCTAGATTAGCCTGTACACTGCTAATAACGGCAGTAAGCTAAAGAGAAGGTAAAGGGGCGAACTGTTAATGTCTGTGCTGTATATTCAGGCACTTTGCTCATGTTTGAGGATTGTGTTCAGATGAACAAAACTTACTTGAGACATCCCACAGCGAATGTTGTCTTCCTGCGCCCCACTTCTCCACATTTGGAACAGGACGTACAGTATTTATTACTGGAAGGCAGTGGTGTGTCATGAAATGTCTGATCCGCTAATAGCAGCTAAAAAGGTCGGAAAACAGGGTCTTAGAAAAACCCATTGCTTAAATAGATAAAGAACCCAAATGTCCAAAGCTCGAGATTCATGACACAGTGTCGCACAGTGCTGCGAGAGGTAATGCTCCATTAAATGCTCCATTGGAGTCCTTTTTCTTGCTGTTAACATGATGTATGGCAGTGGGAAGCTGCTCTAAATTTCCCGTATTTTGGGTCGGCATCTTTCTTTATATAAGCAACAGTCTGCAGTATTCGGCCTGCTTTATAATGAGTTCAGGCGATTTATAAACATGGCTATATAAATAGTCCATAAAGACATATTTTACAGGACAGAGGCCCATCAATTGGCATCACTCGTGCAGGGTTAGGTTGTATGTGCTAGGCTAGTGTTGTGTCGGGAATATGTATGTCAAGTTCTGTCATTTTAAATATTTTGATTATCTGTTTTAATAGTGAATCAATAAAAATGGAATGTTTTGAGAATTTCTGGCATCATTCGAATGTTTCTAGTAATGCATCGTGTTGGTCTTAAATTTTACTCATAATGGTCTTAAAAGGTCTTAAAAAGGTCTTACATTTAACTTACTGAAACCTGCAGAAACCCTGATACCAACGTGCTACATTCAAAAAAGTGTGACAGAAAGTAGACAATAGTATATATATATATACTATATAAAATAGTGTGAGAATTGCACAGGAGGCAGATAAAGCATTGAACAAAGTGCAAGAGATCGATATTTTCTTGAGGATCGATTATCAAAAGATCAGCGGTATCGATATATTTGTATCGAACCGCCCAGCCCTACCAGTGCTGTGCCCATGCGTTAAGGGGGCAAACTCCTACTCCAACTCCAGTGTGTCAGTATTAGTGGGACGCTGCTTCGTTTTAAAAGAAATGTGTGTGAATTTGAAACATGGAGGTACCTTTTCCAGCCCCGGTCACTAAAGCTCGTTTGCCGGTGAAAGTGATCTCCATATCGGACCTGGGAATCAACACAGAACATACTTTAACTAGTTTAGCCATGTTAGCTCATTGAGCTAGCTGCTTTAGCAGACAGCTAGTTAGTAAACAAACCAGTCTGTCCACGGTTACACCCTTAAAACAAGAGAAGCCCTCGAAAATGTTGTTTTTTATAACATTAATATTATTTAATTTGGAGGAACACTAAGGGGAGTCTCTCACCTCCTGTCAGGATTTAGCCGAGAAAAATTCAGGAGGAACTTGGCAGAGAACATTTATGTATACATGGTTATCTCCCCCGCAGTTCACGTTTAAAGGGAAATGCCACCAAGTTCTCAAAATGTGAACACGAGCCAATACTTAAGATTTAACCCTACTTGGGTTCCTTTACAGTAGGGGTGAACAGAACCAGACGTCAAAGTGAGCAACGTCACTTTTTGTGCTGTAAATGTAACTTACTAGGCAGACGTCAGGCTCCATTAACCTTCGCTGTGAACTGTTCTCTAGTAAGTGTAAGTCAAGACACCACAGGACAGTGTGAATTTCTGTGTTTAACCCATTCACCAAGTGAAGCTGTGGACATCCAGCGATGCAGCACTCGGCAAGCAGTGTGGGGACGTTACCTTGCTCAAGGGTGGTGCCACAAATAACAAGCATCGTCTAGGGAGCATTTCACACCAGACTCATTCTGGATTACTTCATCGTTTTGTGCGGAAAACTGGTGAAATACCCGTCTACATGTTTCTGGCCCTACCAGTGGGTATATAAGAGACTGAAACATATACTGAAACAAAAAAGTGGACAACGTACATAACGCCTGTAGTACAATACTTCAAAACATCTTGAGAGTTCTGGCGTAAAAGTACAAAATTCTTCTTCTTGATAACTGAAAGCTTTCTGAATAAAATTAGACTACTTACAGTTTAAGTGAAGAAAAAAAGTAGTTTATTCACATGGAAAAAGACGAGAGAAGTCCATTAGCAACATTATTTGGCATTTTCACATTAAGTGCAAGCTCGAACACCAAAGAGTCATTTTCAGTGGTGTATTTTTTGGCATGTTGACATGATCCACTGACCCGCAGGAATCAGAAATGTGTCTTAGTGTTAAGAAATCAGTATAACTAAGTGACATTCTTTAACAGGCAAAAGCTGACAGGCCTCAAAAAACCAAAGTAATTCAAAGTACATCAGCATTTCCGTTCATGGCAAATAGGCAGGATTTAATATGGTACAGTAATTTTTTTTACTCAACCATGTGTCCACATTTGCGAGCTAAAGCCTTCCTTCATTCATATGTTCAACAATCTAGTCAACACTAAAATCCACCTTATTTAAAGAGTCTGACTAATTTTACTGAACAAATCTTTTATTCAAAATACCCCATAATTCAGTATTTGAGATGTTCAGAGTGGGTTTGGTACGAAAGGAGTCATTTTAAAGAGTGGTGGTGGTGAATGGAACCAGACATCACGACTCCAACACAAAGCCCTTTTATTTACTAATGACCACCAGTAAGTCTATGCATGTCTTCTGAGTGTTGGAATGTTGATGGCAAAACAGTAAATCTGACTGGAACTATATCAAACCTTTTCATTCTGTATAAGCACGTGTTGGACCAAGAGCTAAGTATGTTATCTTTTTCTCAGTTAGCTGTGTCAGAAATACCAGTAAAAAGACAAAGAGACCATTTGTGTGTGGAGGTAGTATTTGATTAGTAAAATGTAATTTATACTCAACTGAAAACCCACCAAACTAGAAAAGTCACTTTGGTTAGCTTTCAAGTGTTTACTACTGATCAGCAAAAGGTAAAATCTTCTGTGTGGTCACAGTTGGAGGGGTGGAAAGATCTCCTCTGATTGATGGCCTTTATAATAAGGACTGCTTCATCTAGTGTTGTGAAATCTCTTTCTCCTCTGAGCGATCTGGCTGATTTCTTGCTTATTCACATTACAGAATGAGGGATTCAGCTTTTCTCCCAGTGATCTACTGCCCAGTTTGACTTTCCTGATGTATCACATTACATTCATGATCAGGGAGGTCAAACTGGGTTCATGAATGGTTGTGGTTAATGAGGAGGAACAATAACTGCAGTACTGTGGCCTCAGAGGAACCCAGTTTGATAACCCATCACATTCCAAAGCAGTGACCCTCCAGATCAGGGGTCACCAACTTTTTTGAAGGGTTTGAATCCTAATATTCTAACAATCGAATTCTTAGTTTATAGTCACATCATCTACACATGCTGAAGCTCAGTTGAAGATCTAGCTGGCCAGGAAGCCTCCGTCTATCGGTAGGGTCACACCATTGGTCATGGCACTCTTGTCACTGAGAAGGAACAAGATGGAGTTGACCACATCTTCTACTTCTGGAGGAAATAAAGCAGACAAAAAGTCAGATAGAATTCACATTCACATTCATAGTGCTCACTGGTGGGACATGAGCTTCCATTACTTTTAGACATGGGCCCATATTTTTAGCTACATTTAGCCTTAGAATCTCAGACACACACATGTTTTGGCTTGATGGACTACATCTGGGGAAAGAGGAAAACAACATGTTTTGATAAACCATCCCTTTAACCTGAGCACTTATGGCAAACGTGTAACACGTGTTGATGTAGGGGTGGATGATACAGCAAAAATATATCATGATTCCTTAAAAAATCTTTATGATGCTTGATATATTTTTTTCTGACATTTGATTTGATGGAATGAACATATACAGTGAGTAGTGCCACATTTTAAAAATGCTATTAGTAAATTTTGTCATGTTGCCCACAGTGATGCTGTAGTGAAGGCAATTTAAAGACACCGGTCATGTCACAACACGAACCCACTAGTGAACCTTCATGTGTCTTCTGAGTATTCATATGGAATGCTGACAATGATAAAATAGTGGCAAATTTGAACTAAATCAGTTTAGCCACATAATACCCTGCATGTTCCCCTCCATCATGATTGTGTTTAGTTTTAGGCCAAAAGCTTCTAAAAATTTTGGTGAAAAATGTCACAGGCATCAGGCAGCATTCATAACTATTTCATGTAAAAACTTTCTGTGGGGGAGCTTTTAGAGGCAGATGTCTGGTTCCAATCACCCCCCATGTGAACAATTCAGACTCTGTGAGTTTCTCTAGAACAGAGTGTTTCACTCCAATCCCACTCTGAATGATATTTATCTAGAACGCACCAGCAAATTTGCCCATTGGGATACGTGACATCATGGTCCTGGCCTTCTCCGGGTCACTCCATGCTATTTTACCCATGTCCGTCATCACCACAGTGGGGTTCACAGAGTTCACTCGAATCTGCACAAATTCAGTCACAAAAAACAATCATGTTTATCAAGATTAGAGAAGTAAAGCCTTACATGAATTCCACTCTCTTTAATGTTTTTTTAACATTTAAATTTATTTTCAGAGGACATGTAAGTGATCTACTTCAATAAGGTTACAGTTTCATACTATGTCCATGTATGAGTTACATAATATGTCCAAAAGTATCTACACAGCTTGCAGAATCTCCATAGAAACGCTTTGACCAATAAAATGAGATCTCAGGCCTAAGCTGAGCATGGGCTACAGGGGTTTAAAACTCCTGAACTGTGGAGCTCCTTTGGGACGAGTTGGAATTTTGTGAACCAGAACTAATCATTACCTGACCTCTCTATTGCTTTTGTGACTGCAATCAAATTCTCACAGCAATATTTAAACATCAAGCCATCCTGGAAGAGTAGAGGCTGTTACTGCAGCATAGGTGTGACAAACTCCACCTCGTAATATCCCTGATTTCAGGAAAGAACTGCTGGAGGAAGCAGGGGTCTACACACTTTTGGACATGTAGCTGGAATTATGGTCAGAATTTATCACAGTGTGTTCCTACCGATACCCTTGCATGCACTATTGAGTTACCAGTGTTTCACCTGGTACGGCCCCAGCTCCAGAGCCATCACGCTGGTCAGCATGTCAAGAGCTCCTTTGCTGGCACCTTCATGGAGGTAAAACAGAAGACAACACAGATGCTTATAAAAAATCATGTACTGTGTTTACAAGAATACCACTGTAGGACAATTGATGCTAGAGCTGGTCCTTCTCTCGCCCAAGTGTTTATTTGGAGCGGAACTGATGACATCCTAAAAAGCACATCCTCTACAGCTCAGAATATCTACATGACCTTAAAGCACCTGCAGATCTCACCTTATGTTTCAACACAGGTTTAAGATCTGCAGATACAGGCATCCTGCCACCCCTCTCCATATATCATACACACATTGACCCCTTTTTGTTGCTGTGCTTTTCAATTGTAGATCCCAGTTCCTTTTTTCAAGCTGTGGTTCTCAGTCCTGTCCTCAGCCCCCACGTTATGAATCCATCGATATTCGTTTTGCGTTAGGCTGGAGCAAAAACACGATATATCTGGGGGGCATCATTTAAAGACCATTGTGTTTAACTGTGCGAAAATTGTGTAAAATACCAAGATGACTCTTTCTATTACAGATAAAGTCATCAAAATCAGAAAACTTTAATGATCCGGAAGGAAACTGCATCTGTAACCCTTATAGAGAAGTTTTCATAACTGTAACCCTAGTATGAAAACTTCTCTGTAAATACGATTATTATTGAACTACTTCTTCCAGTTATGAGGTCAGTGTGGACACCAGAGACGGCTGCAATAAATATTTTAGCAAAATGCCTCGATAGTCATGTATGTGTTTATAAAGACTACAGTGGTATTGGCTCTGGGGAGATCCCAGCACAAAATATTTTACTGGATACCTAAGTGAAAATCTAAGGAGCAATACATTTGATCTGACTGTGTAAGTAATTTAGCTTTAAACAGCATAGGCATCCATACGTGCTTATACCTGGTTATGAAATGAGCACCATCACCCATTTCTGGGATTCCTATGGCATATAGAGGTAAGAAATAAATTACACATCGCACTTGACCCTGCAACATAAACCCCCAAAACGAGGAAGTAAACTGCACGCCATGTGGCCTCATCAGTGTGTGTGTTGTACTCACAGTAAACCGCATGTTCCTTTAACGCACACTGTGAAGCCTGGCTGGACACGTTCACAATGGAGCCGCCGGTACCCCTAGCCTTCATTCCCCTGGCCACGATCTAATTTAGAAATGAGAAACACTGTTTCGTTCATGTCATGTCATTTACGTTCTGAGAAAATGGTTGTTCGGGATTTTCCTTACTTGCGCAACATGCAGTGCGGCCTTCACGTTGATATCAAAAGTTCTGCAATTACAGATTGCTGACATGGATTAATGGAGTCATAGGTGCACATACTGTATGCAGTTTTCAACAGTCTTACATGTCAAACTGGTCCTGTGTGATCTCCAGAAAGGGCTGCAGTTTGGCACAGCCTGCGTTGTTCACCAGCAGATCAATAGGCCCCACATCCTTTAGTGCTTCTGCCGTGGCGTCCCAGTCCGACAGGTCCACACAAACAGGCTTGATGGAACTACACTGGGGATCAAGAATCAAGATTTAAGAAGAAGTTTAACTTTAAACTTCATCAACTTAAAATTTTACTTTTCATGAGTACTGAACTTACAGCCGGTAGGCAGTTTATCCCAGCTAAACAAATTCAAAATTATATATAATAATTTGTCGCTTTATCAGAAATCCCTCCCATGTTGCTCTGTTGTACATTCAGAGACTGTAGCCCTTCTGTTGATATACAGTGTGTGTTGGCCCTTCTGTACATCCAGGATCAGTTTCTGACCATGGAGAAGATATTTTTGGGTGGTGGACCATTCTCAACCTAGCAGTGTCACCACTGTATCTGATTTACTAATATGATTCATGTGAATCTACGAATCAGACATTAGGTTTGTTGAAACTGACCATATGAACTTCTTAACTTCCAGTAATCTTGTCTGAATGTGTCAGACACTAGATGGCGCATTTGAGAGAGCCTGAAAATAATTGAGTTCCTATGGAGGTTTTGTGAAAATTTGCAATTTGTAAATGGCAAAAGTATACATATTTAAATGTGCTTGTTTTCTCAACAGAGCAAAAAAAACACTGCTGTTATACTGTGGGGAGCTTTTTAAATCCAAATATAAGACTTTTTAACAGCGCCTCTCCCAATGAGCCAATCAGCTCATCAACCAATCAGATTACTTGGCTGTCTGTAAAATATTTTTCACAAACAAAACTAGAAACATTTAATTAGCACTTTTAGTCTTCTCTATTCAGTCTGTCTCTCGCTGGCACCCCCTTGAGTATTGCAACGATGGGTTATAACGGCGTAAATAGGGTGTAGCCAGGTTCCCCAGAATAACCTGCCCCATGGTTACCTCCTTCACGAGACTCTCCAAATCCGCCTTGGTGCGAGTGACCGCTGTGACCTCAGCACCGCAGCGTGCCAGAGCGAGCGCGGTGGCCCGGCCGATCCCTACAGAGAAAGATTTGTTTTTGCGGAATCTACAAGCTGCATACTTGGCAATCACATGAATAAGTACAATTATACATTTTTATCTGATTACACATGTTAAGGCCAGGCCCCTGAAACCATCTTAAAAGGTTTTTATATGAAATGATGCAGTGTTTCTCCATGGACCACAGTGCAACATATAACACAGGGTTCCTGCAGGGTCTTAAAAAGTCTAAAATTCAGAAAGTTAAATTTAAGGCCTTAAAAAGTCTTAAAAGCGCCCAGATTTTCATCCTAGGTCATAAATTTAATTTACTGAAGTCTTAAAATTCGTACCTCTATTCATTTCCAAAAAGCGCTGTCCGCAGAAAATAAAATTAGAGACCTATCGGCCAATCAGAAAAGAGAATTTCTCTAAAAAAAAAAAAAAAAGATTTTACTTTCATGGCTGAGGCTGAGTACCAAACG
>JBBPCY010000109.1:31002379-31021518 GCA_037974405.1 Brachyalestes nurse | reverse complement strand
CTGATCTTGCCTCCATCCCAAATATGGGATGAAGCCCCATGGACAGTGAACAGGTTAAAGTCCCTGTTGGTGTAATGATCAGGCGTCCGACTACTTTTGTCCACATAGTAGACCTCCACAAATGGTCAGACTTTCCTTATTTTCCTCTGCTACCTCTCGTGTGACCTGTCTATCCCCCCAAAATGTGATGTTTGTGTATATGTATAGTTGGAGGGGTCCAGTTTCACTGCATGTAACAGTGTATGTGACAAATAAAAGCTTTTTCATCATCATCATCATCATCATCATAGTGTAAAATAAACAGTATGTAACACACTTTACTGGAAAATATCAGAAACATTAAGCCTTATGAGCTCTCTGAGACAAGTAACTGTGACAGTGTTATCAAGGCACCTCCACAAACGATTTTAATCGGAATCAGAATCAGAAAACTTTATTGATCCTGGGGAAAATTGCTTATGCCATGACTGCACAGACACAGAGACACACAGAGACAAGAACAATATGATTTAATCTATATCATTTTTTCACCAAAAGCAAAATTGAGATATTAAGAACATTTTTTGTTATTTCCAACTGCACCAAAAGTAAAAGAAATTCATAAAATTCTGGAATTTACCCTTCTAGAGGATCTTAAAGATGTTGTTTGCCATTCGATCAGAAGTGCAGGTCATCCTGTGAGCCACACACCGAAACAACAGAGCAAACATTTTCTGAACGTAAAGACAGTTTCTCTAATTTGACAGAAGAAAATGTGATCTTTCATCAGTGAGATGTGTTGTGTTAGTTTAACTCTTCAGATTTCTCTTTCATTTAATTTAAATTATTTGATTATTGTCTAATGTGTCGATTTCACTACATGTTGTACTGTGCTATACACAAACCCTCACTTTTCAGGAACACACATAAACTGGAGTACAGGAGATTAAAAGAGCTCATTCTTAAACCACTCTAATAGGAAATAGGAAGGCTTCCAAAAAGCAACTTGAGTAGAAGCAACGAAAGAAAGGAAGGAACAAACTCTTGTACCGAGTTCTTGATAAAACCGCAGTGCAACTTCATAAGGCAGCTAGTGCAACAGCCGTCTGCTTGATGTTCGTTTCATTGCTTGTTTTTTACACTAATTTTGACCCTAAGTCAAGACTTCACACAGGAAGTGTGACTCAGCCATGCATAAAGAGCTTTAATGTGTTTTAGAAAATCACATGGCTGGGGTTCATCAAGAGCTCAGTTTAAAAAAAGAATCTAACACAATGTATTTCGGAAGTCCTTGTGGCCGTGTCTGTTTTTTTTTTATATGTAAAGAAAGTAAGCGTCAAGTCAAGTAGGTTTTAATGTACATTCCCCCACATTCACACAGTGAAACAAAACTACGTGCCTCCTGGACCATGCAGCAACACAAAAACTGTACAGAACACCACGAGGCCACAAGTGCAGACAGGATGACAGACCAACAAAACAACTAGACAAGACAACATTTAGTGCATTTGACAGCTGCAGTACAGTAAGGTACAACACTAAATGAATACAGTATTATGACAGATGCTCTATTCTAGCGGAGAGTTGCGTGTGAAAAAAATGCAGAACAGAAGTGAACAGCAATAAATATAATTGTGCAAATATAGCACCTGCAGGACTGAGAATGTGCAGTATTTACAGTATTTCTCATGTCAGTTCCAAATGCATATTAGCACAAGAGTAAACATTCTTTCACAAGTCAAAGACATTTTTCACATCACTTTTCATAGCAAAACACTTGTCACAATTATCCTTTGGTAACAACAAAATCATATCAGAGCGTCTGACCAAGTTTTTCAGTAAAAATGCCAGCAGCTGCTAAAGCCCAGTCATAAAACACTTCCTGAAATTGGACTGGAAATTGCAACTGGTTAACCACTTCTTGCTAATCTACCTCTGAACCACTCACTAATTGCTAACACAGTGTAAACAACTGTGATTGTTATGTGGGTTACAGTTTTTCTCGATTGTGTTGATGCTGCAGTCAGCTCCAGATGTTAAGGTCAGTTAACACACAGGCCTGAGCAGAACTGCTCCGGTCACGATGACAAAAGGCTCTAACAGTGCCTAAACATTTAAAATATGCAACAAAAGAGAATTTTGCCTCCAAACAACAAAACCTGCAGTCAATTGTATACATGCTTCCAATTAATCATTACACAATGTACACAGAATATAAAATACTGCAATCAGTGTGAAAGACTGCAGCTTTGCTTGTAATTGTGCTAACACACATGCCTCTGCCATTTGTTGACTTTTTACATACAGAGTATGTGCCAAATATACTGAAAACTCTTCAGGTGGTACCAGTCACTCATGAAGTGCATTCAGAAATGTTATGAGACGTTCCATGTTGTATGGGCCAATTGGAATATGGCATAGGACACGGTCACTGGAGACGGCAGCACGCGGTTATATTGGTGCCCCTTTGTCCTGGAACTGTGACAGTGGCCCAGTGCTCAGTCAGGTCCCTCACCTGGCTCTGCACTTTACTCTAAAAAAAAAGGCAAAATTACAATGAAAACTGACTCCATGTGAATATAACTGCACAGTAGGACAAGGTATTACAGTGTTATAACGTATTCTTACCTCCACATACTTGGGATTTCGCCTCCTTCACAATGTTAGGGTTAATATAGAATGGAACTCTGTAGAGCTGCTTCATGGTTACATTTTAGGACTCAGTGTTGCTCAAGTTCACATTGTTTATGTTCCAAAATATGCCCTGATCTGCATTCAGAGGGCTGTATTTCACGCAGTTTTATGGCATTGTTTGACATGACCATATTCACAATGGCAGCCTCCTTCTCATCACTAAAGGTCTTTTTTCTGCCACCATAGAGTGATAGCCTGTGGATTCTATACAGAGTAGTGGGAATGAGTTCGCCAAGAGGGTAAAATGTGGTGGGATATACATGACTTACCAGTTCTGATTCGGACCATGGATGCAAGTGTTTCAACTCTAAAAGGCCATGATTGGTAACATTGTCAGTAACCGTTTCTACTTTCATAAGTGCTGGCTTTCAAACCCAGTGACATGTTTAAAAAACTTTAAAATAAATGATTTTTTTTCTTAAACCTAAATAAATGTTTACAGTTCTGTATTAACCTATTGTCATGTGTGTCGTGTGTGTGTTTTAATATATATATTTGTCATACATGAACAAACCACAGTACACAATGTGAAAACCACACAATACCTCCTGGCCATTAAACCCATTCACCAAGTAAAGCAGCAGGCAGACAGTAGGGGAGACCGGGGATGGTTGTAACATGGGGAGAGTTGTAACACCACCAATTCCACCAATCGGGGATAGGATAAGAGTCATATAATCATTTCAGTGTTTACCCACTTCCTCCCTAAACCCACATGGTAGATATCAAAGCTGGGAGCAGGTACATGCAGATTCTATTATTAAAAAACAGATTTTGAGGTAAACATTTTTGAGGTAGTAATTTTTTTGACCAAGACTATATTTTGTTTAGTATTTATACTATTGCAGACAAAATCATATAACTTATATATTTGATTAAATTGTAGTTACTTAGGTAAAATGTGATGCATTTTCTCCTGCTAATTTCAAACCATTCTCCTACTACAGCTAGCTAAACAATGGCTAAGAGGGGTGGTGTGGGATATAACATATCTTTAATTCATTTGTCAGCATTGTGACTCTGATTAACACACACAGTTCTTATTAGATTTACATGTTTTTTTACATTAAGGAAGTTTGTTCTATCAGACTAATTTACACCCACACACAAGCTTACACACATGAGTCAAACTTAAAGTGGATTTGAGTTATGGTCAGTCACAGAGAGAAAGACATTGTTCTGTGGTCTTGTTCTTTTATTTCAATAAAAGCTCTTTTTGAGGGATATAGCATGGTGTGGCCAATGTTTTTGCTTCTTTTGTCTAACTGTTACAACTCACCCCAGCATGTGTTACAACCTACCCGGTAGTGGGAACACTATGTATTCGTCATGAACTCACAAGGTCTGTGATATTCTTGCAGAGGTTTGATTTAGTGCAGTTTGTAGCAAACAAATGTGGGTACTTTGTATGTTTCAAAACTCTAGCTCTAGATATATATATATATATGACAAAAAATCAATATTTCCATATATATATATATATATATATATATATATATATGAAATGCATATATAAATTAAATACACTCCCACTGGTCATCTGTATTTACATTCCATGCTGTATAATCAGTATAATTACTTTAAGATTCCTGTGATAGTGATATCACAATCACTATCACCTGTTAAGCCTATTTAAACTTATATTTTCTACTTCTACACCAGAAATACAGACAAAAACCTCTTCTTATTTTCCACTTTCACTCAAGCACCACTGAACCTTGGCATTATAGACTGAAATGATGGCCATATCCTGTGCATGCATGTTGAAGGACGGCGGGTGGAGTATCATGTGCCGTTATGGCTCAGCGTTTAACCACTGCTTCCTCCCCGGTGATGAAGTCCAGGTCTTGAACCTGGTGAACTCTGTTCTCTGCCCTATTATTCAACCACATTCTTATTCAAGCTCTGAAAGCAGGGAGAAGGGGCATTGCTTAGATAAGAGCACGCCAGCCTTTTGCCCACTTTCGGAAACAGGACTGGAGAGGCCTAATGTTTGACTGCAGCCATAACAGCATTAGGGAAGTCAAGCACTGATGCTGGAACATTGCTGTGAGAATCTGATTGCATTTAGCCTCATTCATCAATGAGATCAGGTGCTGATGTTGGAACACTGCAGCCCCGAGAGCATTAGTGACATTAGTGAAGTCAGGTACAGATGTTAAATCATCAGTTTTGTTTCACAAATGCCACTCCAGCTCCTCCCAAAGGTACCGGATAGAGCACCATCTCTCCAGAGAACCCCAAAACTAGGGGGCTTTATACCCCTCTAGCCCACAGACACAGTGGTCTTCAGGTCATATGAGTGCTACAGAGCCTGCACCATTGGTTAGTGCTGTTTTATGGAGATTATACAAGTATTGTGTGCAACAATTTGCCATTTAGAAGGATTGTAAATAGAAACTGGCGGACCCAAAAGACCCCTTACGGTTTAAATGAAAAAAACAGCAAAAAACAGACAAAGTAGACATTGTGATTTATTCACATGGAAAAAGACGGGAGAAGTCCATCAGCAACATTATTTGGCAGCATGTTCACATTAAGCGCAAGCTCGAACACCGAAGAGTCATTTTCAGTGGTGTATTTTTTGGCATGTTGACATGATCCACTGACCCGCAGTGAGAAAACGCATGTTTATGCATAAAGGAGAAGACATATCTGAAGTTCCAGTATCATTCAAAAATAATTGGCAGGAATCAGGACTGTTTTTTTTCAGAAATGTGTCTTAGTGTTAAGAAATCAGTGTTACTAAGTGACATTCTTTAACAGGCAAAAGCTGACAGACCTCAATAAACCAAAGTAATTCAAAGTACATCAGCATTTCCCTTCATGGCAAAAGGGCAGGATTTACTTTGGCACAGACATTTTTTTACTCAACCATGTGTCCACATTTGCAAGCTAAAGCCTTCCTTCATTCTTCTGTTCAACAATCTAGTCAACACTAAAATCCACCTTATTTAAAGAGGAATCTTATTGACTTATTCAAAATACCCCATAATTCAGTATTTGAGATGTTCAGAGTGGGTTTGGTACGAAAGGAGTCATTTTAGAGAGTGGTGGTGGTGATGGTGGTGAATGGAACCAGACATCACGACTCCAACACAAAGCCCTTTTATTTACTAATGACCACCAGTAAGTCTATGCATGTCTTCTGAGTGTTGGAATATTGATGGCAAAACAGTAAATCTGACTGGAACTGTTTTTCCTCGTGCCCTACATGTACCCTTACACCATGAATGAGTTTAGTTTTAGGCTACAATCTTCTCAAAACTCTGATAAAACAATGTCTCAGGCATCAGGCAGCTAATTCGTAAACATTTTATGGAACAACTTTCTGTGAGGGAGCTTTTAGAGGCAGACGTCTGGTTCCAATAACCACCATTGTGAACAATTCTGACTCCAGTTCTGATTGGCGTTTCACACCAAAACCACTCTGTTTACACCTTAACTACTCAATTATGGTGGAAATGTTAACCTTAGCCATGAATTCCTGGACACTAAACTGGAGGTGACAAGTCAGATTACATGACAGTTCCCTGAATCAGCTGTTCTTGCAAGAGACAAAATTGTGTGTTTGGCACTGCACTCTTTTTCTTTTTAATTACGGGACTCAAAACCTGATTCGCAAACTAAGGAAGGCTATTCTTGGTATTCTTTCCTGCAGAAAGATTGGAGCTGGAAGCCAAAAGAAATGGGAATAAACAATTGTGATAAAAGCCACAAAAAGTACCCTTGGAAAGAAGAAAAGTCCTTCAAAAAAGTCCTTCAAAATTATTGAGGCGCATCTGGGAGAAACACCCCCCAAAGCACTTGGAACCAATTCAAAATGTCTCAATCTCTTGGTATGTCTCATAATTCTCAGACCAAAGAAATGCTTTGGGATCTAAAAAACAGAATAAATTACCCTGTGATCATGGTTTACATCATAAGTAAACATCTTACAAAAAAAATTAAAAACCCAATGCTGTACCACAGCTTTTCCACTTTAGCTACAAAATTCAATTGTGGTAGACTCTCATGACTGACAGCTGGCATTAAAGGAATAGTCCGCCCTCATTTCAGCCAAACCTCTATGCCGCCTTTGCAGGATACTGTCGGTTACCATAGACAACGATAAAGCTTTCGGCACTTCAAATTGAAGCCAATCGGCTTTCACTTCAGTAGCTGCCCCCTGGCAGCTATTAAAACACGAGTTTCTAATGGTGGCCCAGCTGGCACTGAAGTTTAGAGAGGGTGTGAGGTTGTGGCAGCCTTGACGATGTATTTATTGAAGCATGTGGAGGTCAGTGACGAACCTTGCGGGGACACCAGTGAGTCTTGGGATAAAGCAGGCAGTGGACCGTCTTAAACCTGTGGATGAAAAATGATTCTTAAATGAGGGAAGGCGGTGTCTAATAATAATATTTATGTAAAAACAAAAACAGTAAAAGAAAAAAAAAAGAATTTTTTTTGTAGTGGCAATAATAGTGTGGTTATTGTGTGTGCAACTGACAGTTATACTAATAATTGAGTGTATCATGTTAATTATTGATGATCAGTCAAGTACCAAAAGGCCAATCAATTAAAATGGACTTTAACAAACCTGATGTAGCCTTCTAAAATTTGTGTAATACTATGAATATTATATTATAAATATTATAATATGCATTATAGTTAAGCAAATAAACCAAAGTTTTTTTTTGAGAACATATTTTAAAGTGATTTTAAACTGATCTACTTTAATGGAGTGACTGTGACAGTGTTAAACACTGTGGCAGGAATAAATCGGATTTTCATTTTTACCGTGAAGGATCTTCAGCCAAGGAGAACGCTCCACCAATACTGACCACATTCCTCTTGTTCTCAAAACCACCATAGCTGAGGGTCACCTACAGGAGGCAAAAGTCCAAAAACACAAAGGCTCAAGTTAGAAACAAGCTGAATCATTATACAGCAATTACGGTAGAAATGAGTATGATCTGCTTGTTTAATCCAGTTTTCTCAAAAAAGTATTACAGTAAATTCATTAATAACATTAATACAGTAAAGAGTGATTTTGTGTGTGTCCATGTGCTTGCCCTTCCATCCCCAGAGCTCTCCTTATGGAAGCCCGGAGTCAATTGTAGTTCCATCAAAAACCTGGTTTTGCTTGATCAGTAATCCACTATAATGAAATGAAGTAAGCTGCTGATGGACCTTCAAACATCAGTGAAGGGGTAAAGTGGCTTTTGGCTGATGCCCTTATCCAGAGTGGCTTACAATAATTAGTTACAGGGACAGTCCCCCTGGAGCAGGGGTGTCCAACTCTGGTCCAGGAGGGCTGTGGTCCAGCACGTTTTGGTGATTTCCCTGTTCAGAAACACCTGGTTCACCTCACCAGTTAATTGTCAGGTTTAGTGAATGTGTTTGAGGAGAACCACTATCAAACTGTGCTGGACTCCGACTCTCCAGGCCCGGAGTTGGACACCCCTGCCCTGGAGGGTTAACTGAAGGTTAAATGTCTTGCTCAAGGACACAATGGTAGAAAGTGGGGGTTTGAACCTGCAACTTTGTGGTCATCAGGTTCACAGGCAAGTGTTTTAGCCACTAGGCTCCAACCACCCCGTGCAATGGCTGGAGGAAACAAGGAGAATAAGAGACAAACCTGTGTTGTTCTGCCCAGCTCCCAAACTACTGTTCACACGACTTTCTGGATTGTTACTGTAACTTTTGTTTTTGATGCAGAAAGACCCTCACTGCCCACATAAACACTTACAGTGTGAAGACCACTCCAGTAGCTTCAGTTAGCATTTCATGAAGTAATCCATGGTGGATTAGAAGGTCTGTTTTAGATCGGAGGCCTCATTTCAGCTCCAAGTTTTTGACTGACTGTGAAATTCAGTTATTTTGTTGATGTTTAGCAGAATCCATTTTCCCTCTACCCCTGAGAAGTGTCCTGTGCTAACGCTGGAGGCACCCTGTTCTGCATATTTGAATGTTTTTCCTGATGCAACACATCACTTCAGCTCAGTGAGGGGTTGTTAATGAGCTGATTAGTGGGATCAGATGTGTTGGAAGTAAATGAGCAGGGTAGAATGTCTCCAGAACTGTCCCACTTGCTGCTACCCAATCCCAAAGTTTGTTTTGTGTATACCTCCATGCCTTAAAGTGGGTAAGGTGGTCATTTCATCAAATGCTGCTTCTGTTCTTCCTGACTGCGGCTGAATGTTTACTTCACCAGTCTACAGCACTTGTTTCCAAAGTTCCCCATAACTGCCATTTCCTAATGACATTCCAGACAGTGGAAATTGGGATCTGGGGGTGTTTTTATATCTTTTTATAGTCTTCCCTTACTTTCTGAACATCAGTTAAATTCATTTTCAGTTCCTTAGCTCACAGCTTGGAGAAGGCCATGGTTAATAAGCGTTACAGGCTCTGTTATTGCCATCAGCTGACGACTCCTAAAGACCACCGTCCACCTACTTAACAAGTCAGTTAAGGCTTTCGAAACCTTTTCACAAGACACAATTACTATTTATGTGTTTTCTATATTTTAAATAAATCCAACAAAGTAACTTCTTAAATAATTACTGCAGAAGGAAGTACCGTTCCTCTCATAAATCAGCAAAATATGTTCTTTGGTGCCAGTACACAACTACACCTGTCATCAATATCAGCCACTATACAGTGCACCTCTAATAAGGACTTGATTATAGGACATCATTATAGACATAAAGCATCTGTTACTATCAAAACTAATTTTCCAATCTCTAGATTTTGTCAACAGATCCCATTTGAATGAAATGTCTCATGGCTAAGAAGCCAGTCTAAATTTTCTTATTAACAGTCTACACATCAGTCGTCTTCCCTGCGATCAGAATACGTGAACTTGTGTGTGGCAGTGACCTGTTTGAGGACACTGTCGGAGCGCAGTCTCTGCAGGTTCTCCAGGTGCGAGTGGAAGAGCCGCGTGTGCGTCAGAGGAACTTCTAGTAAGGCCTCGATGATGTAACCAATCGTGCAGTCGTCGGGGAGTCGGATTTTCTCCGCTGTGGTGATGAAGTTCCCCAGGCTAGAACAACAAACAGAACATGATATTACAAGCAATGCTACTCAAACGTCACAAGAAAATAAGGGGTAAACGGTACTAATTTCACAATATGAGACTGTTTTCAATAATATGATACATTTTCTATATAGAATTAGCATTCTAATTTAGGTCAATATGGATAAACATTCCTATAAACATATCAAACATTTTTACAGCATTAAATCAACTGCATTCAATTCCCAGTGCATACGGTCTCCCAGCCTAGGTCTCACAAAAATATGAATATTAAAATGCATCTTGCAACATCTAGAAAGCAAGTGCCGCTATGGGTTTATAAAGTACTTAATAAAGACTAGAAAATAATTTGAGTAAGAACATTTCAGACAAGATGACAAATAACTGCAGAGATCATTTTAAATGAATGAATGAATAAATGAAGTACCTTGCCCATGGACTCATCTTGAGTGCTAAGCCTCGACTGATACAGAAGCCAGCGCCTCCAGTGGCAAACCAGAACTTGACGGATATCTGAAGAATACATGGATTTATAAATGTATATATGTTTCAGAGGTTAGTACCCAGCTGTCCGCACACAATAGCTTAAAATTGATAAACCCCCTTCAGGTTCCTCTGCTTTCTGCAAGATTCTGGCCCAAATAAAGGAACATTTAACACATTAACAACTCCAACAGTCCACTTAACCAGTCCCACTCAGGCTAATCCATGTTGCACAATCTTCTTTTAGGTGTGAGGCACCTCATAGCCCAAGCCTGTTTAGCAGGCTAAGGATTCTCCACAAGCGGGTGCTATTAGCACACAAGTAGCTTTTGGTGCCTCTTGAAAGTGATGCTATGTACAATTAAACACTTGCCTGCATTACAGCTATTATCATGGCTTACCTTCTTCACAGAAAGTTATTCCATGAAATTGTTATAAATACACTCCCTGATGCCTCCCTGAAACACATTGTTTGACCCGTTTCGAGAAGCTTTTGGCCTAAAACTAAACCCATTCACAGTGGAGGGGTATGTTGTGAGGCAAAATAGCTATTTTGTTCAGATTTACCATTTCACAATCATTGACATTCCATATTTACACTCATATGACACTGGAGGTCAACAGTAAATGAAATGGTTATATTTGTGCTGAATATGTCTGATTCCACAACCACTGTAAAGAAATCTGAATTTCTATAATTAACCATTTCACACCAAACCCACTGTGATGACAAACTCTGTAGTGACTTGTTCATGTTTAGCAGGCTAAAGATTCTCCACAAGGGGGGGGCTATTGGCACACAAGTAGCTTTTGGTGCCTCACAAAAGTGATGCTATGCATCAGGACACAATGAGATCCTTATTTCTTGTTATAGTTTTACATATTTATATATTTAGCTACAATTATTGGTAGATTCATCTGAATGAATGATGAACTGGTGAAGCCTATTCACTCTAACTTTTGCTAAAAGTGAGGAAAAAAAATTGTGAGCTTGGTCCTTTGCCCAAAGCTAGCTTACAGATCCATCGCTCTTCACCCTCTCCGCAGCCTCTATGGGGTGGTCCAGACTGGGCCGGCCCAGGTATACGTCCTGCGTATGGGAGTAGGTGCCTAGCAGCTGCAGGAGACTAGGTAGGATCACGTAATTATCGTCATCCACATGACAGAACCATCTAGAGTATAGAGGGAGAGAATGGAGAACAGATAATGAAATGTTTTTTTCCTAAATAATACACTCTAGATGGTACATAATAAACATCTCCAGACAACAAGAAGCTGAGACACTGCAATAGACTGCATCACAAATATTAGCATGGTGGCAACGGATGCCTACAGATGGTCTGCCCTGGTTTTACTTTCCTCACAGAAAGTTATTCAATGAAATGGTTATGAATACACTCCCTGATGTTGACATTGTTTTATAAGTATGAGAAGCTTTTGGCCTACAACCAAACCCAATCATGGAGGAGGGGTATGTTGTGAAGCAAAATAGTTTTGTTTAGATTTACTATTTTACCATCTATAATAACAGTCAGAAGACACTGGAGGTCAACAGTAAATGAAAAGGTTATTTATGTGTTGGATATGTCTGGTCCTGTAAAGAGTCTCTACAATTAACAATTTTACAGCAAACTCTGATGACAAGCACTGAATTTTGGAAAATCTGTGGAATTCCCCTTTAACCGCAAAAGTGTTATATAATGCTTTGTAACAGCGTTTTTTTAACAGGTCCTCCAGAATTGAGTAAAATGTGGGTATTATTTAGTGAAGCAATGTTCCACCAGGCAATCATCACGCCTCACTAAACCACTACATTTAGACCTGCTTCTACAGTAGCAAGTTGCAAAATTTTCTGTGGTTCAGATGCCTCACTCATGATTTAAGAGACCACTTTGAGGATCACTGCTTTATAAGTGTTCATATGACATGTGGCCATATTGACAGATTCCAAGAGGATACGGCTTATTCTGACCCTAAAATAAAAGAGCTTGTTTGTTAAATGACTGCATTCCTGTGGCAAAGTCACAGGAAGCCATAATATTTGATTATTGACTAATAAAGGAAAGCTGACTTGTTCATTTCTTTTAGATACAATCATAAGCCCTACCAGACAACAAACACATTTACACTGACTAGCTGGCCACCATGCCCAGCTAAGATGAGTGGTATTGTGGTATGGCTCTATAAGCAAAGTTCTTCATGCTATGAGGAGGAAGCGACACCGCATATGGAGGACTCAACTTTTTCTGCGACTCGATGAACTTGTCATACTCCACAGACATCTTACAGCACAAGGCCTGACGGGTGTGAGCAGCCGAGCAGTTGGTGTTGATGATGTTGCCACCTTGGATGAGGGGACAAAAAAAAAAAAAAGCAGACAAACAAATAGTGATGAGACGTGGAACTGAGAACTACAATCTCACAGCATAAACAGATGGCGAACTGAAATTAAATGAAGGCTTGATGTATGGATTAACGCGCAGCATTATGGAGTGAGTATGCACAGATAATGGAATGTCAGAGACAGACGTAATCAGGGCCGACTGCGAAGGCTTTATGTGGTGCATTACCTGTTTTCTTCTTCAGCTCATTATCCTCGCCGTCAGTGAAGATAAACGTCTGAAAGAAGCAGAGAGGTTAGTGTTTGCACGCCCACCTAGAACACACTGACGTGGTGAACGAGGCCTGGGCAGGGAGAGAGGTGTTAAGGCTATGGGCCTTATGAACATTTTACTGAGAAAAACTGATAATGTCAGCTAATGCAAGTTAATATGTGCAAAGGTATACAGACAGACTTTCTAATGAGTGAGTTACAGCTACTTTAAGGTGTCCCGAGTGCTCTGCAGCAGCTACCCATGACCCTGTGGTCTCCCATGTTCTTGAGCTGGAGGGGCATAAAGCCCCTAAAGAACTTTAGAATTGGTCAAACGCTACGACCCTCAGGCATTGCAGGTCAGATTTGTCAGAACCAGCAGATAAGCATTTAAATTCACATTTACTCAGCATTAGACCATTAATAAAGAGAGGGTGGGTATGGAGAAAAGTACTAAACTGATACTTGTTCCTGACTGGTCAGTACCAACAGGATTGCTCCTCCTTTATTATATATACAGAAAACTCAGGAAACTACTGAACTCGTTATTTCTCCAGAAATGCTCATGAATCACTGTTAAATCTTTTCACATCGTTTTGTGTAATGTCTTTTTAAATTATGGAGAGTAGCATCAGTAAGAGTATTGATAACTATCAGTATCTATAAGCAGTGGCATTATCAATCTCAGTACAATCCCAATGATTAATCTGATTGACAGATATTTGGTGATGTCATAATCCGAGCCGAACTATTATACGGCGGCTACTATTATCCCTGGAGCGACCTGGGGTTAAGGGTCTTGCTCAGTAACCCAGCGGTGGTATGCTGAAGGTAGGATTCAAGCCCATGACCACCACCACATCATCCTAAGTGGCCCTGCCAAGGCTTTTCCACCTTTTGCCCAATGAGTGCTGGCATACGCTTCAGCACCAGCCACGACCAATCAAGAAGCACACGCATAACATGCATATGGACTTATCTGCCCATCAGCACTCTACATTATGGAATAGGCTTATTAGCTCTGCATGGGGTCATTTTTCAGTGGTAGTGCTGAAGTACTTTGGTCAGTGCATTAAAAGTACTGAATGCTCAGCCTTATTCGTACACTCGGGTTATTAATATTCCTCTATTGTGCTTTTTCAGCTGGATTCAGTTCCAATTTGAAGATTTTATAAACTGCATTGGTGTCAGATATCGACCCAGGATTCCTGCACTCTCACTAATTTGAGACCATTTTGCACACCCCAAAACTTTAGAGAGACATAAAGACAGACGCAGACAAACAGGCTCCCCAAAAGGTCAACAAATTCAACTGGACAGGCAAATTTGCTTATTCAATGTTTTGACTATGTAAACAGTAACAGCCTCTCTGGAACAGTGGACTTTCCCCTGCCTCTTTATCGCCGTGCTCTCGGCCCGGGCAGCGTCTGTCCTCCCCTAAACCACCTCTGCCTGGCATGCCTCTGGCCAAACCACAGGCATGCGGCTGCCACTCCCTAATCAAAGCCAGCCGCTCCGGAGGCAGAGCTCGGCACGGTCCCAGACCAGGACCAGAACTGCATCAGGATACCAGATTGTCTTACGTCAGTGTGGTGTTGCTGCAACGTTTCTGGCAAGTGTAGGACCTTTTGGGGGGGATTTCAATCCAAATGTTACCACTGAGAAAAACAACAGATACAATCCAAAATCTGGGAAGATGTTGAAACATTGCTGTGAGGATTTGATTACATTAAGCCACAGGAATGTTATTGAGGTCAGGTACTGATGCTGGAACATCGTTGTCAGGATTTGTTTGCAGCCACGGGAGATCAGATACTGATCATGGATGAGCAGTACTCATCCCAAAAGAGCTCCATCACTCTAGAGAACCTCAGAGCCCAGTGCAGGGGGGCTGTCGGCTCCTTTAGCCCATGAGCATGGTGGCCTTAGGTCCCATTCTACTAGTCAGTGCTTTTTAGAAATACAAGCTGTGTGTCCTGGGTCAGCTATGGATGCACATTAAATCTTACTTTTGGAGACACAGTCAGTGCTATAGCCCTATCATGCTTCTTTGACTGGTGTAATCACAGAGCGTGAATAAATATTTTTTCCACAGCCCAGGTGCCTGGCCAGCGGGCACACAATTGTTGGGTGATTTTGCTCTGGAAAAAATAATCCGGCGCAAGAACAAAAGCCTCTTTCAGTCTCCTGCTTTTTTGCCTCTGATGAGAGGGGATGATTTAAAACACCAACTGCGAGTTGCAATCTGTTACACCGCTTTCGCTGTTACCTATTTAAGTCCATAAGTTAAGAGGTGAACTTTTGTTGTCCAGAAATGTGCTTTTTTTATAGGATCTATTCACTAAACATCAGAATTTCCTCTTGAAAATATACCATTTACTCCTCTATGGCGCAATAAATGCAAATATAGCAGCAAAAACAGCTTATTTTGAGTTTGCTGTTGCTGTGATATTACAAAAACGAATGCTGTCACATACTACTCATTGCCTGCTTACAGCAGTTTAAGGCCTGTTTTAGCCTAAATTGCTTTCTGAACAAGGTACAGCCAATGGGAGCAGAGCGCATTTACACAGATCAGTCTTAAAGGCACAATAACAAACACAGCCTGTATAATTCGAGGGGATGAAAGGAGGGTTATAAACTGACACGTAAAACTGAATTACGATCGTATTGTGGTTAAAAGCGTGACAGAATGCGCCCAAGATACAATTGCTGACGACAAACACTCTGTTTCCCAAAAACCTTCTCTAACTGCACAGCGTTAAGCGGGCCACAGAGAGCCGTAAAAATATCAATCAACTGTTCAACCATTTCGCAGCTAACCCAAGTGTACCCCTGGAACCAAATCTGGCCTCGGTTTGAGAACGGCTGCCACCCTTCTGGTGCCTCAGCCTGCAGGGAAAGCAAACACACAGTGCCTTTACACGCATGTCTCCCCAGGTCTCAAGTTGCTGAGGAACTTCCACCCTTGGGGGGCTGGTGATAAGAATCCCCCCAGAAACATTCCTCCCCTGAATGCTAACCTTTCTGGGCATGCAGCCAAAAAGCTGCCCCCTCCCCCATTAACACCTTTAAAAACTTGTTTTTGTCCATGCACTCCGCGGGCCGCCAGCTGATCTCTGAGAATCAACCACACGTCATCTCAAATGAGTGACACATTGTTCCTCGCGACCTGGTGTGATGCTGAATGCCCAAGCACCTCACAGTAGAGGACCGCATGGACAAAAAAGATTAAGAAGAAAGATGGGCCCAATCTGACCACCAAATGACATCAGCTATGCTCCTACACAGCTTCTTCAGCTCATGGAAATGGAATGCAGACCAGCCTCCTACTCCTAAGGTCCCTGAATGGTTTTTGGCTTGAATGTACAGTTCTAGTGAACATGGACACAGAATCTGTACATTGTGTGAAGCAGGGATGCTGTGAAGCAGAAATGAGTGAGAGGTGAAGAAATGAGACCTACATCTACTTGGATAAGCTCTAACACTGTACTTGAACATTTCTAAAGCACTTAAAATGTAGAATAACTAAAAAATGCAAACATTAGGCTAGTAAAGTGTAAAATATCTATAAATTTAAATGTGCAAAGTCCACTAATTACATGATTTAGTAAGCAAATGTATTTTGTACTTGATTTGTAACAGCTGACATTTTATCTCGTATACAGATTTTGTAGCATGAGATCTGGTATAACATTCAGTTATGCTCTGAAAAGCAAAATGAGCGCTAATAGTGAAGAATGTTGTCAAGTAATCATATTCTTCAAGAACGTAATTTTAACTGATTATTAGTTATGTGAAACAATTGATTTAATTTATTGTTTCCACCCTACTCTGATTCTCATATCTCATTTGCAGAAATAAATCATTTGAAGTTTGTAATTACACTAATCTAATATGATCTAGTTCTACTATGTCAGAGGTGCTTGCAGAGTGTGTTGATGTGATAAAATGACAAACATCCTGAGTCCCCCCCTCACACACCTGTTCCTTGGCTTCCGACACCCAGGTCTGAAAAAGCAACTGCAGCCGTGTCTTATGATACTTCCTAGTGGTCTTGATAGCGATAAAAATGTCCTTCAGCTCTAGAGGCTCTCTGGAGTGAGAGCCAGGGGAGCGGGCATGTGCCATGTCCCTGCCCGGCACCCTCTGCTCCTGGGGTCCTGCCTCAGGAGGGGGCGGCTGGGTGACGCGGAAATCCTTGGCATTAATGGCACCTTTGTGCTCTGTGTCGTGGCGTTTGCTGTGGGGTTGGTACCCCCTCCCTGCTCCGGTGGGACTGGCACGAGGCCGAGGCTGGGGGAGCTCCCCTTGGCGCTGAGGCGTCTGCAGTGTAGGGATCAGCAGCAGCAGCAGAGCACAGAGGGCTAAGGAGAGCAGAAAGCAGCGTTTGCTGATGCCAACAGGGGACCAATGCATTCTTCTGGTGCTCAGTGCCAACTCAGCCACCCGGGCTTGACCACCACGTCTCTCCTGTTCCCATCTTCAGTGCAGCAATCTGGACCCTAACAGTGTGAAATAATAACGTGTAAGGGTAGGCATTATGATGCAAAAAAGGTTTAACACGTTACAGAGAGGGGACAAACAACAGCAACTAGTGCACAGTAACTGCATAAACCTTTACCTGATTGGATTGCAGTCTGTTGTGATTTTCTCATTTTATTAATTGTTTAACCAAATGAACAAGTCTTCCTCCTGTTCCTTCTTGAATGTCTTACAAAGCTCATAAAAGCTGAATTTAAACAAGTGGCTACAACCGCAGCCTCTATAGCAGCATGCGGCGCATGAGCAGCTGAGCTTCAGCCGAACTACAACGCCATTGTTGCCCCCTACTGGTATTATTCTGAACTTCAGCAAAGAAAATACTTTAAATTATAGTTACAAATTTAGATTAAGCTTGCCGAATTTGAGAACAAGTGCTTGTTTGGAAAGACACAAACACAAACCTTGCACAATGCTGTTCATCCAGGCCTTTGTATCTTTGAAAAAAATTAATTACATTATGCCTCTAATTTTTCAGCGTTTTTTTAACACAGCAACATTTTCTGCCTATTAATGTCATTTGCAAACCTATTTAAAGAATATCTTGAGTATTTATTTTAGATATAGAATTGCAAAAGTAAGCAGATCCTTAACTTTAGCAATGACAATGTTTATATAAGACTCCCTGAAGATGGTTTTATCAGCCTGTATTACTGTTTATAATTCTTGGAATAGCTTTTATGAAAGCTCCAAAAAAGTGATGGCACCGGCAACCACTTCTCAGCTGTCGACCCTAGGACGAGTCTAAGCCATCAATGTGAGCAATTTCCTGTCTTCTATTTTCAGAGTTGCAATGATACCTCAACGGGTAACAGATGTGGAGACTGGAAGCTGAAACGTCAGCCTGTAGTTAATCAAGATCTTTTTCTACATCAGCTCCTTTAGCTACATCTTGTAGACGGCCATTTTAATGCATGGTAAAAATCAATGTTCAACAATTGAAGGATAACATGCTTTTTGGTGCCCTGTTTGTTAATGTCCACATACTAGCATCAGCAGATATGTACACAAAGTATTTATAATATCAGCATACAAAATCGGCATGTGCCTAATCACCAATTAAAAAACAAACATCATTCAGAATCATTGAAAATTATTTATGCAGCCTACTTTGCATATATGAACTGGGCTGTCACAACTCATTTACATGAAACATCATTTTTTTCTAAGGTATTCTAAAGTAGCCTAAAGTATTCTATAGTATTAATGTAGTCTACTATACAGTCCTATATTCTAAAGTATTCTACAGTATTCTGTATGTTCTAGAAAGTGTTCTGTTCTACAGCATTCTATTCTAGAGTACTTTGAAGTACAGTAATCCCCCAGTTTTACACGGATCAGAAGTCGCGTCACAAGCGGATTTTTTTTTGAGAACCGAACTCATAGTTTTACACGGAAATCCCCACAATAACACGGAAACTACAAATATCCTCCGCCTTTTTTTTGCTTTTTTGTGGCAAGAAATATATTTTTTCTGGATGTTGTCACTCAAGGGGACCCGCTCACCTCGCCGTAGTGTCCCAATACTTTTGTCCCGAGTTCCGAGTTGCATATCTCGGCAGAGAAAGCACTCAGACACTTCAAACTCCATCGTTCAAACTCCTCTCCAGGAGACCTTTCCAACGAGCCTGTATTTTTAGCCCGAGTAGATCAGGTTTTATTCTCCAAAAACCGGGTGTCCCAATACTTTTATCACTCAACCTTCCGAGTAGCATATCTCTTCGTGGAATTTAAATTCGGGTTTACCTTTAAAGACGGGTTTACCTTGAAAAGAGGTGAATACAGGTTTACCTTTACATTTTCTTTAAGGGTAATGCATTAAACTGA
>JBBPCY010000109.1:30967701-30994478 GCA_037974405.1 Brachyalestes nurse | reverse complement strand
TCAAAATAAGATAAAGAAGACTTTTTAGGCTAAAAATAAGATTGCAAGTCTTGGTTAGATCAGGAGTTTTTGCAGTGCATCTATGAGTGACAACCAGTATTTTAGGTTTTTTTTGTATTAAGTATTTCATATTTTATGTTTTATACTACTTACTTTGTAAATATTGTTTAAACTTCTTATATTACTTTTGTGTTTTATACTACTTATTTGTTTTTAGTAATTCACTGTAATTTGTTTTTACAGGGAGCCTAATGTGGACACACTGCCCAGGTAATTCCCCTCTTCATGCTGTTACTGAGGCACTGATTCATATTTTTGCCCAAATTCAGCACAAATTCAGATTCAGTATTACCTACACATCTCTTTTGCTTGGCAGGAAATAAAAGCCCAGGTCTCGGGAGCACATTAAAGGAACAGTTTGCCGTGGAGTTTTTCTGGCTAACCTGCTGACGATGAGGATTTTTTTGGCCTTTCCTGTTTTTCTGACTTATATTTCATTTTTGTTTTGAGTGCAAGACACTGGCACAATGCACAGAGGCTCTGTTTTGGACGTGTAACAGCGCTTGTTATGTAAAAGCTGAAATACGTTGCATACATTGTTTCTTCATACTTTCTTCATATTGAAAACTGTAATAAAATGTTTTGAACGAAGATGCCTCCAGAAGAGGATGTGATTCTGACAGATAGGCCAGATCATTCCACCCTCTCTGTTAGAACTTGAAACCATGTGAAGGTGAAGTGACTACACCTATTACATCCTTCTCTTTTCAGATATATTTGTCTCTCCTGGTCTGATTATGAGTAATTAATTTTTTAAATGATGCTGTCCAGCTCCATGCACATTGCTACACAGCAGTAATCACTACAAAACATAATGTACTCAAAATATGCTTAACCCTCCCCTAATGTGCCCCTGAAAATACACCAAATCCCTTAATTTAAATTTAAATTATCCGTTAATTTGTGAAACCGACTCCTTTATTTGACCTTAAAATGAGATTTAGGGCATGAGTGTGAAACCCCTTATTCTTAAATTTAAGACATTAATTCAGAAAGTTCTATTATTTAAGGGGCAAATTTGAGTAAGGGTAATTCAGTATTTTTACTCCTTAATCAGCGTTATTTTTTCCTTAATTTCCCATACATTCATTTCCCATACTCTCCATTTAACCCATTCACCAAGTGAAGCAGTGGGCAGCCAGCAACGCAGTGTGTGGGGATGGACCTTGCTCAAGGGTACCTCAGTGGTGTCACTGGCACTCCTGGGATTCAAACTTATGGCCCTCACTCCCTGGGGCAACTCCATAACCACCAGGCCACTGGACGCCCCAGTGGTAAAACACCTCCTGCTCTCTCTCTGTCTCCCCACAACGGGAAGGGACTGGACAGGCAATCCAAGTTAAACCGGCAGTTCAAATTATATCCACATGGTGGCTTCATCACTTCACCAAAGCCAGTCACTGCACTGACCTCCCTTTTAGGAATCGCTAAAACCCACCTTCCACTTGTAGCTTAGGAGGTGAGTGGGGCTCAGTGTAGGGCCCATTGTCCATGGCCAACTGTGTCAGGTACACCTCAGAAATTCCACCAACCTTCCAAAATGCTCCCGTAACTGAATGCTTGAGGTGTTCAGCCAGTGGGTTTGGTGGAGAATGGATCGTTGTACAGACTCTGATTTCTTTACAGTGGTGGTGAAAGGAACCAGAAATCTCCAACACAAATAAAACCATTTAATTTACTGTGAACCCTGAGTAGACCCACACGTCTTTTGAGTGTTTGTATGGAAGGTTAACGACGGTAAATCTGTTTTATTTGGGGCCTGTTTTGCCTCATGATGCCCTGCATGCACCCCACCACCGTAAATGGGTTTAGTTTAAGGCTAAAAACATCTCAGAACTCTGGTTCCATTCACCACCACTGGTACCATCAGAATTCTTGTATGGAATTGAGGCTATAAAGACACTCTCCATTACATTTCCACTCTTTATGAGGTCCTACTACCTTATACAGGTTAGAGTGAAGCCCACCTGCTGCTGAGCTGCTGTCTGCCCCAATAATCACTGGTCAGTTTCTGGCTGGTGACCACATATTATATGAGTGGTGGACTGTTCTCAGCAGAACAGTGACCCTAATATACACCTGTTAGCATCACTGCTGGGTTGAGAGTGGTCCACCACCCCAAAATCATCCTCTCTGGTCAGAAACTGACCCCTGTCGAGGGTCTAGAGGAGCTCACATACACTGAGCATTAATAGATGGACTACAGTCGCTAACTGTACACAAGCCAGGGAGGGGTTTCCAATAAAGTGGCCAGTCAGTGGACACACCAAATGTACTGTGAACACTGCGTTCATGCAAACAAACCTACACAAATGACACCAGTCCAGTAAATAAAATAGAAGTTAAGATGAGTTGAGTGAAGGCAGTATAGAGTGTTTAATTTAAAGTCGAGAGAAAAGCAAGTGGGGCCATGGAGAAGATCGAGAAGATAACATGCCGAACATTCAGGTGACCACTTAGAACATGCTTTATTTCAGCATCCAGAATAATTAAAAACATCTCGAAATATTATACATGTACAAAATAAGTACAAATCCTCTTGTTGGAACCATTAAAGTGTCATTTTTCGTCTTTGTGCCGCCTCATTTCATTTTTTTTCCTTAGAAACCTTTTATTAAAAACACATCAAACGAAAACAAAACAAAACCAAAATAAAAATAAAAGGAAAAATGAAAGGAGGTGTGCATTGCAGTTTTGAGTGGAAGGAATGGGAAGGGGGGGTGCAGACAATAAAAACTTCTCCAGAAATATGGGTGGTGGGGAGGGGGTTGGCAATCCGTCCACTTACTTAACTCGCGTCAGATTAAGTGCAAATCGTCAGCAACCGCTGCATTCAGCTTTTCAGCCGACACTTTAATGGGAGAGAGAGAAGTGGCATTCACAAGAGGAGACATTGTGTTGACATTTAGCACCAAAACAGGTCCCAAAAGCACAAGTGACAGTAAAAAAATAAAAATGCAAGGAGTTTATTTCTTGTCAAACACAACATACACCACAGACGGGACCCGCAGAGGAAAGTAGCACCAATTTCTGTTTTTTTATCGGACTGTTACTTGTGTTTTGCCTGGCTCGTTAAGCTGGTACGTAGAAAGTGTCCCCCCTTCCCCCCCCCCCCGAAACCCTACAGGTAACGGATTTTTTTTTCGGGGTTGTTCTGAGGTAGCCGTTACAGGTTTGGGTTCTGCGGCCTGCGTGACACTGGCATGGGGTGATATTTCTTTCCCTTTTTGGGCCAGAAGAACAAGACACTTGACTGTCATTTTTCAGATTTATTCAACACCAAAGAATGGTACATTAGCACTCAGCGTAGTTTTTTCATTGTCCTTCTGCAGTGGTAAAAAAAAGAGGCAAAAAAATTCTTGAGGGGGGGTGTCATCTTACACTTTACAAGCACGGGTGTATATTATTTTCTTGTTGCCGAAAGATATCTCCCTAAGTGTCCCATGATGTTGACGCCGGTTGGCATAGTGGTCCTCCAAAAAAAAGAGAAAAAGAAGCAGAACGTCTCTCGAGATCACAAACAAGCACCGTCCTCGCGGATGCGTAAGCACGTGGACCGATTGCAGCCGAATGAGAGTTTTTTGGGGGATTTTAATGCATAGGAAAAGACTCGGAGATGACTGTTAGAAATTAAACATTTTTTTTTAATGTCCAGATTTCCCTCTTTCTTTTTACAAGAAGCAGACTGCGCCGACTTCTACGCCGAATTCCTGATCGGGAGCACCAATGTCCATAGGAGCGATGTCAATGATGGGAAGACGAGTTGTTTTTGTTGTCTGATACTCGATGACTGTCTTGCCCCATGTGCCAGTGTGTGACTGTGTGGAGACAGAGGAAAACCAGTAAATTAACAGGCAGTCGCTTTAGACGGCATAAATAAAGATCTTTTTTAATGCACAAGAAGTCAAAACTATGTCAATTACAAGGCTAATATTGCTAATAACATAGCATACCATTTCATGCCTGCATTAATTTTATACAGGCTCAGAAGACATTCATCTTCATGCATTTTGTTTGTAGTTTTAGCTGATGGCTGAGGTATTTATTCTGTTCTTCACCACACTATTGCTTGAAAGCAGAAGTGGCAAAGAGGTGCCAAAGAAGGTGGAGGAGAGACTCACCGTGCAGCCATCCTCGCTGACTGAGTATGTGGAGCGGCTGTTGCCCTCTGCCCTGATCTCCACGTCGTTGGAGCCCTGCAGGAGCAGAGCCTTCTTCAGGTTGCCAGAGGCCTGGTCCATGTAGGCGATGCTGTTCTTGCAGTGGTAGGTGATGTTCTGAGATGCCTTGTTGGACATCAGGCGCATGAAGGTCATCTGGATGTTCACGTCCTCAGGATCAGAGCCCTCGCTGCCATACTGGAACTGTGAAGAGAAAGGGACGCTTGCTTAGAATGCTGGATCTCATTCAAAGCTGCACTGAACAGAATGTGGAGATTTCTACAGCGTCCTACCTGGAAGCCCTCGGACATGGACTCTCCGAACCAGACATGCTTCTTCTCGCGGGCGTTCTTGCTGAGGTACCAGTTCTTCAGAGGAACGCTGCTACGGCTTGGGTAGATGCAGGTCTCACCAGTCTCCATGTTGCAGAAGACCTTGATGGAATCCAGAGGAGAGCCCTGGTTGGGGTCCACCCAGTAGGAGCCTATAGGAACAAAAAGCACATGAGGAAAAGAGTGAGTTGACAATGCTTCATAGGCCTATAGTACAGCCAATTTATGGATCCAGCTGTTCTCTACTCACCGCTCTTCCACTCGGGATGGCACATTCTGAGGTCGCGGCACATGCGGGCTGGGTTCTTCTGGGTTCCTTCAGGGCTGCGGATGCTCTCAATCTTCTGGCTGAGGGATTTCAGGGTGGTGTCCACCTCGGCATCACGGTCGCGAGCGTTGGCGTCGTCGGCTCTGTAGCCTCCGCGCAGGGGGTCGGGTGCCTTCTCCTGCTGAGGGACAAGTGGGAAGGGCTCGCCAATGCCAGATGGTCCAGGAGGTCCTGGAGGTCCGGGAAGACCAGGAGCACCCTGGAAAAATAGAGGTGGAGGCTCAGAAGGGTTTGATCAAACAGACAGAACAGAATGGAGGATCAGGCAAAAGGTTTATAGTACTTACAGAAGGTCCCATGTCTCCATTGCGACCACGAGGTCCAGGAGGTCCAACAGGTCCGGGCAGACCGCTCACACCATCCTTACCAGGAGAGCCACTGGAACCAGAAGGTCCCTATAGCAACAAGCAGAACAGGTTCATCAGAACAGGTTCATCACTGTCATCTACTCCTAAATGATTTTGATAAGTTGACCATTCGAGTGCAACAACATCAACCACCAGGAGGTTAAAAAGAAGTTACTTACACGAGGTCCAGCAGGTCCAGTAGGTCCAGTGGGTCCGGCCTCACCAGATGGGCCCTACAGGTACAAGAAAACCCAAAATTGAGCTCCAAAAAGAACATCTCAATCAGATCTTATGATGAGGTCTACACATCTTCATGAGACGGTATTGGCCACTCTACTTGATGTGTCCACTCACAGGAGGTCCAGGCAGTCCAGACATGCCACTGAGACCACGGTGTCCCTTCATGCCTCTGTCTCCAGTCTCTCCAGCCTCACCCCTGTCTCCACGAGGACCAGCAGGACCCTAAACAAACAAATATGAGTGTTTAGCCTGATGCCTGACTACAAGTGTCATTTCTTGACACCAAAACAAGAGAAAACAAGTTCTGTGACACGTACAGCAGCACCACGAACACCAGCAGGACCAGCAGGGCCAGCGGGACCACCGGGACCCTAGAGAGAGAGAAGGGTAAGTGTCATGACTATGTGACTGGTATGGTGGGTGAACAACAGTGAAACAAGCTTTAGTCTCCTGCAACTCACAGCCTCTCCACGATCGCCTGTCTTTCCAGATGGACCCATACCGCCAGGAGGTCCAGGGGGTCCGGGAGCTCCAGGAGAGCCAGCATGTCCAGCCTCACCACGGTCTCCCTGTGGAAAGCAGAGTTGCGAGAATACAACAGTCAGGTTTTGGAGGAACAAATGCACAGACTCTACTGCAGTAACACAATAAAGCCAAAAATCAAAATTCAGCTAGATCACCTTAGGTCCAGCAGCACCATCGCGACCAGGAGCACCATCATGACCAGTGCTACCCTGCAGAGAGACACCAAAAGAGGCATGTTTATTACCCTGACATCACATGAAGGTGGTGCCTCCCAATTTGCATGACAAAACAAATGCTATGCAAAATCTAGATTCTTTAACCACTAGCTTGTAGTTTTCTGGGTTTAAAAATCATGAATATGTAAAATTGATGAAATGTACATGTGAAATATGGAATGAATGAAAGCTACATTAGCAAGAATTCCTCACCTCACGTCCAGCCTCTCCTGTCGCTCCAGTCAGACCTGGGGGTCCCATGGGGCCGGGGGCTCCACGCTCACCAACAGGGCCAGAAGTTCCCTGCTTTCCTGGTTCTCCCTGAGTGGAGCAACAGAACAAGTTGTTGTGTTTTGTTTTGTTTTGTTTTGTTTTTGAACCAAAAAGCAATTTCATGAATTTTTAAGAGGAATCTAAGCTATAAACAACGGCTCTATGTCAGGGAATGAACTATTTTAAGCTTTATGTTGTTTTATCAATTCTTATCATGATACTGGCCTTCACAATATTGATTCCTCTGGATGCTACTGTTTTTTATTTTTCCTGAACTACTCTAAGCACTGGTGTGTCCAGACCCATTTTGAAAGAGGAGTCAGACATTTAAGGGAAAAAATACAAGAAATGTAGTGTTTACAGTAAATAGGATTTGTAAATAACATTTCACTAAAAGCAATATGTCATAACCCTGTTTTCCCTTCTTTTGGTTCTGTTTATTATTTAACGGTGACTATATGGCTAAAAACATAATATCCACAGACATGATCTGTTTTACACAATGCTAAGTGTCCTACAGATTTAAACTACAGATGCTAAAATCATTACCAAGCTCTCTCTGGTGAGTCCAAGCTTTAGAGTCAGGTTTAGGTTTAAGTAGCTTTAATAGATGCTCGAATGATATTTAGTTTAATGTTAGTTAGTCAACCTACTGGGCACCTGTAGAGCGCTTGCAGTGGACTCTTAAAAGAAATTGCTGCTCAAATGCCAACAGCAGCTTTAGCGTTTGGAGTGAAGAACTCTATTAACAAATTGAAACACTTATACAATCCAACAAGTGTAAGTTAATCCACTGAAAAATAATGCAGGTTTAATGTTAACCATGTCCCGTCAAGGGAGGCTAATGTCGATATATATTCTCAATATTTAGCAATAGGTGAACTCACAGATGGTCCAGGAAGACCTGGGAAGCCTCTCTCTCCTCTTTGTCCAGTCAGACCCACAATGCCGTTTGTTCCAGGCAGTCCACCGGGTCCAGGAATACCCATAAGGCCCTGGAGAGGAGACATCGGAATGTGCAGATTACAATCACGCGCACGCTTAGTCAGCATTTCTGGTATACCGGTAATCATCATGGTCTGATGCTGGTTGGGACCTTGTTTTATGTACATGTGCACAAAAGCCAGAAGGTGTACGACGTATGTCTTTTGCCACTTACAGCAGGTCCATCAGGGCCAGCAGATCCCCTCTCTCCGGGTGGTCCTGGGGGTCCAGCTCCTCCAACCTCACCAGGACGTCCAGCTGGTCCCTTCTCACCACGAGCTCCTCTCTGTCCCTCTTTGCCGACAGGGCCAGTGGCTCCAGGGGCTCCGGAAGCACCCTAAGAGAGAAGGACAGAAACCAATAAAGCGTTATAGCACTACACTGCAAACATGTTTGCTTTCCAACTATTAGACACAGCACTGAAAATAAAAACTGCAATTATGGACTACAAGTATAACTACACTGGTGGAGTCTATGATGATGATGATGCTGCTGCTATGATGAAGTAACTTACAGAAGGGCCAGGAGGTCCAACTCTACCAGCAGGGCCAGGGAAACCAGCAGCACCCTATTGAAACATCAAGATACATACAATGATTTAGACTATTCAGCATCACATCATGGAAATAATCGGACAGCATCCTTCCTAACTGTGAAGCCATACTTGGTTAGAATATGATTTTCTTTTAAATAAAATGGTTATAAATGCTATTTTCTTTGGCTTTCCATTCAAGATGAGGTTTCCATAAAAGATCAAAAGCAGGTTCTTACAGGAGGTCCAGCACCACCACGGGCACCCTTGGGTCCAGTAGCACCAGCAGGTCCCTGGATAAAGACAAGAGAAACATTTCTCAGAACATTCTGTCTCACAGAAAACGATTACATTTAGCGCAAAAAGTCCCTCTCCAGACTCTGTACCTGAGGTCCAGCAGGTCCGACGGGGCCAGCAGGTCCAGGAGCTCCAGCATCACCCTTGGGTCCAGAGTCTCCAGTCTCACCCTTACCTCCAGGCTGACCAGCTGCACCCTTTTTTTTAGAAAAACAAAACACAATTGAACTCTCTCTACATTGAATATTGACCGATGAACTGTCATCCTGAGCTGTGGAGACCAGTAAGTCTCCCACAGACTCTAAACTGCATGTTCTTTGAATATTTAAACTGCTTTTTTCCTCTTATTTCTAAATGGCTGCACTGCGACCAAACACGCTCCAATAAAGGCCTCTAAACTGAACTGAATTTCACTAAAATACTTACAGGAGGTCCAGCGAATCCAGCAGGTCCAGGGGGTCCAGCCTCTCCACGCTCGCCCTGGATTCATAAGAGAGAATATGACATGCTCAGAAAAGTATAGCTTATTTAATTGCTCCTAGCTAGTTCTTTTCTTTTGTAGTGCAACAATTGAACCTGAATCTATTTTGAAGTGCATTTGATTGTCATCATGGTTTATGTTGTCATTGTTGGAAGAATACATGATGTGTAACACTGAGTTACTCACAGGGGATCCACGAGCTCCAGTTACTCCGGCAGGTCCAACAGCACCAGGCTCTCCCTGTGGGGAGGAGGAACCATGTCTCATGTTAATGACTGTGCTGTGAGTTTTCAAATTTGTTGATAAAAGTTTTCTACTATTAAAAAAGCCACCTTTTCACCAGGAGCACCAGCGGGTCCAGCAAGTCCTATGGAGCCAGCAGGTCCACGGATGCCATCCTTACCAGGAGCACCATCAGGGCCCTTAGGTCCAGCATCACCCTGTCGAGGAAACACAAGGCTAGTAAACAGAGCTTGCCATCACAAGCACTACAAGTAAAGAGGGTCATTTACTTATTTTACTGGTGTGTACTACTTTGTTTAGGCACAGTACACATTTCCGTTGCTGTCTGTTCATCTGATCACCTACCTATTTACTCTGTAAGCCTCTATGGATATATGGAAACCTAAATACACAAGTCGGATTTTCTAAATGAAGATAAGTTAATATGTATTTTAATGGGAATGGGAATTTTTTCTAATAATTTTAGAGCGTGGTTTCTATCTATATCCCATATTGTTGAAGAACTAAAATATCCAGTTTCTGACACATTTTATTTGTTTGTCCACCCCCACACAAGCCCAATATTACTAATTGTGGTGAAGAAATTAGACCTAAAATACCCAAAGTGTTACAGCATTAATTCTGCACTCAAATAAGCAGAAATGTTTTTTTTCTGTACTTATTTAAAATCTGGAAAAGTAAATATTTCTGTTTCCGTCAGGCCAGAGTGAGTATTCAGGAGGGTCAGCAGATATCTATTGGCCAACACTTTGGGGGCGCCAACACTTTTGCACAACAGAAACCAGTGGATATCTTGCCATCACTGCATACTGGAAAAGGCTGCTTTACATCCAGACTGGACTGTGTGTGTGTGCCACACCCGTGAATGAATGGGCAATGCATCTATCGTGTCACAGAGTACTAGTTTTGAAAACCCAGCCAGTCTTAGATTAACTCACAGTGTAGTTCTCCACCCAAGACGTAATTCTGAGGCCTAATGCTTTAATGAAAGCAGCCCAATTTTTTTTTTCTGCAGATTGTGTTCGGTGTGGTCAGTGTGGGGTCACTTACTCTGTCTCCTCTTGCTCCGGGCATACCACCAGCACCGCGCTCTCCAGGCATTCCCTGCATTCCACCGGGACCCACACCACCGGGAGCTCCAGCAGCACCGGGCTCTCCCTACACAGACACAAACAAACACATCTAGATATCCAGACACAAGTCAAACCAGGTTTCTAATGGCAACTACAAGTAATCCTGGCTTCCACTAGAACATACACTGTCCCTAAAACCACTACTTACTGTATAAGGCTATTTGTATTTCTTTTTAGTTTTTATTTAGTATATTTATTAATATTACCTGCATGACACAAGCCTGGGATGAGCTTCCTTCATCTGAATTTTTGAAGGAAAATCTAAAGTGCTTTCCATCCCGTCACATCAAATCTACTGTGTGTATTGAAATCATTTTTATATGTAAATATAATCTAGATTGGATTAGTGTTATTTGTTTTTGACTGTGAAGCACCACTGTTTCAAAAGGGTGTATGATATATAATAAAAGAATGAAATACAACGATTATCATAATTATACTCACTCTAGCACCATCGCTACCAGCAGCACCAGGAGAACCGCGAGCGCCAAGGGGTCCGGCTGGGCCAGGGGCACCACGCTCACCGGGGAGACCTCTGTCACCCTTGAGGAAACATTTATCATGAGCATTTTATAAGCTTGTTAAATAAACATTTTTGTTTTGCTGTGACTTTTATTTTGTAGTCTAGCACAGTTAGCTTGGAGTCCATCTAAGATGTGAGAGGAACCATGTAGATACTCACTCGGGCACCAGAAGGTCCAGAAGGACCAACCTCACCAGGCACACCCTGTTTAAAAGAATAGAGAATGGTTTAAATGCCAGAGAAAATAAAAGGTCCAGAAAACAATAGTGTAGAATCTTTAGAATGTGTGAAGGTTATTTAAAGATCAATGAACATCTTTTTAAACCAAAAGATTTTAGGCAGCACAAATGGTATTTCATTTTAAATGACCTTTTCCCAAACTCTCTTTAACTTTTCGAATTAAACAGGCTGTTACTGCGCCTTTAAGACTAATTTTGCAGTCCAGCCTGAAATGTTCCAAATGGGCGGGGCTAAACTACTCATTTCTGTAGGCAGATACAAGAAACTGCGCTAGTGTTTGTGACATCACAAAAGTAATGAATTCAACATTCTTCTAATGTTTTCTAAAGTTAACATTAGAATTAATGCAAACAGACAAGAAAGTAAAAGTATCAAGTTTTGTTTTGAGCTGGTGAGGAGAACACAGGTTCGGTTCCAGATCCCTCCTCGGTTCCTCCAGCCGTTGTTTCGATTGTGAAACGCCATCAGCAGCTCCTGATTTAATTTAATGAAGGACTGATCGAGTCAAACCAGGTTTCTGACGGAAACTACAGTAATACTGGGTTTCCGCAAGGAACATATTGATATAGTCCATAAAATCTCTATTTACTGTATAATGTTATTTGTATTCCTTATTTTTCTATATTTAGTCAAATTAATGTGAAAAACACTGCTGTTATATTTCTGCAGTGCTTTTGCACAGTACTGTACTTGACTTGAAGAATGTGTATATGCCACATTCAACTTTTTTTATTTTCAAAAGGAGAGAGAAAAAGGGGGTGTTCCATGACAGGGGGCCTTTCCATGCTGTACAGAAGGAACTAAGCCATCATTACGTTTGGAACGGTTTTCAGATAAGCTGGGTTGGGTGGATATTTTTCTTTATTTACTAAGGAAGAAAATCCTTTAAATAAAATCATTAAAAAATGCATTGTGCACTCACCTGGTCACCAGGCTTGCCGGTCTCACCGGTAGCACCTTGAGGTCCAGGCAGACCCTGTCAAAGAAATAACAGCATGAATGAGACGGATTGCTTCTGAAGGCCACAGTGGCCATTTGCATGGGACACTGAAGGGTAGACTTTAAGGCTAAGTTGGAAACGGTGCGTTTTGTTGCAGGCGAATACAGACCTGGAATCCAGATGGTCCAGCGGGTCCCTGCTCACCCTTCTCACCAGCTGGTCCCTGTGAGAGATAAAAAGAAAGAACCATCAGAACGGAAAACCAAGACGTATGTAATACTTTATGGAAGGTAAACGAAGGTCAGTAACGTACAGCAGGTCCAGGAGCACCAGGAGCACCAACGTCACCGTCTTTACCGGGGGCACCCTTAAAACACACATAAAACCGGTCAAAAATCATAGAACTACAGCAACCTGCAACGAAAAACATGACACTGGGGTGAATTAAGTACAAAACAAAGGCTTATTTTTAAAGAGTAAGACAGGATACGTACAACAGAGCCAGTGGGTCCAGAGACGCCTCTCTCGCCAGGCTTGCCAGACTCACCCTACAGGAGAGAGAGGAAATGGTCAAACATTTAAAACTGTTTTCTGGGACCTACTGATGGCAAAGCATCTAACTCACACATCCTGTATGGGGAATTGTTTTCACAAAGTTAAACGCGCATCGTTTAATTATTTGAGTTTAATATACCGGAAAAATAATAAAACAATATTTTTGTTCAGTTCAGTTTAGCACATTAACACTAATTGTGTATTCAAATGTTCAGAAGTGTCTCTCGGTGGAGGAGAGACACGTCAATTGACCACAAAAATCTTTGCACAGGCCGAGCGTAGTAACTACGCCTTAATAAGCAACAAGCTTGTGGTTTTAAGGGGTTAGCAGCTCAGAATGTAGGTAGTAGTAGGTCTGGTGATGGTACTAAACGGTGGTGCTTTATCCTGGTGGTCTTCAGGCTCCAGCCTTGGTACGGAAATAAAGTTCTTATTAACAGAAGCGTCCTGTAAATGTATGTAAATGTATTAAGAGTTGCTTACATCAGCTCCCTTGGGTCCGGGGAATCCCATCACTCCGGGGGCACCACGAGATCCAGCAGGGCCTGCGGGTCCAGAAGCACCATCCTGACCAGGAGCACCCTGAGGAAGAGCAGGAAGGAGGACCAACATTAACAAAACCGTTCATCTGCAAAACGGTAAGGAAAACGACTGTATGTTATTATAAAGCGACCTTTTTATAGTTATTATTTTATTGTGTAACACTCATTTTTGTAACTATTTCTACCAGTCAATTTGTCTGGAAATCTTTACACAATTCGAAGGGCGGCGCAGTGTAATAAAAACAGGATCTGGTGTTCACCAGTATCAGACCAGTTCTGGTTCTGAATTCTACTGCAGTTAATATCTGGAATTCATTCCATTTCAAAAGAAGATCAAACCTCAAGGCAGAAAAATGAACACATTGCAGTATATTATTTATCATTTCTTCACTTTTGTTGGTTAAAGGCTAAAGATGCCTTTTATAATATTTAATGTATTGTATGCCATAAATTTTACAGTACACATCACTGCATAAATACTACAGAGCATCAAATGATATTGCTTCATTTCAATTTGGATATGTTGTGGATTGTCAAATATGTGATGTATTTGAGAATCCTGCGCTGCCATAACATTTTGAATGTTGCTTACACTAGGTCCAGCTTTGCCGTCAGGTCCAGGAGATCCAGGAGCACCAGTCACACCCTAGAGGGCAGTCATGAAAGAACAGGTGAGGACACGAAGGAACAAAGGGCAAAAAAACTAAGCTAAGAGAAGAAGGACACATATCTGACCTTAGATCCGGGCAGTCCAGGCTCACCGGGGCGACCAGACTCTCCAGTGGCTCCCTGAGCTCCGGAAGGTCCATTGGGTCCACGCTCACCAGGGGCACCCTGCAATGCAAACACAGCCAGTCTAATTAATAAAAATTTCTGAGAAGCATTCTAGGTCTGCAGAGCTCCAGCACCACGGACAGCTCCTCAGAACAAGGACTATCTGTTTGAGTGGGACAGTGGTACTGAACGACTTGCCTTGGGGCCTGGTGCACCATCAGTTCCGGGGAAACCACGGTTGCCGGGGGCACCCTGCATGGAAAGACAGATAGAAAGACAAAAAAGTAGAATTTGTCACTGAAAAACCATATTGAAATGAGATGTGGGCAGGTCAAGGCCAAGGGTGTGAAACCTACACGAGCTCCAGGAGGTCCGACAGGTCCAGCGCCACCAGGCTCACCACGAGCGCCTCTCTTGCCCTCCTCACCAGAAGGTCCGGCAAGACCCTGAACTCCAGCGGGGCCCTGCACAAGAGAAATGCACGGAGAGAAAGAGAGAGAGAGAGAGAGAGAGAGAGAGCACTTAATACACTAATCATCCCTGACACTGAAGAAAAAGAGCATGCTTAAAAAGACATACTCACAGGCTCTCCCTTAGGACCAGGCTCTCCTTTGGGTCCCTGGGGTCCAGAATCACCCTGCAATATTCAAAACAGACAAGGGTCATCAACTCTGTTAGGCAATCAAAGGCAAATCAGGTCATCTGAATGGACAGGGGTAAACTGTACAGCTGTAAAAAATAGCTGATCTAATGGGAATATTGTTTTTTTATTATTAAAGTCCACTTTTAAAGAGACCATCATTTAAATATTTAATATTTAAATATTTAAATATCACACATATTTTTATAGCATATTGGATTTGCAAGGGCCAACATCCCATTACAAAAAAAATCAGCTCCATAATGACATTCGAGTGATACTCGTGGTCCCCAAAACACATTCATTTGCGCCACATTCAAAAAGTTCCTCCTGACTTCATGACATGAAACGGGCAGGCCTAAAGCACTGTAAGCTGAGTAGGCAGATATATGCAGATTCACTGATTCTGACATCACAAAGATGTAGCTACAGCTTAGTCTTCAAATATGGACTGTTTGGACTGGGGAGGGAATCCTCCATTTAACAATAACTGCATATAAAATGAAGAATATTCAGATTTCCATGATATGGGTCCTTTAATATGCACATGGCCAGAGCCCCTATTCTTAAGCTACAGGTGTTGGGGAACTGCATGGCATGTGTGATGTGAGTGTGTGTGTGTGTGTGTGTGTGGATAGAGTCTACATACATTGTTACCCTTGGGTCCAGGGGCACCTGATGGTCCGGCAGCTCCAGCGGGTCCACGAGCACCAGGGAAACCAGGAGCACCAGCAATACCAGCAGCACCCTAATGTAAATAATCATTATTATAATAATGAGCAAAACTAATGAAAACATTCAATTACAATTACTACATTTAAATATTATATTATTCCTGACTATTTACATGACAGAATCTGTAGAATGTATTAATTATAGAACATTTGTTGGGGCTTCAAACATGCTTTAAAATAGAATCCAAATGGCCCCACAATGAGTAACTAGGAAGATCTGTGCCTTAACAGTATACATGAATGTTTGGCCAGTCATTTATGCCTTAATTGCTTATGAATGACTTTAAGGTGTTCATAAGCCATTTAAGAACAATTTATATGCTCATTCTAAGGCATTATAAGCATTTTTGTAAAGAGCTGAGAGAAATGAAACCACGTACTGGGGATCCTTTGGGTCCAGCAGAGCCATCAGCACCAGGGGCACCCTGGGAAATAAAGAAAGTAAAAGAGGTGAGCCTAGAGGCTATTCAACAATTTTTGACATCTAATAAGAAGCAAAAAAGTGCAAAAAATCTGTTAACTTTCCCAACCACTCAATTATAAAAACTTGCAAATGTTTAAAAAGCATAAAGTGATTCTTTAAATCGTCTCTGTTGCTGTGAGAAGCACAACATAAGGAGAAAACGTTCAGCCTTTGGTTTTAACCCAAATTGAATTAGCTATTCTTCTGTTGGAAAGCAGAGGGTCCTTTTCCTTTTTTTTTTTTGGCGGTGGGCGATGCTTACGACAGCTTGGAAGAATCGGTGTGCTGAAAATGTTCATTCTTTACAAAGTAAATAAGTGTAATATTCTACAAAGCACAGCAAGATGAGTACAGACTTACAGCAGGGCCAGCAGCTCCAGAAGGTCCAGGGTTACCGGGCTCTCCACGGGATCCCTGAGGTCCCTCTGAGCCACGACCTCCGGCAGGGCCAGTCTCTCCCTGAAGGGGGACAAGAGAAGGGTCATCAGGGTCACAGGAGGCTGTGTGTGTGTGTGTGTGTGTGTGTGTGTGCGGGTGTGTGTGTGTGTGTGCGGGTGTGTGTGTGTATGTATGTGTGTGTGTGTGTGCTAATAGTACCTTAGCTCCAGCACCACCAGGGAATCCAGGTGGACCTCCAGGTCCGGTGGGTCCCTAATACAGACAAATATGTGAGTGAGAAATCACATATACTAGAGAACATGAACGTGTAACTACAATTTTACTGTTTTCAAACCTAAGCATTAGCATACAGTCCAATATAGCTCCATATCAGAGGAGCTTACAATAGACTAAAGCAAAGGTTTCAGATTCTAGGACCTAAAAACACATGGACTGTGTGTGTTGCACTTACAGGGGGTCCAGCAGGTCCGGTATTGCCATCGTTACCACGAGCACCCTGCAGCAAAAAGACCAAAGAATGTCAGTGATATATAAGAAAATGTGCCAAAATGGGTCTTACTGGAGAGGCCTGCTTTAGAAGCTGTGTTCAAATAAACAGTTGGGATACAGCGTACAGGGTATTTCTTGTGGAATTGAACTGAATTCAGTTAAAGAGATAACTTAACGAAATTAAATGAAATTAATAAAAATAAGTTAAATAATTTAACTTCACTAATTTCTTAGTTCATTTTTTGAAAGCTGTCCTATACATTGTGTCAAAAGTTCATGATTTAGGGACCAATGCTGGAGGGGCCATAATGATGTAATTATGGATTGTCAGTCTGTCAGCAATTAAATAGATCTATATATACACACACATGAATCTATGTAAATCTATTTATGGGTACACATCAAGCCCCAGTGGCCTAATGGATAGGGCACAGGTCTCGTAAGCCGGGGATTGTGGGTCTGAGTCCCATCTGGGGTGGAACAAATGTTTAAGCAATTTCCCCCAGGATCAATAAAATATTCTTTTTTTAATATATATGTATATATATATATTATATATATATATATATACACACACGTTTGTGTGTGTGTATGGATTTAGCCTTGATTATGATTTAACATGCCCTTTATCCAGGTTTAAGGAGGCTTGTGGGTGGAGGGAATGAGGGGCACTTACAGCGGGCCCAGCAGGTCCAGGGCGTCCTCTCTCACCGGGCAGACCACGAGGTCCCTGATGGACAGAGAGAGAAGAGTTAGGATATTTACTGGAAGAAGAAATAAAGTCCTCCTCATTTTAATCGACAATTCTTGTATATTTGTTGTTAATTTAACATGCTGTGAAAAAAAAACTCAATATGTGGCACTTGTTATATTTGATGTTTTTCCAATATGTTTCAACTCATGATGGCCCATAATCGGTCATTATATGCTGAAGAAACTGACCTCATAGGTCATTTGGGCCTTTTTTAAGAAAGGAAAAAGAAGACACTCACCATAGCGCCAGCAACGCCGTTCTCACCGGGTGAACCAGCCTCTCCCTGCACACCAACAACACACAATCCAATTCACTTCCATTCAAACCTCTGTTAGTACAGCTAGACCAAGACATTCAACCCGATTTGTAAAATAGAATCATTACACACACATGTGTAATGTATAAGTCTTATTTATTAATTTATTTATGAATTCACATTGTTACTGAATGTACCAAGAGAGCTGGAAAATCATACCTTAGGTCCAGCAGGGCCAGTATCACCCTTGGATCCATCTAGACCAGGGAAACCCTAAAGGACAGAGATCAATTCAGAGAGTCAGAGGTTACCAAGAAGTCAAATGGAAACGTAATGGCTTCACATGATGAAATACTCACTCTGTGTCCCTTGATGCCAGGCAGTCCGGGGGTTCCAGGGAATCCACGAGCTCCCTAAACAAAAAACACGACAGTACAGATGAGGGCTTTCCTCTTTTGCCATGACGTACTTAACCCCATTCTATCACGGGTGGTCCATTCAGAGCATTTGTGTTTGTCCCCACTTCAAGTGACTGAAATCTGGATATGTGTCCATATTGGTTACAGTAAAATGTATAAGCATGTCAGTCAGCTGCTGTCTCTTCTGTCACTGGGTTTAAAAAGCTCCATGCTACTCTTATTGTTGGATGCACTGCGACACAAGATATCCGTGTTGCTATGGAAGCGATTAACACTGATGTGTTTCATCAGAGAAACAATAAAATGTATCATGTGTTTGCTTGATTAGGTTGCCAGTTAGTGCCACAAAACTGAAAATCTATACATTTTTAGCTTTGTTATATCATGTACTTTACATGTGAAAATGCATTCAACGACTGCACTGAAAAATTCTGAAGCTGCATTTATTTGGATAATTCTGAAGATGACTTGGACACGCTCTAGAAAAACAGTTGGAGAAGAAGAGATAAAGGGTTTTTTTGAGTTTGGCATTGAAGGTTATATAGGTGGAGGACTACCTACTGTGACACATAATATGCAATTATGCAGTTATCCTAAATGTAGAAAATCTTTGTTTGATGTCAGCAACTACTAGTGGTTAATTATAACTAATATTAACTATACTGACTGCATTTACAGTGCTGACTGTAATGACTGCACTGAACGTACTGGCTCTAAATAATGTATTCCCTTTACTGCCTATATTCCCTTTAGTGGCTGTATTTGCTATATTGTCTATACTGATTTTATTTTCAATGTTGTCTGTATTGACTAAATGTGCTATATTGTCTATTCTGTATTTGCTATACTGACTATATTGATTGTATTATCTACATTGTATAAACATTGTATTACCTATATTGACTATACTGAGTACAGTGACTGAACTTGACTATATTTTTTATATTGTCTGTACTTGACATATTGACTATTTGTACAGTCAAACTGACTGTATTTGCTATATTGTCCATATTTACTCTATTGTCTATATTGTCTATACTGACAGTATTACCACATTAGAGCCATATTAAGTATAATGACTGAATTTGCCATATTGACTATATTTTCTATACTGTCTGACCACATTTGCTGAATTGTCTAGACTGACGTTGTTTGCTAAATAAACTATCTCTTATATTTCCTGTCCTTCCTTTACACTGATTGTTTTTGTTGTATAGACTGTTATTCCTATATAGTCTATATTGACAGTATTCACTATATTCAGTGTTCACTTCACTGACTGTATTTGCTTAATTTACTGATTGTATTGATTATATTGACCGTGTTCATATTACTGACTGACCTGACTGTATCTGCAGTATTTACTGACTGTATTAGGGAATATACTGACTGTATTTGCTGCACCATGTTAAATGTAGTGACTGTATTGACTGTATTTGCTATGTTGGCTGTGGTGACCATTGACTGTATTTACTATATTGACTGTAGTGACTGTATTGACTCTATTGATTGTATTTGCTATATTGACTGTAGTGACTGTATTGACTCTATTGATTGTATTTGCTATATTGACTGTAGTGATTGTATTGACTGTATTTGCTATGTTGACTGTAGTTACTGTATTGACTGTATTTGTAATGTTGACCGTAGTGACTGTATTTCTTATATTGACTGTAGTTACTGTATTGACTGTATTTGTAATGTTGACTGTAGTGACTGTATTTCTTATATTGACTGTAGTTACTGTATTGACTGTATTTGTAATGTTGACTGTAGTTACTGTATTTCTTATATTGACTGTAGTTACTGTATTGACTGTATTTGCTATGTTGACTGTAGTGACTGTATTTCTTATATTGACTGTAGTTACTGTATTGACTGTATTTGCTATATTAACTGTAGTGACTGTATTGACTGTATTTGTTATATTGACTGTAGTTACTGTATTGACTGCATTTGTTATATTGACTGTAGTTACTGTATTGACTGCATTTGTTATATTGACTGTAGTGACTGTATTTGTAATGTTGACCGTAGTGACTGCATTGACTGTATTTGTTATATTGACTGTAGTGACTGTATTAAGTGTATTTGCTATGTTGACTGTAGTGACTGTATTGACTGTGCTCACTTTACTGACTGATATGACTGTATTTGCTATATTTACTGACTGTACTGACAGTATTTGCTGTATTTACCGACTGCATTTGTTATACTGACTATACTGAATACTGACTTGACTATACAGTGACTTTAATTAGCGTCCTGAGTGTAATGACTCTTGAGTGTATTCACTGTAATGATTGTATTGACTGTATGACTGCATGTAAACTCTGAAGCTGTAAGGTTGCAGGGGGAAAAAACACTTAAATAGAGCTACTGACCTGAGGGCCAGCGGCTCCACGCTCACCAGGGCGACCAGCTTTACCAGCCTCACCCTACAAAGAGAAGTGACAGAGGTTAATGCATGTAATAAGTGGTGAAATGCATGTACAGTTTATTAGAAACAGCAGGGTCAACTCAAAAAAGTCACAGTCACGCAAACAAAAACATGGTGTAACTTTATGGGTCACTTTATTTGAAGCAATTCCGTCCCGTTTCCGAGCATTATAATTTAAAATTGAAAGTCATTGCTGGGTCATGGTTTCCAGCCATCCTTTATATGTCTACCGTGTTTCAGTCATTCTGTAGCATCAAAACGAAGAGAAAAAGTAAAACCCTTAGGCCTGAACTTACATCATCACCGTTCTTTCCAGGAGGGCCAGGGGGACCGCGAGAACCCATGGGACCCTGCAGGTGACAAGACCAGGACAGTATTATGGTTATGGTGTATTTTTGTTTCAGTACTTTTTTAGGACAAAAATATCCTGACTTTTCAGTAAAATCTCTTAAACCGAAAGAGAGTCAACTGTTTCTTTTTGGTTCCTGAAGTTAAGACAACGCTTAGATTAGGATCTTACTGCATCTATACAAGTATATAAACTACAAATATGTGTATAAATATTAAATAAGTACCATTATTACATAGATACATATGACACATATAGGATATTATTATTACATATGTATACTTGCATATATATTAAATATGTGGCATATTATTACATATACATACTTACATACATATTAACATATGGGGCATATTATTACATATACAAAACTGAAATATATATTATGTTCTTATTACTTGTACACTGGGGCCATACTTATGTCCTAAGAACTACAGACGAAAACGAATTAAAAAACAATGTGTGAATGTGTGTGTCTTGGTAAATCGTTTGTGTAAAGGAAGAGAATGTCACATAAAGAGAAAAAGAGAATACTCACAGGTGCACCGGGCTCACCGGGCTCTCCTGCGGGACCTGTGAATCCTTGAGGACCCTGAGAGAGAAGAAAAAAGAAAAAGACAATATAGTGACTAATGCTGCTCTATTATGTGAAAATGTATTCACTTAATGGTGACCACCGTCTGGTACAGTCTAACATAAAAAAGTATCAGTGAGTTTTTAATAAAATTTTATTGGGAATGTCATAACAAATGGTGACCACTAGGGGGAGACCTACAGAGCAGGTGGGACTCGGAAATGATTAAAATGGATGTGTGCGTGTGAGAAGGGGTGGTGGGGGCCTTATGTTGTTGATACGACAACGGCTAATAACGTAGTCATATGTAAGGATAAGCATAACTATATGAATTCCTTGCACACTTACAGGAGAACCAGAGGGTCCAGGAGGTCCACGGGGACCCATTGGGCCCTGGGAGAGAAAAAAAGAGAAATAATTAGTTTTTGGGGGGTTCGTTCATTAGGAAGAGCCACACTGGAAATAAAAGGGAAAAGGAATGAGGGCGTACTGCTGGTCCTGGGACTGGTGGGCCACTAGACTTCTCACCGCCATAGGAGATCTGAGGCAAGAAACCCTGCAAAAAATGAAGGAACAGATGAGTTTGACTATATGAGCACATTAAATATTAAACACAATCATCTCTAATGAATCACCTCTAATGAACCTTCAGCTGGCTGTTCCGACGGTTCTTTCTACTGCTGTGAGTAAACAAATACATTCACGCAGTACAGAGTTGATCTATATCTAGATCTTCTTGGGCCTTGTGTATGTTTTTATGTATAATTTTATATTTTCATGCATGCTGAGTCAACAGTGATGTGGTTATTGGGTTCACCTGCACTTTTCACTAAAAGGAGAGGTCAGAGGTGCTGTCCACCTTACTAGTGCTGATTCTGAAGAGGGAAATGTGGACGCTTTTTATTATCCCTTATTCTGCTTTGCTGCTTTGGATTCACTAAATCTGTATCCAATCCAAAAAAGATCGGAAGCAAAAAGAGCCTTCAAGACTTACATTTAAAATTCCCAGAGAACTCCAGGTGTTAATGGTGTTATTTGAAACAGTAAACAAGTTCTTGCTGGGCTTCTTCGGAATTCCTGCCCTCAGGACCCTACAACTGTCATCAATATACAGCTTCACGTAACGGTCCAATGAAACTCATATCACCGATTTGTCTGGATGTGTATGGATTTGTATGGGTTTGCCTGGATTTGTATGGATCTGTTTGGATTTATACTGGGTTCAGACTTCCTATGGCTTCCCTGATGCTCAGAGTTATGGAGGTCAGCTGTTTTTGTTTCTGATGGACATTTTTTTAAAAAGAATCTCTTCCCCTTTGGAAGGCTGTTGATGGAAAGTAGTTCTTCTAAGGCGTTAGTCCAAAGAACCTATTTTGGCACCTTGTGTGTGGGTCTGCCTCTGCTTTGCACGTTAGAGGCTCGACGTGGCAAATCCAGTTCATGTACTCACTCCGCCAAGGCCAGGGGGTCCAGGTTGGCCGGGAGGTCCGGGAAGTCCGGGCTGTCCGGGAATGCCGTCGTTGCCAGGGGGACCCTCAGGACCCTGAAAAAGTAACCACAGATGGATATGAGACGCAAGAATGGGACGGCTGGCTACTGGTTAAGAAAGCCTGAACAGAGTTTAAATATAATACTAATATATAAAATATAAAATTATTTGTTATAAAACTATTGCTGTTGACACGACTGGTGCAGAGTAAAACCGTTTTAAAGAATTAACTGTTAACGCGCTTCTATAATAGACCACACTTGGTCAAGAAAAACATAGGATAAGTGCAGGAATTAATAATATCAGTAATAATAATAATAATAATAATAATAATAATGATTTCTGAGCAAACAGCACCATATTTTGAGGTCAAAGGTCAGCAGGGTCACAAGTTCAATGGGTTAAAAAAATAATCATTATTTTTGTACTAAAGTGACCTTATAAACACTGCATCTGAAAGAACAATATCAGCAACATAGCCTCATTATCCAAGTCATAACAGCAGACACTGAGGGAATTAAGTCATTGAGAACCTCTGCATTTATAACACACACACATGCTTTAAAACTAGGAGCAGACACGAAGTCGGACCCCGACCTCTTATTGTAATACCTCAGTCACTAATCAAAGTCAGTGCAAGGTTTCAGGATGACTAAAGTATCACCAAAGTACAGCAGCTTAAAACAGTAAGACTCACCACATCACCCTTAGGTCCAGGATCGCCTGGGGTTCCAGGACCCTAAAAATATAAACACTGGTTCATATCGTCACACCTCACACTGCTCCTTTTAAATATATATACATACACATGAATGTATAGGTGTATGTATTTATGTACACACATTTCTCTTTATCTCTATATATATACATACTGTATACATATATAAGTATATATATATGTATTAAATAGGTACATACATATATATATACAAGCCTTATTTCTCATCTCAGTTACTAATGAACTGAACTAAGTCCACTGGTCATTTATATTTATATTTTATACAGAGATTGCACTGAAAAAGTAGCATCTTTACTAACCGGAGGTGGTTGGGGCTCTGTGATCGGCTCGTCTACAAGATGAGAATAAAATAAAAATTAGAACTCTGGGGTGGGTGCAGTTTGTGCAGAATCAAAGAAATGGAAGCAAGGGCTTTTGGCACAAGGACTACATGAGCTGTAAGTGTTGTGATGGCTCAAGATATCAGACAAAACAAAAAAGCTATACATGAAAAGCCGACAAGAAAGCTGGGGCGTCCAAAACTGAAAGCTCAATCCGCTGTATTGTTTGTGCTGGCCATTTCAATCCAAATAGATCCACTGCGCAACAGCGCCCTCCCAACTGGGTGTCCCTCCAACAGGACGGCCAGTGGAGGAGCCCACCCCGCTTCGTCTGATACTTCCCAGGCAGGGCCAGGTGACAAAAGCAGCTAGAGGGCGACACAAATGCTAGCGTGGCCACAGGGCAGCAGGTATGAGAGTGGTGAGAGGGCATTAATACCGTCGGGGCAAATAGGGCAGCATTCTCCTTCGGGGATCTCTGGATTGGCGCAGTCGTTGATGTCCTCGCAGATCACCTCATCGCACATGACTGTTCCACTGTCGCAGACGCAAATCCGGCATGGCTCAGGTTTCCATACATCCTTATCGTTGTACGACTGGCCTTCTAGCGTACAGCTACCGAACAGGCCTACAAGGAAAGGGGATTAAAAACAGGGACAATACTTCAGTCAAGGTCAAGGCATCATCAAGGAGTTCTTCTCTCTGTAAGTGTCTCTATGCTTCTGTAAATGCTTGTTAAATTTACTAATTAGTTCTTTAATATAGTTGTGGCTATTTGCAAGACAATGTGTGCTATATTTAGTTTAAACAATTGTGTAGTTTGGAAGTCAGCATAAATGCCTTGTTGGTTCACAGTGGGTTAAAAAGATGGAAAAATGAAAGAAATGAGAAGGGGCGTGTTTTATTACTAGGGTGGGGCCTGTCCCAAAAAAGTGCGCCCCTTGCAATACAAGATTCCACCACCAGATGTCGGTGCTGTATCACAAATTAGATCTCAAACTCACACCCTCGCTACATCATCCAATTACACTTAATGCGTTTTTTTTTTAAATATATTAAATAGGACACAAAATGTTTTTTGTGCTTAAGACTACTATACTGTTATTTTTCCTCAAAAATCACTTCACATGGAGCTATTCGTGTCAAGCTGTTCAGCATCTGGGATAAATCATCAGCTTTCAGTCTGCTTCAAAAACGTATTTTATCGACACACTTGGGAAAAAAGCTATGCATTTATTTTATTTATTCCATAAAAAGATATTCAGCTATCTCTTGTTCGCTTGAGGCCAAATTGCGAACAAGAGCACAAGAACATGTAAGAACAAGCAGCAGAAACAGCGGGGAGGATCGTTTTTTTTCTTATTCTAAGGATGTTTGAAAACTTCTTAAAGCCAGAAAAAAGAATTGATAAAAAGTAAATCTCTTTATGACAACTTGCTGGAACTTTCAGATCCATCTTACACTGTATAGAAAGACCAGTTAGCTCCTTTCAGTTCTGTATCTTTTTTTTTTTAAGTTGCCCAAAAACAGACACACACAAAGAAGAGGGATACTCACTGTCATCCTCGCCTTGTCCTCTGACCAGGAGGGCAGTGGCAGCGAGCAGCAGCCCTAACCGAATATCCACAAAGCTGAACATGTCTAAAAGTTAGACATGTAGACTCTTTGAGGCAAGGGGAAGCCTGTTGTGTTTTAGTCTCCACTCATGCACGCTGGGTCCGGCCTTTGTGGATGTTCTCGTCAATTCCAATCCAGACCCGAGCGGATACGTCCCCTACTGCCTAAACACACGGCTCGACCGGCTTTTATATGCCACCGACTTTTTTTGGGAGGTGCCGAGAGCCCTAAATAATCCGTCTGCATGTTGGAATCACTCGGACCCTCCTTCAGCACCACACAAGGGCCGCCTCTCGCAGCATCTCTGCCCCCTCATTACAACGTGGACGTTTTCGAGCATGCAGCAACTCCTGGGATGCTCTTCTTTAAAGTCATCCCTGCTTTAACAGCTAACAAACCCAGCCTGGTTTAATATCAGAAACAGTAAGATCCAGGATTAGATCTACACTACACAGACACAAGAGTTGGGACACACCTGGTTTTCAGGGTTAGGGCCAAGCTTTAATCTTAATGCTTCATCATACCAGGACATTTTCGACAACCACATGCCTCCAGCTTTGTGGACACAGTTTTCTGTTCCAGCATGACTGTGCCCCAGTGAACAAAGCAAGATCCATAAAGACGTGGTTGGATGAGTTTAGTGTGGAAGAACTTGACTGGCCCGCGCAGAATCCTGACCTCAGTCCCATCCAACACCTTTTGGATGAAGTGGAATGGAGATTGTGAGCCAGGACTTGATCAGCGCCTGATCTCATTAATGCTCTTCAGAATGAATGGGCACAAACTCCCACAGAAATTCACCAAAATCTTGTAGAAAGTGTGCCAAGAAGAGTGGAAGGTGTTATAGCTGCAAAGGGGGGACCGACTCCATATTAAAGTCTATGTATTTGAATGCAAGTTCATTAAAGTCCCTATTGGTCAGGTGTCCCAATACTTTTGTCCATATCACTAGATCATTATCCTTTAGCTAGCTAAACACAAGCTAAGTGTCAAAAAGCATCTCTAAGTAGCTGGATGCCACTCTATACACCATCCTCTACATTTTATATCTTTTCTTTGACTGCCAAAAATGCCACACAAGTTCATAATTTTTTTACACACTTATTTGCATGTAGTCAGATGCTTTATAGCTTTAGCTTCAGATGACTATGTTGTAATACACATTTTGCATGTATAGTTTTAGCATGATTTAGCATATGATGCTAACACAAAGTACTCTGAGCGCTTTGGCTAATGGGGTAGCTAGTGCTGTGGGGTAACTGTAGCATAATTTAGGGCAAGATGAACATATCAAAAAACATGCTGCCCCCCCACCCCCCCCCACCCCCCTAACACTGTGATACTAACAGTGACATCTACCATCATCATCAT
>JBBPCY010000109.1:30951308-30967601 GCA_037974405.1 Brachyalestes nurse | reverse complement strand
ATCCATCCATCTTCTCCCGCTTATCCGGAGTCGGGTCGCGGGGGCAACAGCCTAAGCAGGGAAACCCAGACTTCCCTGAAGAAGAAGATCACATTCATGCTGGAATAGAAAAGTTTCTTCCACAAGCTGTGTCCACAAAGTTGGAAGCATGGCGTTGTCCAGATTGTCTTGGTGTGCTGAAGCATTAACTGGAAGTAAGGGGCGTAGCCCAAACCCTGAAAAACAGGTGTGTCCCAATACTTTTGTCCACATAGTATAGCTCCATACCGGTGCGCCCTCTAGTGTCTGATCAAAACACAGCAGTGGTTCTCCTCCTGTGAGTTCCCTGCTCCTGGGCTCTTCTCCTGGAGAACCAGGCTGAGCTTCCGCCCACAGTAGAGATGGCGAGGCCCAGCAGGAGAGAGGTTCTAAGGCTGCTTTCTCAGCTCGGAGCCTTCATCCTCACCCGCTTCGGCTTCTGGAACTGCTTCAGCATGCTCATGCTCTTCGCTGAGAGGGCCGACGCCAAGAGGTGAGGAGACCCTCGAGAAACCATTCAGAAACACGAGGAGCCCCAGGAGAACCGTGACTGCAGGTGTCATACTCCTGCTGCAGTAGCTAGGTGTCTGAGCAGACAGCGGTCTTTGAAATACACTCGGTGCTGTCCACCTTGTTTCTAACTCTCAAAATGTGCATAAACCTGAAAAAACCGAAAAGGCTGTGTCCCAATTTGGGACACCGTGCTAACAAGGGCTTTAGCTATGTTTCCAGGGTGACGGTTAGCTCAATTCTGTAACTGATAAAGGTTAAACAAAACGATTTGTTTCATTTAAAACTCGATTTCTGAATCGGCAATTGCCTCCATTTATACACATGCAAAATGATTTATTACTAAGCATTTATTTACGACACGCTTTTAAAAATTGTTAGCATAGCATAGTTAGCATAGTTTGTTAACAAGTTTTGAATAGCCACTCGTAGTTTTAGCTGCCATTACACGTTTATTTACAGTTTAAAACGTCCAAATACAAGTCTTTGGTAGCCCTTAGGTTGTCGGAAGTCCTTTTAGCGTGTTTACAAGTTCAAGGGCTGAGTGTTAGAGTGTACAAGTGATCTATGAGTACAAAAGTCATTCACGTTTGTTGTGCAGGGTCTCTAGGTAGAGAAGGGGGGGTCGATTTGGGACACAGCCTCTACTCGACCCCAGCTCTTCGTGTGGGTGTGTGTAAGAGAAATTTCTTGCAACGCTGATCCACGGACCAGCCTCTGTAACCACATTAAAGAGGACAGGGTAGTCAAACGCTGATCCCAGAACAGCAGTCTTAGTGTTATAAATAGCTCTGCTATTTAGGCCTGTTCATTTCCCCACCCAGGGGTCCCTTTAATTAGTTCTCATTTTGGTGGAGTGGTTTTTAGAAAAGTCCATTTCTGAAACAGCTGCTACTTTGTTCTACTGTTTACTATGGAGGAGTATACCTTATTGGTCAGTAGTGAAATATCGATAACCTCTTGGACCAACAGTTCTGCTGTCAGTATTTATCCAGTGTTCTGACTTACCTGGCATTTTCTAATGGTTGATGGTAGCTTGGATCAGTGAAGGGGGCAGTGCACTGCTCCTCACCACCACATTTGTAGCAATTGCTCCTCCCTCATTATACACTATATTTGGACACACCTCTTAATTATTGAATTTAGGTGTCCCCTTACTTCCAGTGAAGGACAATCTCAATTTTTCCGCATACCATTTTGGACAGCACCATGCTTCCAACTTTGTGGACACAGTTTGCATCCCAACACTGTCCATATAGTGTATATACCGGAAACTCAGGAAACAATTTTTTTTTCTCCCAAAAAGTCACCGTAAAATTGCTCAATCTTTTCACACCTCATGTCATGAGTAGCATCAGTATCTGAATGTAAAGGCTCTTTTGAGTATTGCAGGCAGCACTTGTATAAATGTACATTAAAGTTCTTGGTGATATTACATTACATGCTCTTTCATAACTCGCATAGCATTGTTGATTCCAAAACTGGATGGTAATGTCCCTCTTTGTGATGAAGCGCACTGTTTCTGTTTTGTTTCTTTCAGAAAGCCAGATATTGAGGTGCCCTACTTGTACGTTGACATGGGAGCTGCAGTGCTGTGTGCCAGTTTCATGTCGTTTGGAGTGAAGAGGCGATGGTTCGCTCTGTGTGCCGCCATCCAGCTGGCATTTAGCACATACCTGTCTTATATAGGTGGACACGTACATTATGGAGACTGGTTAAAGGTAAGAAGAGACAAACGAATTAATTGGGTCCACCTACCTCAGGGGTGTCAAACTCCAGTCCATTGTCTGTTTTGGTGATTTCCCTCATCAGAAACACCTGGTTCACCTCATCAGTTAATTGTCAGTTTTAGTGAACGTGTTTGAGGAGGAGAACCATCAAACTACTGGACACTGGCCCTCCAGGACCGGAGCTTGACACCCCTGACCTAGCCCAAATCTACACTCACTGTCCAGGTCATCGAGACTGACGTGTGTGTGTGGAGTGCTAGAGTGTTAGACACAATTAGACACATCTACTCTGTTGCACAGTTTGTGTTGGTCATTTCCTCCAGTCCTAGTCCTTCCTTAGCTCTCAGTTTATGGACACGGTAGGCTGGAGATTTTTGTTCTAGGTCCTGCATCAACACTGAGGAGTTTAAACACTCTAGCAGCACCGCTTTTGCCAAATAACCAGTCAATGTAAATGTATTTTTGAATTTAAAATTATAGTTCTTTTAGTTAAATAATGCTGTACTGACCAGCATAAACTATTAAAGGGTAAGAGGTAAATTTTCCTCATGTCAGTGTTTTATAACAGTGTAAATCAAGCATTAGTGGAATTGAACTCCATGAAAGGTAATTTGCAAAAAGTATTTGCCTGTGAACTCTTATCAGCTCAGTCTCCACACCTGATGTCTTACCCTTGTCCCTCAGGTCAGAATGTACTCCCGGGCCATGGCCATCATTGGAGGGTTCCTAGTGCTGGCTAGTGGGGCGGGGGAGGTGTACAGGCAGAAGCCCCGCACGCGCTCATTGCAGTCCACCGGACAGGTCTTCTTGGGAATTTACCTAATCTGTTTGGTAAGGTTTCCACTTTCAGACTAAATTTAGAACTACCACAGGCTGACTTATCCTGTTGCTTTGCTTAATCTAGATTTTTCAGAATTATATAATTAACATTTTTTGCAATATCAAACACCTTTATGTGTTTATCAATATACACCTTTATATTAAGCATTTTGGCCTAAAACTACTATTTAATGGGCCAGTATGGCAGACAGGAATTAAGCTTCATTCACAGGATTTTGAATCTTGAATATTTTCAATCAAATGCGAAATATATTCAGTATATTTTTATGTAGTTACACATTTGCTGCAAGGTCAGCAGTACAAGAGTATAAATGTAGGCAAAGTCATTTTCACACTTTGTGATTGAGCTGTAATTACATAAGCAATTTCTTCAGGGATCAATAAAGGCTTCTGATTCTGATTCTGATGAACTCCAGAAATTGTCCTGACATGTAGCACACAGCAGGAGACTGTCGGACATGTTCTCACCTTCTGGAAATCCTCCTTGTGGTTTAGGTGAGGGGCGGAGCCTGAGTAGAGCATGCAGGAGGCGGGATATGACGCAGTTACATAACCAGTTCATAATTTGGTCATTAATAACAGAGTCTCCTACTATTCCATAAATCTGTCTGACAACTTTGGCATCAGTCCTTACAGTCAGAAGTTCCCGAATCTCCTTGTCTCTCCAGTTAGACATTTTCATTGCCATCTTCTTGTAAACAACCTCCTTCTTCGCCCTGCACCACTGGGCTGGAAGAATAGAGTACATTTTCTGATCCGACTTATTTGGACCTTTGTCCTCACACATACTTCTCGTCTAGATAACTTCAGGGTTGCAGTGTGTGTGAGAAAAGGACTTTAGAGGATCATCAGTTATGGTGCAGTGAATGCAATGAACATGGTCAGGTCCCAAATTGATCATTTTTTATTGCGCTTTCGCCAGGTGTACTCCCTCCAGCACAGCCAGGAAGACAGACTGGCCTTCTTGGACCACATCCCTGGTGGAGAGGTCACTGTCCAGCTGCTGGTGGTGGTCTTCGGAGTAATAGCGCTGTCCTTCCTCTCCGGCTGCTATGTGCAGTTAGCCTCTCAGGTTCTGGCCATCCTCCTCCCGCTGGTGATCCTTTTCATAGACGGAAACGTTGGATACTGGCACCGCACCCGGCGAGTGGAGTTCTGGAACCAAATGAAACTGATCGGACAGAATGTGGGCATCTTCGGGGCGGTGCTCATCCTAGCCACGGACGGTTAAGGACCCAGACAGAGGAGGTTTACTTCATACAAGCTGGTAGACGAGGCAAAACTCTTGGATACAAGGTTTATTGAAATGAATTTTATACAGATAAATTTAAACATTTGTCTCTTTATCCCAAATGCAGATTAGCCAGGACGTGTTTAGTGTCTGATGTTTGTTCCTCTACCTTTGCCCTGGAACTACAAGGTTAATGTAGTTAACAGGAAGGGCTGAATGATATGAACAGAATACGACCGTATGACAACATATTGCAATTTCTGATGCCTTTTAGTATATTACAATGCCCATATCATCACTATCACTTTTGGAATGAAAAAGGCTTGAAGTATGTAAATAAAGTACAAAAAGCCATTTTTAAAATCATAGCCTTTGTGATGTCACAAAACCAACACATTGCATGTCCTTATTCAACCTACAGCCCCACCCATTCAGAATGAAAGGAAATCATTTACTTACGTCAGTTTGAATAGGCCTGTTAAACAGAGGATGGAAAATGCTTGTGTAAGAATGGATTATGAATTAGTTTGGGTTTTTTTTACAGAAAAAATGTAGAATATATACAATATGTGCCCTTTAAAGATGCTGCAGCCAATCAGTGTCTTTAACGGTTAAATATCAGCCTCGTCTGGAGCTGTGACTGGTTAGAAAACTGCTCATTTGCATATTGTAGCCTTCTGAGATATCAGTATTGCAGAGACCGCTGTCACCTTTAACAGACCATTTATTGTGCAGCCCAATTAGTGGTGGTAGTCTGCGTCACATAAAAGCCTCATAGCTTCAGGGCTAAAAATAAAGAAGGAAACAGACAACAAATATGTCTTGTCTATACTTAAGCTATGGAGAAAAATGGTTAAATATGAATATTTGGTGAACTGTTCCCGTAAGAAACAGAGGGGCTGTTGCCTGTATCTCAGGGGTTGAATGACCGTACAGTAATAATTTACATGTACCGATAGGCACAGTATTTAACAGCCTAGCTGAAGAGGATGTCACTTCACCTCACGTCTTTTGTGCTCAGAATGGCCAAGAAGTTCATGACGCCGCCTATGCTGTTCAGAAGGCCTCGACCAGACTGTTTACATTCTGTTTGTCCTTTTTTTATTATTTAAAACAAAAGAAAGTTTACATCTTGAAAAAATAACCATATTAAAAAAGTGATAAATTAGGGCCTAGTTTAAAGGCTTTGAGATGCTTTTTTTATTGCTGTATAGTGGGGCAAGAAGGGAATTTTTAATTGTCAGTTGCTGATTGTCTTAAAGCCACTGCAGGAGCGCACATTCACTGTTGAGTTCTACAATCTTCTGCATTCCTGACAACTGATTTTAAATGTTGTTGCATCTTTGTGTATTAAACATTTCTGTTTTTCATACCGAGTTAACTTTTTATTCCTGTTTGCCATTTTAGTGAGGTTTCTTTAAGGAAAGTTCAGAATATCAAAATAACAAACGCTGATGGTAAAAACACTAACCCTGTTTGAAGGAAGCCTCGGGAACTTTTCACAGTGGTGTTGAATGGAACCAGTCGTCCGCTTCTAGAAGCGCGCTCTCAGAAATTTATTACATAAAATGGTTATGAATGTGCCACCTGATGTCTTAGATGATGTTTTGAGAAGTTTTTGCATAAAGCTAAACACATTCATGGTGGAGGGGTACATGCAAGGTGTAGTGAGGCAAAATAGTCCCCATATAAAACTGATTTAGTTCAGATTTTATATTTTATCAACATTCCATATAAACAATCAAGAAATGTAGGTTCACAAGGGTGTTTGGAGAAGAAAAAAATGGCTGTATTTGTGTACAACGTCTGGTTTCATTCAGAATCACTGTAAAGAAATCTGAGTCTGTACAATCAACCATCTCATGCCAAACCCACTGGATGACTGAATGGAATTCTGGAAAATGAGTAGAATTTCCCTTTACTCAGAACAAAAGCGAAATGTGTTCTTGGATCTGACATTAAACATGACAATGTAATAATCCTAAACTGTTAAAGATCCATTACTGCTTTGACACACTTTTTTGATCTTATTTAAACATGTCTATCCCACCCCAGCATCTCTTGAGATCATCAGCTCCATGGGCTGACCATGTTAAACAAAGAAAGTATGAATAAATAACACATCGCTGAAGGTTCAAGTCAGGTCACCACGCATCACTTTGTGTGATGTAAACAAATCTGTCTTTGTATGGGCTCATTCGTTCCAGCTGCCACTCAGCTCAAAATTCAAACACACCTAAACTTGATCTTTATTCTGTTTTTGGGGCTGAGACTCTTTGAATGGAAGCCAAGGAACCAAACTGGAATCCTTGGGTGGGCCCTAGAGTACAGAACTACGATACCACTCAAAATAGGAGCTTCTTAGAAGAATCTTAGAATAATAGAATATAATGTAGGTTTGGATGTATAACACTCTTGGTCACTGCGTATTTCCATGTGTTATTTCATACCTACGATGTAGATTAAATGTGGAAAACTGTTTAAAACTATTGTGCAAACAAAAAAAGTAAAAAATAAGGAACACGTCATACCCATTCTGAACCAGTTTGTTTACATCTTAATTATGAGGGAATTTTGAAAGATCAGAGCAATTCCCCTTTAAGCCTTTTTCTGGAGTAAGATGCAGTGTCATTGGTGAATCATCACTGGAAATTCAGTTTAGGCTTAGGCTTAATCTCGTTCAGGGAAACTGGCCCTGCGTCACTGAATGCAGTCTCATTTTTTCTGCTCTGCTGGTGTCTCAGACTCATTCCCTTGCTTCTCTAAGTTTAGGTTTTTCTTCCTGCGGTTCCGTTCTGCCATCACTATTGCAGCCACAACGGTAACCATTACGGTTGCTGTGATGACCAGAACGGTAACGGTCTCTGCTATGCACAACTGACTGTCCATCAGGGCTGGAGATGCCCCAGCCAGCACCTGAGGTGCGTGGCACGTGATGTTCCAGTAATCATCTATGTGAAGGCGCCGAACGTGGATAATTTTGCTGAAAACTCGGTGCAGCTCGCAGTCGCACACCCATGGGTTCTCCGACAGCTGCAAGTGTGTGCTGGGACTTTTGAGGTTCAGGAACGTCTTGAACCTGAGGTTCCCAAGCTGGTTAGCCTCTAAGCCCAGCAGGCTGAGGCTCTGCAAGGGGCTAAAAGCTTCTGTCTCAATGCTGGAGATGTTGTTGTGGCCAAGGAGAAGGATGCTAAGCCTTTGCTGCATGGTTAACAGTCCATTTTGGAGCATGGGCAGCAGGTTCCAGGCCAGGTTGAGCTGTTTCAGGCTGGTGAGGCCATGGAACGCACCGCTCTTGATAACCTGAATATGGTTGTGACTCAGGTCCAGCTTCTCCAGGTTCTCCAGATGAGCAAAGGAGCGGGTCTCAAGGCGCTCCAGAAAGTTGTAAGCCAACCGGAGGTCCTTGAGGGCTGTCAACCCGTAAGAGAAGTCTTGGGCGAGGGAATGAAGGTCATTGTGACTTAGGTCCAACTTCTCCAGAAAAGACAGAGAAGACAAAGCCTGGAACAGTGAGAGCAGAGTAGATGTTTCACATACACATTCTGACTTCATACTTAGAAGAACAAATGAATAAATGATCATTTTAAACTCACTGTAACAAAATAAATTGGTCCCCTTGCTCCATTCTTCACAAAATATTGGCATAATGTACAGGGTAGCTGATTTATTCATAAGGCTAACAGGGAAAGAACAGTGATAATCTACTACCCTTAGCAAAAAGTAGTGTACTACGAGTATACTTATTTTATACTAAAACTGAGGCAGTTGAGGTTTACTTCTGATATACTATATTTTATATACTTAAAATAGTATAGCGAAGTATACTTGACTTATACTGATAAGTATAAAGAGAGAATATAAAGTTTACTTTTAGAACTTAAAATGACCTTATAAAGTATGCTTAAACTTAAAATGTTCCAATTTAGTCTGAAGAAGTATTAAATTAGTATACTTTCTAGTAAAATAAAAGTTCATGGTCCATATACTTGCTATACTTATACTCAAGTATACTTAATAAAATGAACTTCAAATATACTACTTTTTGCTAAAGGGTTCCTGAAAATTCACAAATGACAACATCCAGCACACTAGACATGCCTTGTGCGGAAATGATACCTCATATGATGTAAGATTCTTCTTAGAGTCAACAAACGGAAGGCTGCTGTTCCAGACAACATTCCTGGTCGTGTGCTCAGAGGATGTGCAGATCAGCTGGCAGATGTACTCACACACGTCTTCAGTATCTCTCTGAGCACAACCATCATTCCAACATGTTTCAAAGTTACCGCCATCATTCCCGTCCCAAATAAGTCATCAGTGTCCTGCCTCAGTGACTACCGTCTTGTCACACTCATATCCATCATGAAGTGCTTCAACAGGCTTGTAAAGAAAAAGTATGTGAATCTTTCGGAATGTCGTGGTTTTTCTGCGTTAATTTGTCATAAAATGTAATCTGATCTTCTTCAAGTGTCAAAGGTATTGACAAATATAATGTGCCTAAAATAATAACACATGGAAATCCTGATCTTTCATGTCTTTATTGACGACAACCATTAAAAACAAAAACCTCATAATACTAGTGGAAAAAGTGTGAACCCATGGAATTAACCGGTTGACACCCCCCTCCCTGTCAGCAATAACCTAATCCAGGCGCTTCCTGTGGCTGAGGATCAGACCTGCACATCGTTCAGGGGGAATTTTAGCCCATTCTTCCTGGCAGACCTGTTTTAGCTCTGTCATAGTCTTTTGGATGTGTTTGGCTCTCTTCAAGTCATTCTATAGCATCTCTATTGGGTTGAGGTCTGGGCTCTGTTGTGGATTTGCTCCAGTGTTTTGGGTCACTGCCCTGTTGCATCGCCTTCTACAGAGTTTCAGCTGATGTACAGACATTCTCACATTATCCTGAAGAATTTTTTGATCCACTTGGGAATTCATCTTCCCCTTAGTGACTGCAAGCTGACCAGGCCCTGATGCAGCTAAGCAGGCCCAAATCATGAGGGTTCCTCCACCATACTTTACAGGTGAGATGATGTTTTCATGATGATATGCAGCGCCAATTTACACCAGATGTAGTGTTGCAGTTTCTTTCCAAATAGTTCAATCTTAGTTTCATCACTTCAAGCGTGCAGAAATGTTGTTATTAGCTTCCTTCATGGTCTCCTGCCATAGACACCCTGGTTGGTCAATCTTTTACGGACTGTAGACTCATGAACACAGATGTTAGTCAAAAATCTCTGGCTGTCCCTCGGGGTTGTTTCTTTACCACAGGGGTGTCAGACTCCGGTCCTGGAGGGTCCAGCACAGTTTGATGATTCTCCTACTTAAACACTTTCACTAAATCTGGCAATTAACTGATGAGGTGAACCAGGTGTTTCTGAGCAGGGAAATCACAAAAACGTGCTGGACCACGGCGCTCCAGGACCGGAGTTTGACACCCCTGCTTTACCTCATTGATGAGTCTTCATTCTTGTGGTCATTTTGACTGGGCGCCCACTTCTTGGTAGAGTAGCCACAGTCCCGAAGTTTCTCCATTTGTAGATTGTTTTCTGGTGACTGGTGAAATTCTTAAGTTTTTGAAATCACTTTGTAACCCTTTCCAGCTTCATGTAAATCAACAATTCTTGATCGTAGATCATCTGAAAGCTCTTTTTAGAGAGGAATGACTCACATAAGCATATTCTTCTTGTGCTGCACAAACTCCAATGGTTGTGGCTCTAGTTCAATGAGTGGCTCTAGTCCAAACTCATTTTCTTAACAAGACTCCAGGTTTTCTAACACCCGACTCCAGTGGGTTTTTTCTGAGGTCATTAACTAAAGGGTTCACATACTTTTTCCACTAACACTATGGGCTTTTTATGGTTGTTCTATAAAAGATCAGGATTTCCTTGTGTTATTTAACACTTTTCATATTTGTCAATACCCTTGACTTAGATGAAAATCAGATCACATATTATGACAAGTTAATGCAGAAAAGCATGAAATTCCAAAAGGTTCACATACTTTTTGCCATTGTAAAATCACAACTGCCCCTATCACTGGAGCCCCTGCAGTTTGCGTATCATCCCAACAGCTCAATGGATGATGCATCACCACCACCACAAAAAGGATACTTGCGTGAGAATGACTTCAGTTCAGCTTCAGCACCATCTTTCCTCAGCAACTGATATGGAACTGAAAGTGTTGGGGTTTTTTTTGTTTTGTTTATACAATTGCTTTGTATGCTTATAGTTGTTGTAAGTCTTTTATTATATGGGTTGTCATGTTGCCACTTGGCCAGAACTCCCTTGTAAAATAGATCTGTGATCTCAATGGGACCTTTCCTGGTTAAACAATGGTAAAATAAAATACATTAAAAAAATTACCCTACAACCCTACATACCCCTCACACACCCTCTGTTCCCTTCCTCCATCTGGCAAAAGGTTCCATAGCGCACAGGCCTGCACCGCCAGAACAAGAATCAGTTACTCCCCTCAGGCCATTAGACTACTTAATCAGGACTGAAACATGAACTGCGCTCTTACACACACAAACACACCCCTGGCCTGAACTTCCTCCTTCTACTAACGCAATGTATATACACACTGAACTATTTTGTCTTAAACAAATAAATTACAGTCCAACTTCCATGGTAAATACTGTTTCTCACTGTACTCATTTTGATCTTTATTTATTTGATCTCTATATCTCATGGATCAGAGTTACACTATACGTTACACTATACTGCACTATTCTTCAGATGAGAGAGAACTGAGGCCAGAAACAGAACTCACATGGGACTGCAGCACTTGGATGCCACTGTTCTGAAGCAGGAGGATGCGCAGGGCCCAGATCCCAGGAAATGTGGAGCCCGTCAGCACAGAGAGCTTATTCTCGCTAAGGTCCAGGAACCAGGTGCCGTGAGGAATCCCGTGTGGGATGTGGGTGAACCCACGGGCTCTACAGTCCACAAGGTCAGAGATGCCGTAGCACAGGCAGTCATGAGGACACAGCCTGGATCCCGTCACCACAGATAAGACCAGGGGAAAGAAGCAGATGACCCTGGACATTCTGAGCCCACTGCTTAGGCTGGATCAGCGTCTGAAGCTGCTGGTATCCCTGTTCATCTGGAAGCTCTTCAGGTGAAGCTGGAAAGCAGATGGATATGTGACAGCAGAAGCAACCATGGCAACACTGTTCTTTTCTGCTCTACAAAGCCTTGCGAGTCTGCAGGAATTAAAGAACCCACCCCAGATTGGTTCCAGAGAGTGGATTTGCCTGTAGATTACATAAAATAAGAGAAATTATATAAAGAGCTTAATCTCTTAATCCGTTGACCATTTTGCACAATAAGACTTCAGCCTTGGTCGTTATCATGTCAGGCAACATTACAGGGCAGATGCGCTGACAGATGGCCAGATGTTTTGATGTGGACAGTTTATTAGCATGATGCCTCAGAGAAAATGCTAAAAAGTGAATCAGCATTTTTTTCTCTATCCTTCTGGTTTACTGAGGGACTTACCATGAACTCCATCAGCTAACGTTAGATGGCTTGTCTTCACTGTAGATCCAAAGAACCAGGGTGAATTCGTCTCAGAGAACAGGCCCTGTTCTGATCACTTTAACAACAGTCCCAAAAATCAATAAAACATACCATTCATGATGTAAGTCCTTGAGGTTTTCTGGTTCTTACAGCTCTTACAGCTGAAATGACATTACTTTGCTAATTGCACCAGCTGACTATTGTAGAACCCCATAAAATAAGATCGGAGTAAACGGAGCAGCCTGAAGAACACCGCCTATGTTCTGCTGAAAGCCCTGGTTCTGTAGGTGGTTCTAGAGAGAGCAAACAGCATTTGGCCAGCACTCATGAATAAAACAGTGTGGATGGATTGGATTCGCTGTAAATAAACTCCTTACAATGGAGAAGTCGAGACACAGCTTATAACTGTCGCCACTCTTTGATTCACACTATGGTAACTCCAGAGATGGAAACATCAGTGTCAGTTGTGATGCAAATGGCCGGATGAGTTTCAGCAATAAGCTGTCCAGCTTCATGACTTATTAATGAACCATTAAAACATTATACTTACGAGCATGTCAGGTAAGGTTTTAAGTTCTAGAGTAGCTTATGAATAATTTATTGTCCATTAATTATTGTGTAATTAATGCTCATGTTAGGACCCCACCTCGATGTTCCCCTAATGAACTTCTAACTGTGTACTATTTGTAATACCCAATTGTCCAACAGAATTAATCCATGTCTTTAAACTTGCCATACTTGTATTCTAACTCCATTATGCGGAGGGGGACAAGTGAAGATGGAGTCCTCTTTTTAGTCTTGGTTCTTCTGTGCTTCTTTTTATTTGTTCTTAGGGTTCCTTTCAGTGGTTCCACACCATGTTCTTAGGAAGTTTAGTTCCTTTCAGTGGTTCTTCCTCAAATATTTAGGGAGTTTGTATCCATTTAGTGGTTCCTCCTCATGCTCTTAGATAGTCTAGTTCATTTGAGTGATTCTCCTTTACACTTTCAGGGAATTAGGCTATTTTCAGTGGTTCCTTATCACACTTTTAGGGAATCTGGTTTGTTTAAGAGGTTCCTCATCATGTTCTTATGGAGTCTGGTTCCTTTCAGTGGTTTCTTCTCTTGTTCTTAGGGAGTCTGATTCCTTTTTAGTGGTTTCTCATGTTCTTAGGATGTTTCTTTACTTTCAGTGATTCCTCATCATGTTCTTAGGGAGTTTGCTTCCTTTCAGTGGTTCATCATATTCTTAGGGAATTTGGCTCCTTCAGTGGTTCCTCATCTCACTGTTAAGGAGTTTGGTTTCTTTAAGAGTTTCCTCATGATGTTTTTATGGAGTCTGGTTTCTTTCGTTGGTTCCTCAGGTTCCTAGAGAGTTTTGTTCCTTTCAGCTGTTCCTCAACATTGTTTTAGATCATCATGTTCTTAGGGAGTTTGGTTTCTTTGAGTAGTTCCTCATGTTTTTAGGGAGTGTGGTTCCTTTCAGTGGTTCCTCATCATTCTCTCAGATAGTCTAGCTCCTTTCAGTGGTTCCTCATCATGTTCTTAGGGAGTTTGGTTATTTCAGTGGTTCCTCATCATGTTGTTAGGGAGTTTGGTTATTTCAGTGATTCGTCCTCATGCTCTTGGTGTTTCTCATAGTTCTCTCCATGCGCTAGTCATGTTTTAATCCTGCTCATGGAAATTTCACCCATGCCTTTTATCTCTAACTCCACCATCTGGTGTGGCCCAGGGGAGAGGTTTCGTTGAATGCACCTCCACCAGATTCATTTTAATTAGTTTAGTTCACCATCTCGGCCATCATGACCATTCATTTGTTTATGCCATGTCCTCAACTGTCCAACTTACCTCATACAACCCCTAATTCCTGCTGTATATGTCCGATAGAAGCCTTGGTACACTAGGTTTTCTTTTCTACCAAGCCAGCAGTCACTGCTTTATCTCTCAGGTCTTCCCGTTTTATTGTCCTTATCAAATTATAACTGCACTATTCAATGCAGTCCAGCAAAGGACATGTTCCCATTTGAGTCTTGGTCTCTTAGTGAGTTTCTCCTTTTGAGTGTTGGTTGTTCTTCGTACTCCAAGGAAGTTTCTATTTTTAAGTAGGCCTATTGGGTTCTTCTCAGTATTTATTCATGCCCTTAGAAAGCTTTTGCTGACATGGCATCATTCAGCTTTAGAATTAGACATTAGAACATTAGAATATATATATATATTTTTAAAAGATACTCAAACAAAATCTGTAAAAATTGTGTAAATCAGGGATCACTCGATGCAAACACACGGTACTCTGGATGAATCCTTTCCATGTTAAGACATTCATTCTCAGGCCTGAACTTGTCATGAGGCTCAAACCACTAGTAGATTAACCAGAGATGCTGACAGTCATTGTACAGTATTTCTGCTTATATATTCTTCATACTGCCACAATTTCTCAAATGTATACCAACAAATGTTCCCAATATGCTACTGAAAAAACAACAAAGGAAAAAAGAATGACTACAGGAAAATATCAAAAGAAACAGTACTGAGTAGATTGCTTCTAATATTTTACATACCAAAGCTCAATGAACCCAAGATACATGTTTGTCTGAAATATTCCAGTAGTGCTGGCCTCTTATATGAAAAAGCCTTTGTTGATAGCCATGTCTTACACTGAGCAGTTTTCCTTAACACCTGATTGATCTAATGAACCTCCAGGAGATTCTAAATAAGGGAATACGGTGGATCCGAACAGAGCTGCAATAACATTCCCAGGAGTGAATCATCAATCCCTTTCTGTACACATATGGGGACCTTATGGTAAACATCTATTTTACAAAGTCAGTGGTGCTTCTGAATAAAGAAACAGCTTTCAATGTGCACCGGTTCATACACTGGTATAAGGACTGGCTTAAAGCCTCCACACAATCAATGGAACAGCAGGTGATCAGAAGTTCAAGTGGGTTTATGAGAAGAGTTTGAGTTCCCAGAACCTTTTCAGATAAAACCCTCCTTCCGCTCCTTTTGTGCAGAAGGCGCTTAACCAAAAAGTGGCGAAAATTACAGCATTACAGTCAGAAGTTTTGTTTCTTTTATTTTAGAAAATGTCCGTTTTTTTTTTTAAAGTGTGGCATTTCAAGTCACATTTTTCTTGTTTAAAATACAGAAAATACAGACACATGTAGAACATGAAGACGGCAAAAAAGGAAAATCTGGGGGAAGGAAAAAAAGCTAACAAGCTTTTCTGACTGCTCTGTTCTTTCCTTTTTTGACAAAATGGAATTGAAGGCGAAGGAGGGATGAAAATGAAGGGAGAGAAGAAGAGAGGGTAGAGGTAGAGAGAGAGAAAAAGAAAGAAAGAATGAGAGCAGAAGAGAATGTAAGATGCTGGAGGTTAGTCAGGGAAACTATGGGTTGCTTAATATTCAGTATTTTAAATTATCTTTATAAATCTAATTTAGAATTAACTCTTTCCACCCTCACTTTTTCTGATTTTTGTTGGGTTTTTTTTTTTTCATTTTTCATTTGTTTTTTTTTGATCTTGCAGACCCTGGGGCCTTGCTACCCCCACCCTCTAACTGCGGCGCTGAAGGGGAGGGGGGGGAGGAGAGAGACGAGCGCCGTTCTCGCCCGGCTCTCGTGGGGCGCTGACACCCGTGGTGCCCTCTCCGGCCGATCCACGCCCGCCCCTCCCCACCTCAGGAGGATAACGACGAGTCCTTCTGTGTTTGCTGTGCTTGTGAACGCTGCATCGACTTCTGAGATTCCACATCTCTAAAATGTTTCTCAACCTACAAGAGAGAGAGAGGGAAAAAATAAACTAAACAAGAACAACTAACTATGTGTCTGAGTGAGAACTCAGCAAAAAGCATAATTACATGGGGAAGTGTGCATTCTGTAAAAGCATGAAAACTGATGATGAATGTACAGTAATCCCTCGCTTTTCACGGGGGTTACGTTCCAAGAGCACCCACGTTAAGTGGGGAAAAAAATGCCTAAAAATGCCTATTTTTATAGTGTAAACCCTAAATATGCCCTTAAATATGCTTCCAGAACATTTTAAACTCCGTTTAATGCATTACCCTTAAAGAAAATGTAAAGTTAAACCCATGTTCACCTTAATTTAATTAATTTAATTTAATTTACAGTATTAAAAATGCGGGGCTTTAAACTAGAGAAACACTGAGATGATGCACCTGGGAGATTCTGGTCTGGAGCCCCACAGACGCTTCAAATGGCAGCAACAAGGATAAATACATTAAATATAAATATAAAAAATAAATCAGATCAGAATCAGAAACCTTTAATGATCCCAGGGGGAAAATGCTTAAAACCCTTTAATATTAGCAGTTAGCATTAGCACACACAGGCACACACTCACACTCAGACAGGAGCAGTCGCACGCACTCTCTCTCTCTCTCAGAACACTTTAATTTCATTTTAAACTCAGTTTAATGCATTACCCTTAAAGAAAATGTAAA
>JBBPCY010000109.1:30919198-30941677 GCA_037974405.1 Brachyalestes nurse | reverse complement strand
TTTGTGCACTGGGGCACAGTCCTGCTGGAATAGAAAAGGTTCTTCCCCAAACTGTGTCCACAAAATTGGAAGCATGGCGTTGTCCAAAATGTCTTGTTCTGCTGAAGCATTCAGATTCCCCTTCACTGTAAGTAAGGGGTCTAACCCAAACCCTGAAAAACAGGTGTGTCCCGATACTTTTGTACAAATAGTTTATGAAAGAACACAAAACCAAGCAAAGCACATGTGACCCAATCAATGATTGTATGAGATATCATCATAATCACTGATTACATCCTGCATTCCTTTGTTTGCATAATCATTCCATAATGCTCTAAAAGATAGATTACTTCTAAAAAGTAAGATAATAAAAAGTAATAATAAAAAAGTAAAAGGGATGACATTAATATTTTCACAGTAACACAATAAAAAATATGGCTGATTCTAATTTCCAATATTTTTAATATATTTACACATGCGCCAATGCAGGTCCTGATTTAATGTACAAACTGGATGATGTATGTGGAGTAGAATTATGGAGAAATGTTATCGTTTATCTGCTACAGGTGTCAAATTTACTTCAATTAATAAAATGTAGACAGTTTAGCAAAGTATCGCCGAAGTGTTCTGTTCTTCCAGAGAATAATAAATGTCAACAAATAACAGTTATAGTTGACCGATTAGACATATCAGAGAAATTCATGCATCTGTTCAATGGTGATTTTTTAAAACCCAGTTGTATGCTGATTCTGAGATCACTGTAATCCTACAAAAAAGGCAAAGGCTTGGTTTTCGTTTTTTTACAAAGCCTTTCTGTTTTTGCCTCATTTCTGTTGATCAAATGATCCAGTTTTTCAAATATATTTAATAAGATAAACCCTGTGACTCATGTGTTTCTGGTTCTGTTCTTTGTACTGATCTTCGGACAGACGTACCCTGGAGTAATTTTGGCCATGGCTGGGTGCTTGTTGCTGAACCACACTCTGTAATTGTGTGTGATCTTCCAGGCTGAGATGAATGCAGAGCCATAATCTGCCAGCAGCTTCTCATTATCTGAGCAAAACACACAGAGAAGCGAAAGTTAATGGATGGCTAACAAGATTGTGGTGTAGGAGATTGTTATATCATGACCAACTGACATTTTTGTGTCCAATAAACTCTGATAGCAATAATATCTGCTAAAATCATATTTATTTTGTTTTTAATATTTATATTTAAAATTAAATTACCATACAAAAACCGGTACGGCAGGTAAATATAAAGATGACCCAAGGCTTACTGATGCATATGATGCCCAGAACACTCTTGGTAGCCTGGTGTGTAGGGACGGACCAGTCAGTGTGTCCATACTAACCTCTGTCCTCTGCCAAAAGCACACGTGAGTACCCAAACCGCATTATGGGATGGAAAGTGGCCTGGTCTCAAGAATCACATTTTCCTCTAACATCATGTGGACAACATATTGCTAACTGTGCGATAAGATGGCTTTAGGACGCACTGTGTGAAAAAGGCACGCCAGGGGAAGCAGTGTGACGCTCTGGCCAATGTTCTGCTGGGAAACTCTGGGTCCCAGTATGTGGAGGTCACTTTGAAACACCACCTACTCCTTGTTGGAGACCAAGTTTACCCCCTGATGGCAACAGTATTCTTTAATGGTAGTCATCATTTTCAGCAGGATAATGTGCCCTATACAGCAAAAATTGTTTAGGAATGAGTTCAACTGTCCTCCAAATTCCAGTATCTGTAGGCTGGCCTGGACAAACTAGAACAAGCCCCACCTTGTAACCTACGACTTCTGGGCCTCAAAGCATCAGAGCTGTTTGTGGCAGCACGAGGGGTACCTACACAATATTAGGCAGGCGGTTTTAATGTTAGGGCTGATTGGTGCATTCAGATCAAATGTCTGTATGCTTATGTGGTGTTACTATGTACTTGCTGTAAAGTAAATGCTAATGAAAGTAGCGTGATGTGCCTGCCTAAACCGGAAATTAATTCCCAGTCAGCTGCACTGAGGACATCAGGGTTATCCACACACACCACCAACCACTGGATGCAAACAGTGATTGTAAACACATGGTGAACTGAATGCTTGGGTATCTTCTAGTGTAGAACATAAAATAAGATAACACTTATTGGTCCCACGGCCAGGAAATTTGCAAGTGTGAGTGTACAGCCATGGAAAAAGACAAGAGACAACATCATTTGTTTTCTGGCTATTGCTTTTGTAATTTGTGGGAGTGTGTCTGTGTAAAATGTGCACGTCAGTATTGTTTTATTCACTACTGACCACACTCTGTTTTGAGAAAATGTCAAAATAATACATATAAATAATGTATTATACCTTGGAAATGTTAAACTACACAACACTCTTACATTATTTTACAACTACAACAATAAAACAGTGATGTGAAGAGCATAGTGTGTGCATATGTGAGCTCAGTTTCATCCAATCAGAAACTGAATCAGGAGTGAAGCTGCTGGAATACAGCACATAGAAAAGCTGCTATACAAACACTACTGCACTCACAACACATATGGAGGCATTTCTTATTTTTTTACACAGCTTACACTGCAATAGTTCAGAAAAGAATAGCAACCTGTGCATTTAACACACTCGCTGCTACAAACTGTACAAACAGTGAACAGAAAAAAAGGGAAAAGTGGTCTCTTACTGTTCCATGGCTGTATGTGCATGTTTGTTTTAAGCACAGTTCACTGCAGGTTCTAAATTAGCCCTTTTCCACTAACCTTCAGAGGAGTGTGGCCGATAGGGAAAAATATCACAATACTTGAAGGCACTGTACACATTAGGTATTACCATATTTAGTTTTTCTGACGTTTGCGAAAAAATTAAGAGTACTGTAGAGTACCAGTAGTACTGATCTTTTAAAAAAATGAAGTATGTAGATGCATAAATGTCATGTAACCCCAAAAAAGTTACATCCAGGGTTTGCAAAAACAAGCTAAGAGGGAACTGAAAGAAACAAAATCAAGTTGGCAAAAAAAAATTAGGTAATGATATAGTACTATTCACTCAGCTACTTGGTACTAGCTGTATAAACTGAATAGCAGCAACTGGTTGTTAACAGGCTCTGTAACATTTACCCAAAATTTTGTTATGCGTGCAGTTTCATGTTCATTTTCCTTTTTATAAGCATGTTATATCGCAGTTCTTCATGATAACATTACTCACCACTACCTCCAGGTCTGTTTCACTGGCTAAAAGATGGTGCTCCAAGTCTGAGTGGGTTCGAATGGACACTGCTCCCTTCTCTTCACTGTCTCGCGATGCTGGATCGTTACTTGGCCTGGGGCTTGCCCAGTACTGGAACCCAGGGGGATGGGCCCTTCCTTGGGTACCAAAGACACTCTGCCTGGCCCTCTCCTCCTTGGCACTCTTTCACATCAGCCGATTTCCTCTGCCCACTGTTCCGCCCCTGCTATTTTACTCCCTCTTCTTCCTAAAGTACAGCATTGTGCCACAGGTGGTGATGGTGATGATCCCAGGCTTTGTGCATCTCCTGACAGCCAAACCCAAGAAGGACTGAAACATTACGGCTTTTGACTTCTCTGTATTTTAAAGTCGTCACCAAAAGCAGCATCTTCAAAACAAAGCTCTGACGACTGAAGACGTTTTGCTTGGGGACTTCCATTGTTCCTTTAATTTCATCTTGCACAGAGAAAGGCCTACCTTTAAAAGAATGTTAAAGGTACCCCTTCTGACTGTATAGAGAGTACTGTTCTACATTGCACTCTCCCTACAGACTCTTTTGTTCTGTGTCAAAAATACTGGCGCTCCTATGATACCTAGTTTCTCAGCAAAAGATGCTCAAATGGTAAGTATTACAAACTATGTGTTTTATATTTAAATCCTCTTGCAAGTCTGAACTACAGTAAACCCCCGCTTATCTTGGGGGTTATATAACCACGAATATGTGATGTGATTAAAAAAAAAAGCTTATTTTTATAGTGTAAACCCTAAAACTTAATACTTTACCCTTAAAGAAAATGTAAAGGTAAACCCATATCCGTACTGTAAAGTTTACACTGAACTCCTGCAGTGCCAAAATGTAAAATACTGATGTTAACCCTGTCTAGACTGTACTGTAATTCATGCACACCCATTTTCTTCACTATGTGCTGTCGTTTTCTTTGGTATAAGCAGGTTTAATACAGTAAAAAATAAATTAAATCAGCAGCAGGGAGAAATAAATAATGTTGTCGGATTGGCTACTTTCAAACCTCCTACCTCGGAGTACAGCTTACTGTGACGTCCAGGCCTCGTCCGTGTGCTGGTTGTTTGTGTCTGGGTTCATTCCATTTAGGTGTCTGCTTGCCATGCTAACCGCTGCGCCCAAACATAAACAACCAGTACGAGGACGAGGGGCCATGACGGACACGTCCCGGACGTAACAAAAGCAAAAAAATGTGAAGGATATCTGCAGTTTCCACGTTAGTGCAGGGGTTTACGGAAATAATTATATAATTAGTTAAATAATTAGTTCGGGTCTCTGAAAAAATCAGCGAGAGACTGAAGTTGTGACTGCAGAACTGCAATTAAGCGGTGGTTTACTGTACTCTATTTCATTTGGAGGGTATTTACTACAGTAGCTTGTTAGATTGGCTACCCATTTTTAATTTAAGGCGTGTGCACTACATAAGCTTGGGTCTCTGAAATTGTTTTGACAGAAATATAATTCTGTAATTTGAATGGCACAATTCAATCCAAAGCTCCCGTTAAAGGAGTCCTGGAATGACAACTTGATCTGGGTAGTGAGTGCCAGCAAAATATTATATAACATTAGAACAGGGGTCACCAACATGGTGCCTCGAAGGACCACATGAGTAGCCCGCGGATCTGTCCTAAAAATAGCACAAATGACCAGTGAGCAGCTTCTAACATTTAATTTTATCCTGTTGCTGTTCTTCTTTAATCACATTTACATTTATATAGATTTTAAAACGACAGTGTCCAAAGAAAGGCATTTAAAACATGTTTATTATACATGAAGTTTAGATAAGTTTAGGTAAACTCTGTTCTAGTGTATCAAACTGGTAACCCTTTATATGGCTCAGTACCCATGAAGTAGCTCTCAGTTTCAAAAAGGTTGGTGACCCCCGCATTAGAATATGCACTGATCAGCCTTAACATTACATCTACTGACAGCTGAAGTGAAGAACATTGATTATCTGTCAAGAGGTGAATTGTATTAGGCAGTGAACAGTCAGTTCTTTAAGTTGATGTGTTGGAAGAAGGGAGACAAAATGGTAGCATGTAAGGATCTGAGCCAGTTTGACAAGGGCCAAAGTGTGATGTCTAGCTGGCTGGGTCAGAGCATCTCCAAGACTTCTGTGGTGTTCTCAGAATGCAGTGTCTGTATCTACCAAAAGTGCTCCAAGGAAGGACAAGCTGTGAACAGCCTTATGGGTGTCCAAGGCCCACTGATGCTTGTGGGAGTGAATCCTAGCCCTTGTGGTCTGATCTCAATGAAGAGCCACTGTAGCATAAAGTGCTGCTGTGATAGAAAGGCGACAGAACACACAGTGTATCACGATTTGTGGTGTATGGGCTGTGTAGCCACAGACCGGTCAAAGTACCCATGCAGACCCCTGTGCACTTTATTATTGCCATAAGACTTATCTACATATTTGACGTGGCGAAGTTTTACACCGGATGCCCTTCCTGGTGTAACCCTCCCGTGCTTGGGACCAGCACTAAGAAATGCACTGGCCTATGCATCTCCAGTGGCTGTACATTTTTTTTTGATAACCATTCCTGAAGGTGAGCATACTTCTCCCGTATTTGGTTTGTTTCTCACCTCAGATTTTACTTCAGTTGATCAATGGATCTCAGCTTGAATGTTCAACACTCTGTCAGCTCAAATGTCCAATTTAAATGGAAATCGAGAGTTGCATCGTGTTTATTACTGTCATTTCCAGGAGTGCCAATTATTGTGACATGTTTTTGTTAAATTATTTCTTTGTTTTATTTTCTTTTGAATAAACATTTTAGGGTTGGATTAGTCTCATTTTTTCAGTGAAGGAAGAAGCTGCTCTACCAAAACATGGATTTCTAACCCATTTTACTTTATTGGGGCAATAATTGTGCCAGACATTATTGTTCATTTGCTTGGTACCTGCTTTTTGTAATGATATGATTTTCACAGTGGTTTTAGGAAATTATCTGTTTTTAAGAAATGAGTACTTGTTTGCAAAAAGTTCATTGCAATAAACGAAATGCAAGTGCAGAGTTTATGAAATTGTGAGTTTATGTTTACACTTTTGACGCAACAACTCAACTCTCTTGAATTTGTGTGTAAACTTGGTTGGTAACTGCTTCATCATCTCCCACTGATTTACAGACGAAGATATATTTTATGAACTGCAAACTTTCAAAGCACTGACCATTTTGAAGGTACATCCTGTGCAGGCAGTTTCTGTCTGATTTAAGCGTTTGTATAAAATTCGTATGAATGCATCAGTTTTGGAACGGACTATTTTGGTGACACACTGAAAATTCAAGCTGTATGTGAACTATATTAGAAAATACATCGTCTTCACTCAAATTGAGACGCTAGTTTGCTGAAAACATTTTTTCCCCCTAAACCTTTTTAATAACCCTTACAAGAGATGCAACACAATGATAATGAATGGCACTGTATAATTCATTGTAATTCATTCAGTACGTTACAATTTACCAACCTTCAGAACTTCAGTGTGAATTGGATTCAACTGCTGCAGGCTGAATAAGGAGATATATATAAATGTTGGTTTTGTGTAGGGGTGTCAAGCTATGAAAAATTGCAAGCTCTCTAAATGAATCACACATTTTGCGGTAAAAGTACGGTTGGTAACTGCTTATTTGGGCTGTTCTGTGACATTTTCCAACAGTTTCCAGAGCAATACATATATAGTCTAAGAATGAATGGATCAGTTTTGGATTTTTAAAAATCGCCTCCTGTTATAATAGTTCTGGTGCCCACAAGTCAGAGTCGGACTGCCGGGTTCGCTCCTCAATGCTTTGTGTTGGTGATATTTTAGACCTGATGTTCTCCAATGATGCACACATTCCTTACTGCATGAATTGCAATAAACGATACTCCTAGCAACCGTTTTTTAAACACAAGCGTTCCATTCACTGGGCCAGGCAGCGCATTTTCGCCTCAGAGCACCTGTTAAAGAGTCGCCACCATGCGATTAATCAGCACTGATTTTTGTAGCACATTTTTTCTGTGATTGTTCAAAATCAACGTATTAATTTGACACCCCTAGTTTTGTGACATCACAAAAACTGATTGGGTGTAGTGAATAGATTAGTATCTGTGTCTGGGTTGTAAGTGTTGTCAATGTCTACAAAGACAAGATTTCAGTATTTGGCACGTTTCTGTTCCACTTGGCTGTTTTTTTTTACCCTCCTTCTGTTTTACTAAGATCATCAATTTATCTTACATTTCAGGATTTTCTTACATGTCAGGATTCCAGAAAATTCCCCATGGTCTTCAAGTCATCCTCAATTTCTCCTTCTTTACCACATTCGCAAGATCTTGTCTCTCAGGCTGTTTTGTATAGACTGAGGCTGGAACCCGCAGAGAGGTATGACCCACTTTCAGTTAAAAGATGTTTGATGTCGTTCAACATCAAACCCATGTCAGCTTTTTGTCTTTGCCCTTTAATCTCATTGACATGTTTAAACTTTTAAGAGTTTGTGAAGTTTATAAGCGACGGGGGCCACTGATCTTCACTATGTTTTTCATCATTAGTTTTTCATGTTTAACGGTAAAGTGTTGTGTTTACCTACAGATAGTAAAGAAAGAAGCTTAAAAGCATTTGCGTAACACATTTCATTGTTTGGTCACTTCTGACAAATACTAAATACTAGTTCTGCTCTTATGACTGAATATGAAAATGTCCTTAAAACTTTTCATGTTAAATTTACATTTACAGCATTTATCAGACGCTTTTATCCAAATTGTAGGATTACAATTGATATTATGCTGTTTGAATTCCAGTGCTTAAATAAGGCTTTAGAGGTTAACCTCTCAGGCTACATAATTATATTTCTAATTTTTAGTTGCTCATAATAGTCCTGCCAGAACTCTATAACACATGACAGTCCCCGGGATGATAAAAACACATTCTGTTTTATTGTCATCATTGAACTTTGTCACAGCGCTCTGAAAGCTCACATTTACAGACAAGAGAACTCAGCTCAGCAAGCAAGTACATTAATAATAACTCAAATGCAAATAATAAAAAAAAGACCAGTTCAACCCTTCAGAGGTCAGTAGTGTGTTTGTTGATTAACGTTTGGAGAAATGAGAGGGTGGAATGGATTATTTGGGCTCCGACTTCATTCTTCCTCTCGCTTCAGATAAAACATCAGATACACTCCGGCCTGCGCCTATCAGAACACCGGCAGATACAACATGCTTCTGTATTTACAACAAAATAATCTACATTGAAAAAACTATCCCATCCTAAAGAGACCAAAGTTCCCTTGAATGTCTTTAGTCCTTTCCCAGAACTAACAGTTAGGCACCTCTTGATTCTGGCGAGCCTGAATGAGCTGGTCTGAAGGGTTATTAGCAGAAATACTTGACCTGTGAGGGCATGCTCAAGACAGCAGCTGTCTAGAGTCCATTATTGAGAACACCTGACCAACACACAGCTTGAACACTGTACATTGGCTATATATTGCATTCCACTGCGGAGACTTTAGCTTTTTCGGAAAATATGGTAATCTCGTATAGTAAAATTACACTATATCTCTCGATTCGTTCCTTTTCAGAAGTGTAAGTATGCTACTGAACCCTGGTCGCCACATTTGATAGCCAGCTCGAACCGTTCCCCTCCACATACTGGTTTACTCATATACATTTGCAGTTTGGGCTGAATAGTAGCTGTAACCCTCGAACATTGGAGAATTAGCTATAAGAGGGTTATGAATTAATTCATATGCATAAACACATCTGGCTAGTATATACAGCAAATACAATGCGCTCTATAAAGGCTATTATATACACGTTTTTCATCTCTTTTTAAAAACATAGTTTCGCTCTTTTTAAATTACTGCTTATTCATTTGCTCGGAAAAAAAAGTAAAGAAAATGAGAATTGCACCAAGGACAAGAACTGCTATTTTTTTTCTAGTAGGACACCTACTTCACAAATAGTTTTCCCAGTGTTACTGTATGTTAGTGAAGTTTTTTCCCCGTTTTATACTCACATTAAATCACCCCCCCCACCCCCAAAATGATTCACAATCATCAGCATGAAATTAATAAAGTGCTCTCTTTCTTCAGAACTTTCACAGGCAAACAGTGCAGCAAAAAAAGGAATTAAAAATATCACTGAAATGTTCAAGGTTAAAACAAATACTGTAGCTAAATATACTAATGTTTTTTAATATCTGAGAACAATACAGTAACTGTTAACTGTCTGGAAAAAGAAATGGATATCAATTATCTTTCAGTCCCCTGAAGCACTGTGGAGCGGGGCGTGTACAACCTTTTGAACCAAGTGATATTCAGACAAGAAATTATTCAGACAACTCATAAGAACGGGGCTGTAAGGCCGAACAGCTCGTAAGCTACTTTTCCAGTTTGTATAAGCAATTACTTCAACAACAAATGTGTTTTCAAACCAGGAACATTATTTATCTGGAAAATTGCTAAGTATTAAAACACTCATTGTGTAAGCTATGCAAATGATCTTCCTCTTGTAAGGACGCTTTTATAGATGGCATACTTAAAGTTTGTACATTCCCCTCTCTGAATCCATATTCTCTGTATCTGCAGTTTTCCAAAATATTAAGTACCGTCTCTCCAAAAAAACAAACAAAAAAAAAAAGATAGAAAAATAAAGACAACCCAAAATAAAACACACAGAAATTGTTCATATTTTGATATTTCTATACATTATCTAACTCAGTTATAAATATTCCTTTGTTTTCCTTCTGTAACTACAGCTTAGCGGTTAGTTATTTCTGACAGTTTGAGAGGTTTTCTTCTTTATTAGACAGCATTGAACAATCCAACATTAAATGCTGCGAAAGCCCTAGCAGTCCTGTTTTGAATCGCCTGGTTGAGAGAGTTGAGCTTGTAGATTCAGAGTCCCTGACTCACGCAGTCTTATCCACTTCGGATACTCGCTCTCGCTCATGTGGGATCAGAACCGCAGGACACACACTGTTCCTCAATCTGTGCGTTTGTGGCTTCAATTTAGGGAAGGTTCGGAAATGTGCTTTCACATAATGTGCAGAGTTGAAAAGAACATTCAGTAGTTAGTTTCATATTCAAGGGATTCTAAAAATCCCAGCGTCACTCTAACTCAAGCTTACGCCCCAAATAGGCACAGATTGGGGCATCAGCAATATCTTCTATGAACTTGCAATGAATCATCATTATCCTCCCTGGTTTGGTAGAGTTTCAAATACTGACTTGTTTTAATTGCCTGTTTATTACCTTGATCCACCACCTCACATCAACATACACTCTCACACACACATACACACACACGCGCACGCACACTCATTCCTTCATCACACACTCTTCACGCCTCACTGGCCTCTTTACACGTTTGACTCCACAAAGGGTCTCTTTGGTTTGATGGGCGAGGTGGGGCCTTGCCTGGCATCCCGCGAGAGTTGCCGGTACATGTTCTCCTGGTACGCTTGCGCAACAGGCATCGTCCGTGCCACCTTCACATCCTGGTACGTAGGCACCTGACTAACCCGCTCCAGGAGATCCCGATCGCGGGCACCACCGTTGGCCAGCTTCCCCAACGATGAGGGCTGGGGCTGAACGTAGTACTCATCCTCCAGCATGTGCCCATTCTGGGCATTATTGGTCTTGTTGTAGTAGGCGATGTTGCCTAGAGAGGTGGGTGGGCTATAGGAGGAAGCGGTGGACGCCTGGTGAATCAGGTTCCCGGGGGATGTAGGGCTGGTGATGACGTTGTCCAGAGGCGCCACAGGCCAGGCACGTGACGGCTGGTGCAGGTACTGCTGCTGAGTCCGTGCCGTTTTGTCAATGATGCCCATGAAGGGCGTGGTCCGGGAGCGGGCTGGCTCGCTGGGGTAAAGCCCACTCTGAGATGGTGAGAGTGAGGAGGGCTCGTCGAAGCTGCGCTCATACGCCACCTGCAGTGGGATCTCCATCTGGGCCATGGAGGAGGAAGGCCTAAAGCCAGGGCCTAGATTTCCACTGGAGCCTGAGGAAATGTTGCTGCTAGATGGGGAGAAGCGCAGTCCCACACTCTGAGAGTGAATGAGCGGTCTGGGGGTGGGCACATGCTGCTTCAGGTCTCCTGTGTTGGCACTGATCGGCCTACGCACCAGGTGCGGGATCTCGGGTGACCCTAGCTGGCAAGGGGGCATTGAGGATGCCGCCACAGCCCTCTCCAGCTCATGCTTGGAGACAGGATAGTACGCTGCTGACTGGCTTCGGCTGATCTGCGGTGTTTGGCTGAAGCGCATGCCTCCTGGGCCTCCGGTTGCTGAGCGGTAGGCTGAAGCCGGGCGCTGAGGGACGTCATCTTTGCCCACAACAGATTCAAGGACTCCACCAGGCCCACCTCGTCCCCCATGCTGGCACAGGGCCCCCACACTCAGACTGGACTGGACCTGAGACATGGATCTTCCATCCAGAGAAGGCTGATACACTAGGCGAGCCTCACGCTCCCTTTCCCGCTCCACATCCATGGAGGTGCCTTGATATCTGCTGCTGAGCGGGTGAGCCAGCTGGCCATAGACGCCGCTCCCAGGCTGGCTGGTGCGCACAATCTGGGCCACAGAGGGCTGGAGCCGGTGGCCCTGGGCCTGGTGGTGCTGGGAGGACTGTGAGCATTGGGACGGCTGTGACTGGAGCTGGAAGGAACGCTGGCTGCTCATCTTGGATAGGGGGGACTTAGGGCGGCTGGGCAAAGCCTCCTGTTGGTACCGCACGGGAGATCCTGACTGCGAACGGTAGAGACAAACGCTCTCCAAGGGTGGGCTGGCTCTGTACGGAGCGCCGCGACGAAGAGGGGAAGGAGGGGGGCTCTGGTAGTCCATTCCCTGACCCCCACTGCCCATGGGGGGAGGGCTGAAGCGGTAAGAGGCCTGGTGTGCAGGAGAGGTGTGTGGAGGACTGTGGCGGTAATGGGAGTTCTGATGTGTGGGAGAGACGCATGGTGAGGTGGACTGGTAGCTCTGGTGAGTCGGGGATGATAAGGAGGTGGAGCTCGGGTGGAATTCGAAGGCCTGACCTCCCGTCAGGTAGGCAGCCTCGTGAGGGATGGGGGAGAGGGGTGGGCTGTGTATTATCGGCAGGCTGGATGGGTTGGCACGTGGTTCAGGAGGAAGACCAATGGACACGCCCTCCAACTCCTGTTCCAGGAAGTCATCGTCCTCAAACAGATCCTGAACAGGTTCCATGTCATCCAGCCGTGGTTCAGGGGGCGGGGTGTGATGAGGTGGCTCCTCGTCTTCCTCCACAGGTAAAGGGGATGGGGGTGGGGATGGTGGGGGCTCCAGTTCAGGCTCCTCCGTCTGTGTGACTTGCCTGCACTCTTCCTCTACTCGCTGCAGGAGGCGCAGGATCTCACGGTTGTTGGGGCACAGCTTTAAGGCTTCTCTGAGGTCCTCTAGAGCTTCAGCAAATTGCCTGTGGTGAAAAAAGGGAAGTAGTTAATGGCTCAAATCATAACAAAGGACCCAGAAAACAAGATTAGGACATGTGGTTGAAAGAAGATTGATAGTCCTGGGTATGTTAGAAGGAATTAAAAAAAAAAAAAAAAATCATCAGCTGGATGCTGGGTTCCAGTAGCTGGGTAATGGGTGTCATATATTTAAGGCCCAATTAAAAATATGACCCTATTTTTCAAATCATTTTAGTTTGAACATGTGAAACATTTTGTGTTACTTTTTGCTTAAGAAGGAAGTACAGATCTCTTACCTGCTGCTGCGTTGGGCCCGAGCTCTGGCATAGTACGCCTCATAAGATTTGGGTTTCAGCTCTAGAGCTTTGGTAGCAAACTCTTCTGCCATCCCAAAGTCCTTGGAGGGTGAAAGAAAAGACAGCGTCAGGCACTCACTGAAACAAAATGATCTGTGGCAGCTTTCCATTTTCTTATTAAAGCACTGCTTGCTATACCTCTGGGACTGCGGTTCTACTCTCCACTGTGCCTTTCAAGGCCCTCGAGAAGTCAAGTATGCAGTACATAACTGTCATGATTAACTGAACTGATGTTATTTAGTTGGTTTAGTTTCATTATTCAGCCCGAGGATGCACACCACTCAGTGCAGCACTAAGGAATAATTTAAGTCCACATTAACATTTTACATATACCACACCTCAAAGTAGAAGTGTGGGGAGATTACTGGAATGGATTGCTATCGGATTGCCATCACAAAATTGGATAAAGAATAAAGATTTATTACTACAACTTATAAGTAGTACTTTTATTATAGTACACACACACCACTGCTAAATTAAATAAGAAACTAATATTAAAAGACATGGAACAAACATTTTAACAAAGAGTGCTCCAGTGCAAAAATGGTTCACAGCCAGCCTGACAGCCTCCGACTCAAGGCAGTGTATGAGATGCCTTTGAACACAGATTATGCCTAATTAAAAAAAACATCTACTAAATTAGTCATTTTGTGATTCACCTCTTTACAAGAAAATCTGTAAAAACAAGTGTTCGACACTGCAAGGCTTGCTTTGTTGTGCTACATCCAAGATGTCTTCACTTTTAAGGTCCGTAATTAAATTGAAGAAGCAATATTTACACTCACATTCATTTTCCTACGGCAGCGAGACAAGTTGAGGAACAGAGACACTTTGAGCTCTCGGAAGGTCTTCAGGTCCTCACTGAAGCCTTCGCGAGGGAACTTCTTCAAGGCATACTGATAACGCTGGGCGGCCTCCTTCACTTTCCCTTTCTGTAGCACAAATATACAACGGTTACAAAAAGGAATTATGATTAAAGCCCGGAAATGTCAAAGCATCAAAATGGTGAAAGCAGACCTTGTAGAAACCGTCCCCCTCCTCGATGAGTTTTCTCAGCAGGATGATCATTATGTCTGGTTTGGAGGTCGCCATTGCCCAGGTTGCTGGACCTACGGTCAACAGGATGCATGATGGGTAAAAATGAAAAACAAGGGGCTTGAGAGAGATAGGTGGAGGAGAAAGAGACAGGGCAAGGTGCTCTGGACAACATGGACAACCAGACACAAGATGACGGAAAGAGACAGATGTCTACTGCATAGATCCACCTTTCTTTGGTGACTTTTAACCTTGTTGAGGACACTGTTGTCATGGAAGCTAATAACCTAACGCATGAGACTTGGGACTACAGAGTGGTAACAAGAACAGCAACAACAAAAAACAAAAATATATACATAATACTGTACGTAACACTGATGAAACACTGAAAAATGGCACAGGGAAACATTCTCTAACCAAGGAGGCAAAGCATGGGTTTACATTTTGATGCAGTTTCAGCTCAAGTTCTACCCACACTGGGGGAAAAAGGAAACGTTTTTTCCCTATGTCATCCTCCGGGACAGTCACTTGAATTGAAACAGAAATCAGAGCAAATGGAGACAAGCTTTGGCAGGCAGACAAATGAACTGCAGACACACTGAACTTGCGTAGTGAATTGAATTTAGCTTTGCTATTCCTAAAGGACCCCAAAACACTTAAACTATTGACTCACTGTAAAAGAACAAAAACATTATGGAGGTTAGTAATGCTCACAAGGATCATTGACCTATTCATGCTCCGCCAACATATGCATTCTTTTATAGCTACTACTGAGGGTGGACAAGCTGTACAGCACTCGAACATTCAATTAGAAACTGTAGCACTCAGGAAATGAGTTTTTATCAGAACAGGTACATCTACAGTAATTTATTTTTAAAGGATGAGTGACCCTTGTATAACATTTGTGCAACTTGTTAGCCTTCTGTATGGTTACCCTTGCTCCATTCTTGTAATTTTGGGGCAGCTTGGTGGTTAGGGTGTTGCCCCTGCGATCAGAAGGTCATAGGTTTAAATCCTAGGACTTCTAGTGGCACCACTGAGGTACCCTGAGCAAGGTACCGTCCCCACACACTGCTCCCCGGGTGCTGTGTTCCTGACCGCTGCTTCACTTGGTGAATGGGTTAAACGCAGAGAAAGAATTTCACACTGTTCACACTGCTGTGCTGTGCTGAGTTCATGTGTGTAAAATGGTTCATTTTCACTAATTCTGAAAATGCTTTGTATATTTTACTGTTTTACCTTTCTAATTAAATACCCGTTTATAGTCTTCTCCTATCCCCTTTTGGGGCACAGAAATTGTATATAAATAAATGATTTGTGAATTTTTGTACATTTCAAATTTTTTAAATCTAGCTGCAGGAATCCGCCTCAGGCTTTCAGTCACAGATGCTTTACTGTAGGTGAGTAAGTACAAGCATTAGGCTACTATCTTAATAATGAGCGCTAATTATTAGCCTCAATGCGATCTGGCACGCAGAAGGTAAGGAACATAAATGATGGAATTTTGACAAAATTAGGTTGTTAGGTTAAACAGGGCTTGTGCCATTTTGTGAACAAAAACACGTTTGTGGGCGGAGCATGAGTAGGTCACTTTGGGGTCAGGTTAGAGCGATAGCCAATCCCTAGCCACCAAAGGAGTGAACAGAAGAGGGGACACACAACACACTGAGGAGGAAGGAGCTGTCAGAAAGCCTGCTGGGACATGAGGCATGGACTTCCCAACCGTGAGCGTTACCTCCTCTGTGCCGACTCGGCAACGTCTGACATCCTGCGGCCGGAGGTCAGGGTGCAAAGGTCAAGGGGCAGGAGCATGGGAGCAATGGTGAGATGGAGTGAGCGGCACAATCCAGGGGGGGGGGGGGGGGTGGTTGAGGAGAAGAGAAGTGTGTGGGAGGTGTGTGGGCATTTAGGTAAGTGAAAGAGAAGGAAGAGAGGATAGAGAGAGAGAAGAGAGAGAGATGACGGTGGTTGTGGAGGAGTGGGAGAGGGAACACAAAAAGAAGCAGCTGTGAGAGGCAGGGAACAACAGCTCCAGCCAAAGAAAGAGAAAGAAAGAAACGACAAAATAACAAAACACCAGAACCGCGACAATCACCTTTCACACAGCGACCATCGAGAGAGAGAGACAGAGACAGAGAGTGAGAGAGACAAAGAGAAAGAGAAAGAGAGAGAGAGAGACAGAGAAAGAAAGTGAGAGAGACAGAGAGACAGAGAAAGAGAGTGAGAGAGACAGAGAGACAGAGAAAGAGAGTGAGAGAGACAGAGAAAGAGACACAGAGAGAGAAAGAGAGACACAGAGAAAGAGAGCGAGAGACTGAGAGAGCCTGAAAGAGAGAGACAGAGCCAGAAAGAGACAGTGAGAGAGAAACTGAGAAAGAGAAGGCACGAGAGCTGGGACACATAATAAAAAGTTACATCCAGTGCATAAAGATCAGATGTACATGTTCCCATTTCCACACATGCAATCCATCAACCAAGACACACTATCAAGTGGCTAAAAGCGAACCTAAACAACTAATTCCCCAAATAGTGTTAAGCTGAAAGGTAATCTGAAATAGATTAGTTAACTTGGAAAAATATTCTAGCAAGTGAAGGCACACTACATATACATAATGTATCTAATATTTTTAATATTAAGAATATTGCTTGAGTACTTTAATAGAATATTGAGTACTTGGAAAATAATATTGAAATGAAACCTGTGTAGATGAGCAGTATGTTTATAAAAGCTTATATTAGAATATATACCAATAATATCAATACAATAAACAGTGATTTTATGCTTGTCTGTGTTTGTTTAATCATTCCCAGACCTCCTCATTGCTTGCTTGCATTTATTCTAATATTAACTTGTGTATTTGCTGCCAGAAGGTTGGTCACTGCTCAGATAAATGGATTTAAATACACGCACAGGAGCCTAAGACTTTTGCACAATATTGTATTTGTAGACATTTGTATAGTTTTAAGCATTTCATCCAGTTTGTGGCAGATAATTATATTATTTCAATATATAAGCAAAGTTAAGTGAGTCTTGAATCAACAGATTACTTAAATGTGGATTATCATAAAAGTCACACATGATCACACTATTCTTACAATAATCTCAAAATGAGAAATATTAGATTTACTAAGCATTATGCTGAATAGCCTGGAGAAAATAAAGTACAGTTTAATACTGATCAGATTTAAAGCAAGGCAACACTGAGGGCAGACCTTTTGTCCTCTGAAAATTCTGCTTCCAAATTGAAAGCAGGGAGGAAAAGCAAGATTATTGTGCAGCTTGTGGCTAATGTCGAAAGTTCTAATGAGCTAAAGATTAAAACATTAAAATGTAATAATGTTTATATCAAACTATTACGACATTCATTTTGTGAATTGTTTTACACTCAATGTTCATTTAAGACGATTTGTCCTGCTATCACCCGCCCAACACACACACATGTGCACATACACCGACTGGTTGATTAAGTAATAGTGATCTATGTGCAGTAATCATGGCAACCTTGATACCACAGATCCCCCACAATACGCATCTCAATTTAAACTAAACAGCTAAAAACACAGCTATGAACAGTGGCAGCCAATAGCACGTCTGTGCTTCTGTCAGACTGCACATACGCTTACGAAATACCAAAAATGTCTTGGCTGACTGATTCCATTTGGGGTAAGTGGAAAATCATATTTCCATTTCATTTTTCACAAAACAATTCTCATTTTCAGTTACGTTAGGAAATTAGCTGATTTGCTCAAAAAATAGATTTATACTGTGCCACCCAGAGAGAGAGAGAGAGGAGAGAGAGCGAGAGAGAGAGAGAGAGATAAAAGCAGACAGAGACATGAATCATCCAAGAGGTGAAACAAAAATCAGTCCCTCAGACCGATACAGAGCTACAGAGCCACGGGAAGCAACAGCGGAAGCTGAGCTACAGAGACACACAGACACCTGCGGTTACGCACTGCAGACTGCAGGGGGCAGTAGAGGGGGTCAGAGACACAACATCAGCCTTCGGTTCTACAGCACAATTAAACTGGACTGACTTCCCAGAAAAGCGGCAGCGCTACATGCCACTTTGTCAGCAGTTAATCTCAATCATCCCTTTCTCGATCTTTCGAACTGAATAACTCATCTCCCTTTAACGTCTGTGTCCTTGTGACTGCGGGGGTCTACGTTCTGCATTCATTAGAGAGTTTGGGTGGCAGGCCAAGGTCCTTCCCTTGTGCATACCGATCTTAGCTCCTTTTTTGAGGAGGGCCACCACCACCGATGTGTTCCTACAGCCCACAGCCCGGTCCAGGGGACGCATACCGCTGTAGTCCACATGCTCAATCAGCGCCCCCTGATCCACCAGGAACTGCACCTGAAACACAGAGATCGACGGTTAGGTTAAACAGGGATGCTCAGACAGTAAGGGACCTCTGGATGAATGATTACATGAAATGTTAAAACTCGTTTGATGCATTAAAAACTACTGTCGTAAAGGAATTTCAATTTAAACTTGCATATTACTTCCATTTTTACTACTTCGCCCAAACATCAGCCAAGACGTGTTTGAAGCTGACATATTTCTGGAGCTACAAGGCTAATGTGGATAAAGTTAAGTCAAGCTTGGTCCATTATCATACCCAAAATCATTTAATGTGCTTTATATGAATATAATAATAAATCAGGAAGTGTGAAAGTGTAGGAAAAAATAAAAATGCATAAAAAAAAGATATAACAGAAGATATTACATAGAAGGCAGAGGAGAATAGCTGCAGTTCGTGCAGATCTGATATTGATGGGCAGTTGGTTGGACAGCATAGTGGATAAACACCATTTCACCATGTTTAGTTTCAGCTCTTTTTACCACAGAAGCTTACAGGGTAGAGCTTTCTTATAAATTGTCCATTCAGTTTTATGTGGGACACTCACCACATCTGCGTCTCCGTAAAAGGCAGCCAGATCGAGAGGCGTGCGTCCGTTCTTGTCGGCGTGATCTGTGGCTGCACCTCTCTCCACTAGGCAGCGAACCACAGGCAAGTGTCCCTTTAGACACGCCCAGCTTAACGCAGTGAGCCCCTCCTTATCCATCAGAGGCATGGACGCACCTGCAGAGTAGAAGGAAGCAGCATATAAAGACAAACCCGCACCTACATGTCCTATATATACTTTCACACATTAATAATGTATCTCATCAGATGGTTAGATTTGACTAATTAAATCAGGACGATTTAATGAAGCGTTTGTTGTTTTCCACAAGACCAGAATGTTTGAATAATGCTAAATTTCTTGCATTTTATCCTGACACTCTTTTCCACAACCTCTTGCAGTTTAATCGTGTTGCAGATGTAAGTAAATGTAGCATTAGGAGCTATGCCTAAGGACTCTTAATTGCTGTAGCATGGTGTGTTTGACCTGCATTTGTAATGGTAATGCAGACAGATCTAGGTTCAGTTTCTACATTTTCCCAGCGCCTGCACTGACACACACGAACATGAAAAATATTGCCATTAGCCACATATTTCCATATTAAAAAATAACACATTTAACTTGAGCGACCTAAGAATAAATCTTAGTCCTCCTGGTGGCCATAACACTAATTTATGAGTATATCTTTGAATAAGCCCATTTAGACTTAAACCCGATGGCTTGATTAACCAATATTTTTATGAAACCAAACTGAACAAAAAGAAAAATAACTTAAACACTAAATGTGTTATATGTCATATAAACTGTCAATAAAAATCCTCATGCTGGCTTCTAACAGCAATGGACCATTTCTAACAAATATTCATCTGGAGGTCTGCCTTCATATACAAGGACTTTTTTGAGATAGTTTAGTCACAGAGCTGCTTTCTGAGGTTTTAGGAAAAGTGAAGCAGTGGCTAAGTGATGTGTGTTTCACCTTGAGCCAACAGGTACTCCACCGTCTCTACATGGCCCTCTGAAGCGGCCATCATGAGAGGACTCCGGCCCTGCTTATCCGTCATGTTTACGTCGGCCCCATGAGTCAGCAACAAATCCACGATCTGTGGATGAAGGTACAGGCCAATGATACAAAAATAAACGCAAAAATGAGAATATTTTTGGTTTAATTATTCCCCATTCTCTATTAGAATCTACTGGTTTATTTTAGCTACAAGGACAGGAAAAGCCAACTGGAGTAAAAGCATTTTCCGAGACGTAGAATCTATCTATTACCAGACACTCTGTATGCCCAAAGGCTGTTACAGCAGCACTGGGGAACAAACTCCACTTATCGATACTCTTGCTTTTACAAGAAATATCTGGATGTACAGTGTATCTCAGTAATCAGGAATGAACTTCTCATTATTGTCCATGTCAGTCTTAAATATTAATATTGGTGAAAATCTACCACAGTTTTTTCTATTGAACAACCTCAACTTTGTCCTTGTCTGGCAGGCAAATTAATTTTTATCAGTAATTAATATTGTCAGTCCACAATCTGAGTTTCATTAATGCTTGTGTCAGACATTTCTGTGCCAGGCTCTCACGGAAAGACTTAATTTTTATAAGCTTACAGTATCGATTTTTTAAGCCTTTATTGTGCATCACAAAACGTCTCCATTACTGATGGTCTTGTGGCATGTTTCTTTTACTGAGCATTCATTGTTAAGGCTACTACAGTTAACTGATTATTAGCTATTGCAAAAATGTCAACACTGAGGCTATAAAGGACAGACAAGGACAGGAGATGGTTCATCATTTATTTTTACTTCTAAAATGTAATTAAGTATTATTTTAAAAAATGACCAGATTCTATAGGCACAGGTCTAAGTCATGGACATCAAAATGCAGGTAAAACCAGGGCCGGGCTCTCTACCTGCCAGTGTCCTTGGCGTACAGCGCTGAAGAGAGGCACCAGCCCCCGGCGGTTCGGCTGAGCCACGGCTGAGCCCTGCTCCAGCAGCAGCCGGCAGACGTCCAGCTTCCCCCGACCTGCCGCTGCGGTCAGCGCTGTGGACAAAGCGGAGGTCAGTAACTGCGAGAGACGTGATGCTAAGTGTGAGGCTCTGCAGTAACTCGCACCCTACCTGTCTCCCCCCACAGAGAGTCATAGTTATTGATCTGAGCGCGCTCTGTCTCCTCTTCATCCTTTTCAGGCAAGTCCAGCAGGTAGGACACAATCTGAGAGAAAAAAGGAAAGAAAGAAAGCAAGAAATAGAGAAAGGAAGCAAATCAACAAGAGAAAAAGAAAGCAAAATGAAGCAAGGAAGAGAAAAGAATGAAAAATACAAGAAGATAAGCATCTTTGAGGCCTTTATTCTTGTGATATTGGTTCAAAAAAGCTCTGTGGCTGAAAGGGCAGTAAAGAGAAGTGAAGCTGCGTTTACCTCTATGTAGCCCATGCTGGCTGCTGCTACCAGAGCCTGCTGCACTGCGTGGCTCTTTCTGAAGGCATGCGGAGGCTGAGGCTGAGTTTGGGTTTGAGTTTGGGTTTGGGTTTGGGTTTGAGTTTGAGGTTGTTGTGGGACCTGAGGCTCCTGGAGCTCCTGCTGGGACTCTTCCTTGGCCTCAGGCTGTTCTATGCTGATCTCAGATTCTCGCTCTTCCTCCTCCGGGGTGTCCTCTTGCTCCACTTCGGACTGGGCCTGCTCCGGGCTGGAGGGCTGCGACTGCGGCTGCGTGGGGGAGGGGCTCTGCAGCTGACTCTGCTTCCCCCCTGCTCCCCAGTCGCTCTGCAGCAGGAACTTCACCACCTCCATGTGGCCTCGCAGAGCCGCGTGCACCAGAGCACACTGACCATTCCTGTCCAGGTGGTCGAGCTGCGGGGACAGACGCACAGGATTGAGCACAATATGTGACAACAAACGTCTTGACTTTACTCAAGTCACTGACTGGTGTGGCTCAAACATTTTCTATACAATTTTAAAGCAAAAAAAAAAAAGCAAATGTAGCAAGTCTGTATGCAATGCAGTCATCATACAGAGCGATAAACAATACACAACTTAACAGTCTGATATAACTCCATAAAAGTGAAAGATCAACATTAACATGTGATAGAAGCACAGTAATAAAGAGTCATGTCTGTTACTCAACATCAACTATAAAAAAATTGTTAGATTTCATATTTTTTCCTGACTTCATGACAGCAGATACCACTATAGATTTTTAAGAGCCTTTGGTTACACAGACTTATTAGCATCATAATTAACGACTAGTGGCTGACTAAAAAGTCCAGACACGATTAATAGAGCTGCAGATGACTAAGGAAGCGGTAGAACCTTGAGAATTAGTCATAGAAATGAAAAAAAAGTGTTAATCAAACCTGGAGGCACATAAATTGTGGGAGAAGGATGCTGAGGAGAGACTGAGTGTGTTGGGCGGAGGATGTTGAGGAGAGAATGAATGTGTTGGGAAGAGGATGCTGAGGAGAGACTGAGTGTGTTGGGAGGAGGATGTTGAGGAGATACTGAGTGTGTTGGGAGGAGGATGTTGAGGAGAGACTGAGTGTGTTGGGAGGAGGATG
>JBBPCY010000109.1:30890595-30909735 GCA_037974405.1 Brachyalestes nurse | reverse complement strand
ACCTGACCAGTCCCCCAAGGGGTTTTGTCTTGGCGCGTTCGGTCTAGGCTGCAGTCGGGGTTTTACTTAGGGAAGAAAAAAAACATCTGTGCAATTACAATAGGGTTCCTGCGCACTTCGTGCTTGGACCCCTAACAAATATACAAATAAGGTAGACATTCCTTACTAGGCCACTAGAACATCAAAATAGACTAATTCTGGTCATTATGTATAGGTTGGAGCTGCCCAGTTGCACAACAGTCCAAGCCTTGACCCTTTCATTGGGAGGTAGCAAATTTAATCCCCAGCAATAGCAAAGGTTTCCAATGATGGGAGTCTAAGGGTGCTTTCACACATGTCTCATTTAGTTCGGTTGCATCGCACTAGAGTTCGTTTTCCTAGTTAGTGCGGTTTGTTTGGGCATGTGAGAATGTAACAATCGCACCTGAGTGTGCACCAAAAGCGAACCAAAAAAGCGTACCGAGACCTCCTTGAAGAAGTGGTCTTGGTGCGCTTTCAAATGAACCCTGGAGCGGTTCGTTTGTAATGAGAACATGATCCGAACTCGAACAGACCCAACTGCAAAAAGTACTGCGCCTTTTTGGACTAATCCAGCTACCGTGTGCATTATGGGATGAGGAGACGTATTTGTTTACAGTTAGTGCTTTAGCAACATAGCCATATAACAGCTCGCGGAGTTGTGAGGAGGTGCGTTGCCTCATCGAAACACCGCAATATTTTCATTATTTAGCAAACAGCTCAAAGTGGGTTTGATGGATTTGTAGAACAGTGCAGGTGAAAGAACGCAAAGAAACTCCGCCAGCAGTACATCCAAGTGTGGGATGCACTTAATAAAACTCCTCACTTTGTTTATTTCCGCGAGTTCCATTGGAATTTTCCCGCATGTTAATTCTGACCAATCAAAAAGCAGTTTAGAAAATACGTTCAATGGCACACCTGGCCAACGAGTGATGTAGATGTTGTCACGTGACTGCGTTTTGGTTCGTTTCAACTGGTTCGGACCAGAGCAATCAGTGTGGTGTGAAAAGGACCCAAAACGGCAGAAGAATGCTACAATGTATAATTTGTTGCCCTTGGTCCGGACCAAATGAACCCAACTACAGATGTGAAAGCACCCTAAATCAGCGGTCCTACTCCTGAGGCTGTTTGCGAAAACAGACCCTGTCGTGTAAAAGGGTTACTCGCCTTTTTTGGCTACACACCATCATTTTGTTCACAGCTCACAGTAAGTCATAATGTGTCCTGGACCACATCTACAAGTCTGCTCCACCTTAATAAAGAGCTGGATCCGGTCTGAACTGGTCCAAAGCATTTTGTTAATGGAAAACATATAGGTGACTGTTTACTTGCCGATGTTAGCCTCATAGCATAGGTTTTAATTTAAAGAAGCATCCAAATATGTCTTGTCTGATAGACGCCACCTAGAACGCTGTGTACACGTTTGCTGAACTGCTTCTGTAATCAACCTTTCGACTTTAATTTGTCTCAGTAGTTTCAATATTGAACAAAGAAGCCAAGCATAACAGTGAGCCACTTCAAGGCCTGCTAGTTCATTTGTTAATGATTTTGGGAGCATGTATTTGGTGGAACAGGCGAGTCGAAAAAAGAAGAGTGCAAGATTACTGTGTATAATCATACTGTTCTTTGGCTTGGGCAGTAGACCTACTCTGAATGCGACATTGGATTGCTAAACAAGACATGAAACACTGAAAAAAAGGAGGCCAGCACATCAATGATTCATTTTGCTCTACAAACAGTTCACTTTTATCAAAACCTGTCATGAATACCAATTCCCCTGTCTGGCCTATGTTTGCTCCATCAACCAGGTAAATAGATTTGTTTTAGTAAAATGTTACATTTTGGACTTTAATCTCACCTGCTTCATTTGATCTGCCCTCTGAATGCCCACTAGCAGCCCTGCAAGACAATTACAGCTTCAACTCCATCCTTCACTTCGCTCCAACAACCTCCCAAGGTTCTAGAGCTATAATTTATTTTGTAATCATTTTTTTAAGGAGTAACGGTTCTTCACTGCATCAACAGAGATGTCAAGTGAAAGCAGAGTTTGCAGACACTAGCTTTGAAGGTCCAGCTGTCTCAACTTTCTATTCAAACTCGTAAATCACATGATACCACAAGCACTAGGAGGGTGAAGGCAAGCAACTTCTCCTACAAGACCTGAGAAGCTCCATCATCTCAAACTGCCACAAACACATTGAATGATGGGGAGATGGAAGACCACCATTCCCACACAGAGAGAGAGGACAGTTATGCTGAGTGATGGGAGAGAGAGGACCACCATTCCCACCCAGAGAGAGAGGGCAGTTATGCTGAGTGATGGGAGAGAGGGAGGACCACCATTCCCACCTAGAGATTGAGTACAGTTTTGCTGAGTGGTGGGGAGAGGAAGGACCACCCTACCCACCCAGAGAAACAGAGACAGAGAGAGACAGTTATACATATATTGTGTGATGCTTGAGGCTTTTCTCTAGCCACCCTAAAGATATAATCCATTAGCATTTAGGCTTAGCATTTACTGAACTCCAAACCTGGTCAGAACCTGCCCCCCTCTCCCTTTCCACTTCTTTTCTTTCTTTCCTCGTCAAGTCTCATCAGGGCCATTCTGTTCTCGGCGCTCCCCACCTGCGAAAGCCTCCGCAAATGTCACATTTCCATTCAGCTGTAAAACTGACTTGGCGAGGGTAGGAGCAGACAGAGGGCGGGTCAGGGTTGGAGAGGGGCAATCGGGAGGCGATTTTTAGAGTCAAGGTTGAGGAATTAAATGGCCGAGGGGAACTGAAGAGCACGGCAGTCTTCAACCCCGCGGCTAAACGGCCTCAGAGATGGTGCTTTGCGCTCTTGCTGTTGGGGAGAGGACAGACAGCACAGGCGACCAAGACACCAGTCCAGCTATAGCATAATAACAGTTGAGAGGGTGAGGGGGAGGAAGAAAGCAGAAAGGAGGTGGCTGGGGTGATATAATTTCATCATGTCGGCTAATGGGCATGGAGAGGCTAATGCAATTTTGCCTACTTCTCGTAGGGATCCATAGGGATGGCGGTAATTGTATTGATTGTGGTGGTTAATTAGCGTCTGATACAGGCAGAGATAGCGGGATTGAAGACTTGAGGGTTTCTGTGGCGCTTCAGAAGCACCGAATGAGCAGCGCACACTCAAGCTAACGAGAAGCTCTTGCAATCAACAAGTTGCTCATCAGCCACCCGATTCCCTTCCTCTCGGTCCTACAGCGGGGTCAGACTACACTGCTCTACCTGCTATAAGCTACGTCTATGGCAAAATCGGCAATGTTTTGGTCTGCAGGCTTCAGTGGTCAAAATCGGGTGACACCCAAAGTCCTGCAGTTTGAGTCCCTTGCACTTTGCTGATGTCTACAACTGCCTAAAGAGCCCTTGTGGGTGCTATACTTAAAAGCATACACTTGAGACAGTTATAAACATTTTGCAGTAACATCATGTCCTAAAGCACTCCACCTTAATGAACAACTGGATGCGGTTTGAGTGGGTCCAAAATAGTTTAAGGAAAGTATTTACGAAAAAGATTTGGGTGACTACTGACTTCCAGGGTTTGTGATATTAGCCTTATAGCTCCAGTCCTGAGTCATGAGACTTGACATCTCTTGACATCTCTGACTTGCCCCCTCCCTTATTCCTCTCTTTGGTTTGCCTCTTAGTTTCACCTGGCCCTTGTTTGTTCCTTTATAATCCCTCCACCCTCACATCTACCCTACTACACCTGTCTTTCTATCCATCCTTCCCCTTGATTATTGTTTTGTTTGTCTATGCCTTTCTGGTTCTGGTTTTCAGTTAATGCCTGGCTCGTGCTCTCCGTGTCTCTTGGATCCCTTGGCTGTTAATGTCTGATCCTCCCGGGTCCCACTGCTCGGGTTCATGTCGGTCTTGCTGCTCAGGACCAGGCCGTCCTGCACACACTGCTTGCGGGTCCTTCGCTTTGTGAGTAATGGGCACCCTGGTGGGATGGGTTGTCCATGGGTCTCATCAGGCAGACGTGGCCAGTCCCTAAGGCGAGTTCCATGATGGGGCCTGACCTGAAGCCACGCATGGTCGCTGGGCCCTCACACCAGACAGACGCCTCCTGAGGGATTGATGGCCCTAGCCTTCAGCGACTTCCTGGACTCCAAGCTCAGTGTGGTGTTCGGCTGGCCCCTGGTTCTGGGTCAGTGTTGCTGGCGTGGAGAGTGTATGTCTCTCTGTAAGATCTGTATTTCCTGTCTGTGTTCTCTGAGAGAATGGTACCCAGCCTATTGTAGCCTGTTTGATTCTTGACATTTATTTGAGCCTGGTCTGTGTCTCTGTTGTCCCTTTGTTCCTGTCCTGTTCTCCCTGTGCTACACAAGCCAGTGCTCCATATCCCTTTTGCTTCCGGTTTTCCAGGTTTTCTGTAATAAACCTGGTTTTACAGCTCCTGTGTAAGCGTCCCATTCTCCACACCTCCACTACGCATGTGACAAGAAGCTGGCAGACCGCCTCTGGGGTCATTTGTTGAAATTGGTCACATTTTTAAAACAAGTATAAATAAATGCGATGCAAAATAAATCCAGTGAGCGCCGTAACACAGTCACATAATCTAAAACACAGCAGCGAATCCCGGAGTACCAGACTGCCAGAGCCAGCAATAACAAAGCACACGCGGTAAATGCTGCAGAGTCTGATTAAAGGTCAATAATTCACCAAAGCCGCGCTGAGGCTGTTTCACCGCTGGTGCGGCTGCATTCGGAGGTGAATTAAGGTCTTCGCTACAGGTGCCTGTTCTGCACAATGGCTGCTGCCAGCGTGTGTCGGAGTTAAAAATGAAGTGGCATTCTCACTCACACTGAGGCTCGGTGGATTTTTGGGGCGTATAAAACCCTCTGACAGAGTGGGCCTGGCATGACAGGGGTCTCCTTGGGGGGGAGGAGGGGGCTGGATCGATCCATTATAAAGGTCAGGGCCCTCGTGCTGCACTTTATTTTAGCGGTGAGGTGAGGAGAAGGATAAAAATCGGCCATTTTCACTCTCGTCACTCAGCAATCCCAGACAAAGATGGAGAGATGTGGGGAGAGATAAAATCAGAGAGAGAGAGAGATCGAGAGGGGGGGGATAAACTGCAAGCTGAATGGATGGCTGAACAGTAATGTCAATGTATTTTGTGACATCATAAAAATGGTGAACTCAGAACGGCAGCGTAGTTTCCCTCTTGTGGACTGCACTTAAAAATAAAAACATACATATAATATACCAAACTATTTAACTATTCTACTATAACCACATAAATGGATACGGAAAGTCCATTTTTCCCGTGACACAGATGCCTTAAAAACACTCGATAGGCGGTGTATTGGCAGATACTCTTTATGGTGGTGCATGCTAACATAGCAAGCACTGTCTTTTGAGCCTCTGCGATGCGCTCCCCATTTAATGAATATGCGGCAAATGAATAAACAGTAGAGGATGAAACGGCTCGCTCATAAAGCACTGACTTTCATTAATGGAGATGAGAAGCCCCACATGGCGGCTTACACCAAAGAATTACAAATTAGCCACAGAGAAAACACTCAATTTCTGCTTGACAGGGTTAGCGTCAAAATCACAGAAAGACAGACACACACCTCAGCCAGCATACCTCCATAAGGCTATAATCACCAGCATTGTGTTTGTTAGGCCTAAGAAGCGCAGATTATTATTATTATTATTATTATATTATAATGAATAATACTGCAAACACAAATAAAGCAAAAAAAGCCGAAGGAGCTCTGGAAGGAACCAGTACAGTCATTTTTTACAATTATATAGTTATATAAGGGCTTCACTGCATTAGGAACCTAGCTTTAAAGGGCTCGCATCGCACATTTACCTTTTCACACTTATTAACACCGGTTTGAAACTAAAACAAAGTGTCTCTCTACATTAATATATTTTAACCTTGGTTTATTGCTTAAAATTGTACAGGTTACTGCGCCTTTAAGATTAATCTGTGCAAATGAACTCTGCTGACAGGTTGTTCTGTATTGTGCCCCAGTGAAATGAAACTGAATTTCTGCTTGAACAGACAGGGCCAGGCCGAACAGGCTGATATATGTAGACATGCATACTTTTGTGACATCACAACTTCAAAATGGGCTGTTTTGCACGTTAATTTCAGTATACAGACCAGGCATGGTATAGTATGGAGGTATGTCCTACGTTAAATTCTACTTCAAATGAGGAAAGGAAAATTCTGTTTTTTTCCCATGATGTGGGCACTTTAAGTTATAATAGAGGAAAACAAGATGAAGACAAACACCAACAAGCCCAGTGTTCTGCATCTCTGATGATGTATTTCCCCCTCACATTACAGCAAAGTCAGAACGTTCTTTGATATGGTACGCACACACACACAGTCATGCATCAGGAATACACATCCTGAGCACTCATTACCATTTCAAACTAATGATTTTACTGCAATTAAGAAAAACGCCCGAAATAACCACAAACCCATCCGCCCCCACAAGAAATTCATTCAGATCCTGATTAAAAGGCATTGATGGGCCGATCAAAACATGATGTTAGCACACCCTGGTGGACACTCACTCTCAGACCAGCCGCAGCAATAACACCACGCCTTTACACTCCTGGTCTGGGTCGGATACTGAATTATAACAAGGCCAGGGAAAGAGACGGCAACCATAATTAGCCTCAGTATAAGACAGTATAAGGAAAGTCTCTGTGGGTTGTCTGTAAGTGATGCATGATCTACAGGGGGGGCATTTAAATAATGTGTTTTTCTGCCCATTTCAGTGTACATATTAAAGAAATGTGCTATAACTGCACAGGGCACATTTTATGTTCCAATATGTTCAATTCAGTAAATAAACAGGAATTATGCATTAAAAGTGGTTCTCTGAAGAGGACGAGCATGCGACCACGTGCAGCCTCAAGGTCTGTGTGTGTGTGTGTGTGCATAAAATAACATCTACGTACTTACATACACACATTTGTATTTCAGTCCCAGGAACCCTGTTATTCAGCAATCAGCTGGGTTTTCGTCAATGTGTTTTTATGAAAGTTTTGAATATATAAAAAAGGTTTGATAGAATGACCAAAATTCACAAAAACGTTTGTCTATTTGCTTGCTTTGGGTAAATGTACTTTTCTGAGGCAGTTCAAAGGAACACAAATAGCTATGATGAAAATGCACTCACTAAATAAATCCAGTTTAATAGAGCCTTTTTTATCATTTGATGGATCAGGTGTTTTTTTGTTTGTCCACTCTTAGCTAAAAACCATGAAACATGACAGAAGGAAATTAAAACCTAACTGGTATTACTGAGGAAAATATGTACATAATGTATCCATTCAAGCTAATACATACTGAAAGTTAATCGACAGCTGAATGGAAACCTCTTGAATGTTTTTGCCCCCTAATGTGTCACTCCCAACTCAACACAACCAAAGACCAAGCCCTTAAATTGACAGTTTGGTTAGAAAACTGACAGTTTATGCACTTACCCTAACTGAAGTTGGTCATCAGACATTTATTTGAAGCGTTTACTCCACCAAATAGTATGGTGCTAAATGAATGCTAAATCAGCCTTAAACTGTGTGAACCCTACTGCACAGCAGCATTATAACTAGGCCATTAACATTACTGCACATGCTGTATGCTGTTATGACAGATTATGCCTATTAACATACCTGTGTCAAATCCCCATTGCAGGTAATTGTCATGACGGATAATGTTAAATTGATTTAAGGGCAGGACAAACATAATAGCACCTTTCATGACAATTACCAGTCACATGGCTGTTATATTATTGGGTATACTCTGTTGTCATAACTCATAAAAGTACAGTAAACCCCCACTTTAATGCGGATCAGCAGTCCAACTAATAATTATTCGCTGAAACCCCCGCACTAACTCGGAAATGGCAGACATCCTCCGCATTTCTTTTGCTTTTGTGAAGTCCAGGCCTCGTCCGTCACGCCCCCTCGTCCTCGTGCTGGGTTGTTTATGTTTGGGCATGGTGCTTAGCAACCCAGCACAATTACCAGTCATACGACTGTTATATTATTGGGTATAATCTGTCGTCATAACTCGTAACAGTATATGACAAGTTTATGGCATGGTTATGTCACTGATATGTAGGAAGGTTTGGACATTTTGTTAAAACTGTAGAGTAGCTTTAATCCTTCACGACACAAACATAAGCCTTTCATGAGAACTGATATAAACCTACAAAACATGTAAAAAAAAAAATCGTATTCGAATGAGGCTCAGTTGCAATAAGTTTCCTGTTGTTAGATTAATATAATTTCACCTCTGCAATTGTTACAGTGTGCACAAGTCACTCAGTGGTTTGGGCCCTAAGTACATCTCTGATATGTCTCTGATCTCTGATATTCTCACTGTTTGCTGTGGTTTAATTAAATAATCATCCTGTGAATGCGGCTACATGTTCAGTTGTCATTAACCATAAATGGTTTGGTAAGAGCCAGTGTGTTAACTCTCCCCTTGGTGGTTCAGCGAGGAACTGAATCAGAAGATCGCCGGTTCGAATCCAAGGTGCGCAAACTTTGTCAATAAAACCAATGTTTGTCTCCAAACACTGGTTTTACAGCAACCACGCAATCACAACCACGCAATCACATTTTGCATTTTCTCACAGAAATGCATCTAGTTTTATTCTGTTCCTGTAAAACACATTGAATGACCTTTGTGTATGATATAAATAAACTTGACTTGGAATGTGATGCTTCTTGGAATAAGCCTTTAGAAATGTTTGTGTAGGTTTATGCCAGTTGTCACGCAGCCTTATGAATGCTGGCCTTCAGTAAAGAGCTACAGCATTTTCATAGATTAGCGAATGCCAGAAAACCATGGACACCAAACATGCTTTCCCTCATTAACTACAAATTTAAACTGGAAGGTGTGTAGTGCAGTGACTGTGCCTGTTGCCCCTCTGACCCCTCGCAGGGTCTTAGGAATTCAGGCCTGCCTACCTGTAGCTGCGCCGCTGATCTTCTTAACCGGCTGTATCCGCACGTTGACTGTCTGGTGAGTGAGGAGTGGGGAGGAGGGCAGAGAGCGGGACACGCCCTCCATCATCCGGATGTGCTGGAGCCCCTCAGCCATGGAAAGAGGAGGAACACCGTAGTCGCCCTCAAAGGCACAGTCGCTGTCTATACTGCCACCTACAGCACAGGAAATCACGAAAAAAGAATTTTAGAGTCTACTTTTCTGGGAACGCTCAAGATGTTGGAACACTGCTGTGAGGATCTGATTGCAACCATTAGAGGTGCTGATGCTGCATGATAAGTTGTGGACCACAAATGCCACTCCAATTCAACAATCTGGTTACATCTTTAGTTATATCTTTAGTATATATACAGTGCACACTGATGTATGATGGTGTCATCATGAACTTCATAAATGACAAAAAAAAGACAACAACCACCAGTGTAGAGCAACTGTGTGAATCGCAAAGTATTACATTATTTGACTGGATCTAATTTTTTGGTTTTTCCCCTCTCATTTGATTTATTTTATTTTTATCATTTGACTTTCCTTCCTTCTGTTAGTACTTAAACACTTCATTACAAAAAAATTTATACTCATTTTTCTGAGAAGTAAAACTGACAAATTTGGCTGTAATGAAATTGGAATTGGCCATACCATTTATGAGTAGTTCATGTATAAAATGTATTAGCATTATTATTATTATAATCATTAATGTCATTATTGTTATCCTTATGATTATTATTATGCTAAAGCAAGCTGTATTCATAACCTCTAGCTGGAGGGAGAGAGACAAAGAGAGAGAGACAAAGAGAGACAGAGAGAGAGAGACAAAGAGAGAGAGAGAGAGAGAGAGAGACCGACCGACAGACCGACAGACCGACAGACAGAGACAGAGAGCGTGAGAGAGAACAGGGCCTACCTTGGCCCACCAGGCTGTGGTGGGGGTCTAGGCTGCCGCTCCGCAGCTCGCTGGGTTCCTCGCTCCCTCCATCTGCAGAGGAAGAGTGAGAGAAAGAGGAGAGGGAGTGAGCGCGAGGTGGTGTGCGGGCGTCCAGTGGTTGCTGGAGCAGGTAGGCCATGTGCACGTCAAGCAGCCATGTCCGAGCGTGCAGTATCCCCAGCAGGGTGCTGACGCACAGGCCTTCCACGCTCCTGCGGCTCGGCACCGACCTGTCCCTCAGAGTGGCAAACTGAGAGACGGAGAGCAGACGCCGTTTCTTAGTCTTCCCCATCGCTGGCTCGCTAAGGTAAAGACTGCTGGGAAGTCAGCCCATTAGAAGTTAGCTATCTGCGGGACAGCTCAGCCCCAGTGACTGGTCTGCTCAGCTTGTGGTCCATCTGCTCCTACTAGAGCGTTGGGAGGGGGGGTGACAATGTGACAGAGTTGTTGTACAGTAGCCTGCTAAGTTTCAGCATATTGCTGATGGATTAGCATGGCGCTAACAGTAGCAAGATCAATTACTAGAGGCCCTGGGGGTGTGCAGTGGCTGGGAGTCGGCATGGAGGTTGATGGGGCTACAGCTCAATGCCACTGGACAGCAGCTCTGATAACAGAGGGCTTGTTTACACTTCAGGGTTCAGAGTTGTGCTAGTCGAGAGCAGCTTCTAAAGGTGGCCGAAAGCATCCAGAGGGCCATGCTAATCCGTGATTCTGGCTGCTTCAAGGCGCACCAATTTCCCGATTATGAGCATGGGGTACAGGGGTATAAAGGGGTATTTTAGAGTAGCAAAAAGTCCATATGGTGTATGTAAAGTGGCTTTATCCGTTGTTTCCAGTAATTAAATCTGGTAGCCGGTGCTATGTTTCATATTTATTTTGTATTTATGAGCGAGCTCAGCACCATCCATTTTTAAAAATGCTTCCATAAAAAAATTCCATTAATGAAAGAGACAAGTCACCATAGCAACCACAAATTTTCTAACCACTAATTGCTTCTCGATTCACTAAAATATCACCATCCCATCTGTGAGTTCTCCACTGTGTTGATAACAATACAACAGTTTCTTGCAGCAACACCAGATGCATCAGAGGGTTCGAACTGCAGTGGAAAACAAATGAGGCACAGAGTACCATGAAGAGTAACAAAAACAGCCACACTGGTTGTTTAGAAAGGTCTACCTCACTGAAGCCTGTGCAAAAGTTATGGTACCTTTTATAGTTCATATAGTTGGGGGTAGCTGGTGGCCTAGTGGTTAGGGCATTTGTACCCTGAGATCCGAAAGCCATGGGTTTGAATCCCAAGACTGCTAGCGGCACCACTGAGCAAGCTCTCATGCTGTTCACACTCTGTGCTATAGTGTGTTCATGTATGACAGAACGGTCACTTTCACTTTTATCTCCTCCAATATGTCATGCAATACATAGAAGTAGATTATGAACTCAATTACATCACATAAAATTAACAAATACACGTCATTTGAGGACGAAGGTTCAAACTTTTGCAGATAACTGCATGTCCAAGACCAGTGTGTCCAGATCGGGGCTGCATGTAAGAGATTTGTTGCTGGATTAGTCAGCGATGGTTCACTGACAAGGGACAAATCTGAAACAAACAAACAAGCACACACACACACACACACACACACACACACACAGGCCCTGAGAGCTGGTGGAAAGATCGAGCTCATCGACAGCTGAATATTAGAAGCCTCGGGGCCGGACACTGTGGCGTACAGCAATAAAGTCAGGCCATCGTAGCTGGGCCACCTCGTTTCCCTGTCTGTCCTGGTCCTGATTTAAATCTCTTTTTAGCACCTTTGCTAAATCACGGGCCAGCTTTCCAACCCTAAACGCTGCACTGGCAGCAGAATACCCAGAAAACGCTTACGCGCCACTTTTCAATTGGCTAACGCTAAATCAGCTGTGGCAGGCACACGTGTGTTCGCGGGAGGTTTTTTTTTTTAATGGGAAGTTGCTGTCTTGTTCCAAAGCACCAAGCAGGAACTTACCAAAGCAAAGATCAATTTCCCATTATGGCCCGAGCACAGGGGGCAGAGGGAGGAGATAGGGAGGAGATAAGGGGCTGGATTACACACTTTCTTTACTCAAATTCACACACAGGGCTTAAGACGATACAGGGTCCTTGGACACCTCTGCTGATTGCGAAAAACCGCACTATCAGTGATAAATGATATCTAAAGAGTGGAAATTTATCTGAAATGTTGGAGTTTGCCAATTATTATTACTATCATTATTATCATTATTAAGTGTAAACAAGACATTCTTGAAACAGAGCACACATTCTCCACATTTCAGTGCACAATTACTGTTTATTTGTTGAATTAAAAATTAAAATGTATGTAAAATCAGGCCTGTGACACACTTTCTATCTATCTATCTATCTTCAAATAAACAGAAATCAAGTCATTCTGTTGCTGCTGAAGCTCAGACACACAAACTTTTTTTTTTTTTCACCTGATCTAGTCAGAGACTACAGTGCCATTCGGCTGAAAATGGAGTAGCACTTTGCTGCTGAGTTGGTAATGAAAACTTTCTCGCCAGATTATGGCCACTTCAGCATGAGCAGCATGTGTGCCATGACTGAGAGACACACATCCAAAGCACTGGATGCCCAGGGGACATTATATGCCTCTAGCCCATGAGCATGGTGACCTTAGGGTCTTGTGTGGCATTTACTTGGAGCATGTTTGCTGTATTGCAGCAGTAGTCAAACCTTAGACCCCTTTATGGATGGTTATATAAAAGCTACACCGCAACAACCAGAACCATGTCCACTTCACCAGCTTTCTAGACAGCGTATGAGACATGCCACTGTTCTGACATTACAGATGACTCAAGAAACAACTGCCAGTGTAAATACTCCCCTATTTATTATATACTGCACATTCTCTGTCCTGCTGCTGCTATTTGCAGAATTATTATCTATTGTTGTCTACCTCTATTCTGCATTTCTGCCCACCTAACAACTCCGCTGCTAGAATACAGTATCTGTCATTATACTGTCTAGCACTGTAGCTGTCGACTGTTCTAAATGTTGTCTTGTCCTGTTCTGTTGATATTGTGTTTTTTTGCACACTCACTATTTGCATGCTTGTGTATTTTGTCCTGTCCACTCTTGTAGTTCTATGATGTTTCTGGCTGCCTGTTGTTTCGTTTTACTGTGTGTTTTGTATGTGGTTGAAATGACAATAAACCTACTTGACTTGTTAATTCAGAGTGAACTGTGATTGGTTGGCAGGTATGTTAAATGTTAATAATATTTACACAAAGAAAAATCCAGGATTCCGGTTTTCTGGTACCTGGTGGTAAACCAGGAATTATTGCGAGGTGCTGAAATATACAGAGCTTAATGATACACATACAAAATCTACACTATATTGCCAAAAGTACATAAAGACAGAGCTCAGTTGTTTAAGCCACACTCATTACTAGCAAGTGTGCAAAAATTAAGCCACAACAAAACGTTGTGAAACGCTACCCATCAAAGGCACAATGCAAACAGCAAAGTTTGGTGGGGGTGGAATAATGGACTGGGCCTTTTTTTACCAGCCTTTTTACCAGTAAGTACACTTATTGGTTCACCAATGTCATGGCTGACTGCTTAGATACTGAACAACATTTTTTTTAAATAATTAAAAGTACTAAAGTAATTTAGTCAGTAGCACAAAACTCTCTCAGCCGCTACTTGTTTTTTTTTTTTATCTGACCACCAATAAACACAGGAGTCAGGCCCCGTCTGTACATGACAGACAAATTCTCAAGCACCAGCACTGATTAGCTCTGGACATTTGCATCTCTGTGTTTGTATCGCTGCGTTCTAAACAGCTTTGAAGAAGCCGAGAAAGACCAGGGTGACCTGAGACGCTTCGACTTGGTGTGTGTTCTGAGTGGGTTGGAATTGAGTGAGTGTCTGCGGTGTGTGTTTAAGAACGGGTGTGTGTGTGTAGCCAGAGCCGGCGGATCTTCGGCAGACTCGCTTTAAAGTTTAAAGAGATGCTCTTGAATGAATCACCGCGATAAAGCTGCAATAACGCAGACATCTGTTCAGACAAGAGCACGACCAAACCCTGATTACTCACTCACTTGCTCACTCTCTCACACACGCACACACAGACACACTCTCTGCCTCATTACTGCTGAGATCTACATGCAAATATTTTACAGATCGTTTATAATACCTCCACAGGAGTTCATGATACTCATCACTGCACCACGTACACACCCCCTACAGTGCAGTACCACTGCACAAAAAAATCTTTTGCAACTGAAATCTCTCCACTCTTTCCAATCTAGTCGAAACCTCATATTTCTCATTTTAAAATAGAATGAGAAATTATATGCGTTTTGGTTATTTCAAGAAATGATTATGGAAATGAAACATTTTGCCAAAGACACATTTACTGGAAAAAATGACTTAAAACAAATAAAACCACCTAGAAATAAGCCGAATAATTGAAAAAGCTTCACTGTAGGGCATTGTTTATAAAGCTACACAAGATAAGCCTTCATGAGCCTTTAATGACTGATGACATGAACCAACATCAATGTTAATAAAGGCTTATGCCAATGATTGTCTTTTTGTTTGTTTCTTTAAGTTATAAATAATCAACTAGCAAGTTAGGCTAATACGCCTTATTCAGCCATGTTGAATCGAAAACGAGGCTGTGAGGGATAGAAGTTGACAATGGCGTATTGTTGTGTACCGGAATGTCATCATTTAGCCATCAAATATAGGGAATACGTAATTTCCACAGGACAAAGAACATAAACATGGATTGTGGAAATTCGACGGGACATAGGACCTAACTTTCAGGTAACAATATTGCATTTATTTAAGAAAATGACCATGGATACTAGCTATTGGCTAACACATAGGTCAAAATTTTATAAGCCACCTAATTACAGTGGTTTATTCATTGCTAAAACCTTGGCACATGATTGCTTTGGTGGAAAGTATTCCAGTTAATTTCTGTTCCGGATATAACACGTTTACAACAAAACTTACACTGTAACAACAATGTGTACAGTGTTTTTTGCTATCTAGATGGTACACTGTCTGATGCCTGATACATTGCTTTATGACATTTTTAGAACCCATTTGTGGGTCTACACTTCCCAGCGGTGACTGAACTATAGGTCTTAAGGCCAGTGTCCAGCGCAGTCTGGTGATTTCCTTACATCTGGGTCATCTCACCTGTAAAACAGTGCTGGACACTGACCTTCCAGAACCAGAATTGGGCACCCCCTAGAAATCCCCTCTGGCACTTGGCTGCTTTGGAAGAAAATACATTGAAAATAATAAAAAAGAAGATGAGAAAAACAGAGCACTTTGCAATGGATGTGACCCAGAAGCTGTCGGTTTGCAGTGTAATGCGGCTGTGACAGTGCAAGAGGCTGACCCTATTCCTGACCATCGTTTAGGCTGAAAATCATTGATGTGACATGCATTAGCCCTGTTCTCTCTGACTGGCCCTGCAGTGATGGGCACTTTTCCAGTCACTGCCACAGAGTGCTGCAATACTTAACACAACACACACACACACAAACACGCACACACAAGCACACATACAAATATGTAACTGCAAGTACCAGGCCAGGATAAATGTATCCTACTTACTCACAAAATCTGAACTGGTTACACAAAGACAGAGAAGCCATTTATTAGATTAGTTATTAGTTCAATTATATATTAGTTTTAGTGACTGTAGTCTGTTTGTACTGCCCCCCCCCCCCCCCCCACCTCCCTTTTGCGTTTGTGTTGTGGCTTTTGTTGTTGTGTTGTGGCTTTTTTCGTGTTGTGGCTTTTGTTGTTGTGTTGTGGCTTTTGCGTTCGTGTTGTGGCTTTTGTTGTTGTGTTGTGGCTTTTGCGTTCGTGTTGTGGTTTTTGTTGTTGTGTTGTGGCTTTTGCGTTAGGCTAGATAACACAGCTTTTGGTGAGAGCATCGTATCATGGGCTCTTGAGTGGTCCCTCTATCTAAGCATTGGTCCCAGCAACTCTTGGGCTTGAGGCCAAGAGAAGATAATTGGCTTAGATCTCTCTGGGTGGGTGAGATGGCCCTTCATCTACCTCCATCACTTAGCTTGATGTTAGCCAGCATGGACATCTGTTAACTGGCAGTTAGTGTTCTTTTCCATGCACGTTAAAGTATACAATGACATTACTCCACCAGCAGTTCGAAAAGATGTGTTGGAGCATCATGTGACTTAGAGGAAATTAGGTATCTGGTATAGGTGCTGGTGATATCACGTGACAGGCGTAGTCCTAGCTAGTTGGTGGAACTGAACATAGCTATATTAGAAAGTGATTTGGAAAAAATACACATATAAAACACATCCTCAGAAACCAGGCGACTTCTGTCTGTGAATTTAGTGATTGCTCCACAGCAAACAAATGACCTACTCTCAGCTATACTGCTGACAGAGAGCAAAACCCATAGGGAGTCAGAGCAAAATGTATTCCTTACAAATGTCCCTGAGCCACGGCTGTCCAGTTCCAGGCCTGAAAGGCACAACACAGTTTGGCGATTTCCCTGCTCACATACAAACCTTACTCAGCTCTGAAAATTCTGATAATTATCGGATAACTTCCCCATACGGAACAGTGCAAATAAAGTAGTATAAATAAGATTTGATCAAACCTGTCCTGAGTATGTGGACAGCTCTGTACAATACATATAAGTAAAATGATTGAAAAAAATGTGCAATGTAGTAGAGAATTTTGCAAACAGTATGAAGAGTATAAACCGTATAACAGTATAAACAAGTATAAATATCCACTTACGTATGCATTATTAAAGGTTTGTGTGTGACTTTCAGTCTATGTCTATTGTATAAAGTGTCTGTTCAGTATAAACATTTTATGGGGGACATGAGGAAGGGAGGAGTGTACTGGGGGGTAAATTGTACATTATGTTGAGGAGCCTGACAGCCTGGGGGTAGAAACTGTCCCGCAGTCTGGCAGATCTGGCTGTGATCCTGCAGTATCTCTTCTTTGATGGCAGGAGTATGAATAGTCCATGTGAGGGATGGGAGGGATCTTGCACATTGTTGCAGATCTTATGAACAGTCGTTTTGCAGAGGGGAGAGGTCTAGTGAGGGGAGAGGCACCCCAATGATGTTCTGTGCTGTCCTCACTACCCTCTGCAGGCGCTTGCGGTCAGACATGTTGCAGTTGCCGTACCAGGTAGTGATGCAGCTGGTCAGAACACTTTCGATGGTCCCTCTGAAGAATGTGGTGAGGAGGGGGATGGAAGACTCATTCGTTTCAGCCGTCTCAGGAAGTGAAGTCTCTACTGGGCTTTCTTTGTTAGGAAAGTGGTGTTTCTTGTCCATGTGAGGTTCTCAGTTATTTGGTATTTGGTCCACAGCAGAGCCATTGATGCTGAGTGGGGTGCGGGTGGGACATGTTTTTCTGAAATCCTCAATTATCCTTTTAGTCTTGTCAAAATTGAGAGAAAGATTATTGTTTCTGCACCACACTGACAGCTGTTTTACCTCCTCTCTGTAGGCTGACTCATCATTGCTGCCTACCAGTCCCAGTGCAGTCATGTCATCAGCGAACTTGATGATGTGGTTGGTGTTTTGTGTGGTTGGGCAGTTGTGGGTCAGCAAGGTGAAGAGCAGCGGACTGATCACATAGCCATGATGTGCCCCAGTTCTCATCTGTACTGACTGGGGCCTCTCTGTCAGGAAATCCAGATCCAGTTGCAGAGAGTGCTGTTCAGACCCAACCCACTCAGATTCACAATCAGCTTTTGTGGGGTGATTGTGCTGAAGGCTGAGCTGAAGTCTATGAAAAGCATTCTGACATCTGTCTCTTTCTTGTCCAGGTGTGCCAGGGAGAGGTGAAAGGCATAGAATATGGCATTTTATCCTATGCCCTTAAGTACTGAAGCCCACTTTTGAAAATGACAGACATCTAAGTGGTCAAGAATAGTGTTTCATCCTTTAATACAATTATTCAATTGCAGTACACTGGTAGCATTAGGCTACCCATGGTCTTATCTGTCTGTGGTTAAAAACATTAACATGCCATCTAATGATAATAATAATTGCTTTAACCACACAGCCTGGCTATCTGCAATCCCTCCACCATGTCCCTCCACCAAAGCTGTCTGCTTTGTACAACAGGGTCAGGTAGGCAGCTATAGGCCAGATGGGTCTAAAAGAGTGGACAGTAAGTGGACACAGTCTTTAAAAAAAACGAGCACTGCTGAGCCTGGCGTACTTGTACCAGAGTAACACATGCCCCAACTCAAAGTTTCCCAGAGTATCACACTGGAGCTACACAGCTCCATATGCAGCAAACTGTGATGCACTTTCTATCACATCATTCTATCGAACCTTTCTGTCACATCATTCTGTCGATCTTGTTGCTGGTTCACTGCTTATCCTACCTTGGGCCATGTTTGGTAGATACTTACCACTGCATACCAGGAACACGCCACTAGATGTAGATGATCTGACACACTCGTCTAGCCATCACAGTCTCGGCCCTTGTTAAAGTTGATCAGATCCTTACTCTTGCCCAGTTTTCCATCTTCCAACACATCAGCCTCAAGAATTGTCTGCCTGATAAATCTCACCACTTGACAAGTGCCACTGTGAAGAGATCATCAATGTCATTCACTTCACCTGTCAGTGGTGCTCCAAATTATTTCACATGTTCTGAAAAAGTGAAATAACTTAAAGAAGATAGAATGTAAAGAAGCTGTGTCATCAAAGGTTTTGGTAACAGGTTTTGGGCAGTAGCGCTGCTACATGTAGCAAAACTATTCATTTAATTACGTTTTCCAGTAGCTTGCATGTAGCGTCGCTGATTTCTGAATCAAATAACGTTCCAGTAGTTACGTTATTTTTTTTTAACAAGTAGCGACGTCCACAAAAGCTACAATTTCCAGGACATGTCTAAGAAAAGCAGAGGTGTCCTCTGGAGTATGAGTCTGAAACGCAATAATCAGACAGAAATAAGGCATGTTCACGCGCGACCTTCTACTCTGCGAAATACGCATGTGTATCAGTGGCGGTTCCTGTAAGACTACAGGTGAAACAATGTTTCACCAAGAAAAATAATTTTAAAAAAACTTCATAACTGTCACTTTTTTATTGGTGTGAAACAAAAAAATGCTCATAAAAATAAGGTTGCTCTCCTAATTTCAGCTCCT
>JBBPCY010000109.1:30827959-30885037 GCA_037974405.1 Brachyalestes nurse | reverse complement strand
CAGAGAGGGAGAGAGAGAGAGAGAGAGAGAGAGCAATAGAGAGACAGACAGGGAGAGAGAACAGAGAGAGGAAGAAGGAGAAGAGAGATAGAGAGAGCACACAGAAAGACCAGCAGAGAGAGGGAGAGAGAGAGAGAGAAATAACAGAAAGAGAGAGAAAGAACAAACAAAAAAAGACCAGCAGAGAGATAAAGAGAGCAAAGACGCTCATTAATACTTTGTACAGCAATTCAATCCATTATATATAATGAAATTAAATGAATATTCAATGATTAACAGTCATGCACTCACTTCTCCCGTAGCTCCTGCAGCTCATCCCACATCTCCTCGTCTTCGCTCTCCGACTCGTCGCTGCTCATGTAGGACGAGGTGCGTGTGTAGCTCATCCACAGATTGTGGACAGGGGTGGGATATTGAGGGCTGTCCATCATCCCATCCCACGGACTCCCCTCTGGATCCATAGCAAGGGAAAGCCCACTGTCCACCGATGTCCCAAGCAAAGACTGACTGGACACAAGCTTACGCCCCTTCTTCCTCTGTTGTTCTCCCTGGACCTCATACGGCTCCTCTGGAACCTCTTTCTCCTCAGTGTTCTCACATAGGTGTGACCGAACAGGAGGTTGGTCATGAAGGCAGGAGACATCACGGACCACTGGTGAGAAATTGTCTATTGGCTGATTAAGCTCCAAGGAAGTGTGTTGGTCTTGAGGAACATCTTCATGGAGGTGATGGAGGTTTAGGCAGATGTCTTCATTCCCCTTAACACCTATTCTCCCCTCATGTGGATTCTCATGAGAAGAGCAAACACAAGGGCTGGGCAACTTTGGAGGTGGTGTTGATGTGTCTGGGGATGCAACAGGTGTGGGGGTAGGAGCAGGTGTGACTCTGTTCTCTGTAGAGGCTGGGAACTCCTTGGATGGAGAAACCTGGAAGCGTCCGACTGTGACTGTGGTCTTTGGCTCTGTAGGAGAAACACAGAAGGGTATGATGAGGAACAGTTATGCAGGTGTACCCTAAACAATGTTTAGGTTGTTTTGACACCTGATTTGGCTTATTTGACAAATGTTCACAACTAGAAGCCTCGCAAATGTTTTGGTGGTGTGAAGAGAGTCCGTTTTTAGATCTGGAGAGTTCGGTGATCTTATTACAGCTCAGTGTTTGATTTTTATGACTGAAAACATTCCTGAACGAATCAACCACTTTATTATGCAGGAATTTAATAATAAGGTTGGTGGAATTTGGTGGAAAATAGCAGAGACAAGTGTGTAATACCGGATTTCACCGTGCTATTTGGTAGAAGCACCCATTACTTCTACAGACTTACTTTGAGAAAGAAGCAAAGCATGCAGTGGTTGATTGACTACATTTAAGAAGGGGCCAGGAACTGGATGTAAACACAAGTCTAAGGACCGTGGGTTTCTTAGCTGGCTCTGTTAATGTGGTTCGGGCAGCACTCGCACCTACAGGCTGTGTTCCACGGAACATTGCAACCAGACACGTTGGTTACGCAACACCTCTAAAGGCACAGCTAATGGGCGATAATGTCTTCCAACACCAATGTGGTCGCAGTCGCAGCCAAGTCCACACAAAAGTGCGCAAAGCTTGCCGCAAGCGAGGCAGAGAGGGACCTTAGCTTGTCCCTTAAGTCATTACTACATGCTTAACTTGACCCTGTACATAATAAAATGACCTCACATAAAAAAGGAAAAAAAGACCTCTTTGTTGCTGTTTGTGTGTGTTTTCCGTGTCTCCATCTGCAGACCATCTTACCGGGGCTAACAGGGGATTCCCTTGACTCAAACGCACAGGTGCTGGGTTCCTGAGCTGGCGGTGGGGAGAGCGATCTTGGACTGGAGGATGATGCCTTGGAAAGGAATGAGAACATTCACGTCACCTTTGGATCATAAAGAATCATTTTATAACTGAGAATGACAACTCTCAATTCATCCAACACTATAGAGTCTTTAAAACCAATGTTCCTAAAGGGTTCTTGGCTTGGACAGAGGGTTCTAGAGTGAAAAAAGAGCCTATACATGAGGTGGAGGCTCTTCATGAAGAACCATCTGTTGAAAGGTTCTTCAGAACAATCTGGGGACCGTGGTCTTTTAAGGTCTTGAATGTAAAGGTCAGAGGTAGCGGATGCTAACAATTTGGACAAGGTTCTAGTGTGTGAGGGGATCTAATTGGGATGGCACGGTGGTGCTTAATATCAACTGGTGCTTTAGGGACCAAAAGTAGTTCTGCCATGGCTTTGTACATGCCATCATTGTTTGTTTATGTTATTGCTAGGTTACGTCATTGCTAGGTTATGTCACTGTTAGGTCACGCTGGCAGAGATATCAAAAGTTTGTTCCAAGAATGTCTCTCAGCCAATCACAGGAATGAACCATGATACAACAGCTCATTTGAGGAATAACTTTTTGAATGTAGAGAGGACATTAATGCTGTGTTTGCATTAGATGGTGGGTGGAGGAAGGATGTTCCAAGTTCAGTGAAGCAGGGATAAAAAATATTCAGCGGAACGCTCTGCCAACAGTTCAATTTTCTCAACTTATCCCATCGCCTGTAGCGGCAGAATATATTGAATGTTTATATTTTTCCGAACCAGGGTAGTAACTGAAGCTCATGTTTACATTAAAACCAGTAAACACCATTAGGAAACCATTTGTAGGATAAAACAGTGTCTAACACCATCAGTCCCAACAGGGTTACGGTTATTCCAGTAATGCTATTAACATGGCTATGCTCGCATGGATGCTTGCTGCCACATGACACAAGATCAACATGTAAACACGGCTTAGAGTAACTTAAGGTCAGTGTGACTCACCGTGCTCTCTGGGCTGGCTCTCTGTGAGGAAGATAACCCAGATGAGGAGGAGCTGGAGAGTCCCAATGTGTCCAGAGAAGGTCTGGGGAATGCTTGTGTGTACCCTTGAGGCGCAGAGTACTCCATTGGGAAATGCCCGGTGGGTACAGGGAGGCTATGTAGCCCCATGTCCTGTGGGACGCCGGTGCACATCTGCTGCATGTGAGCATCTGCATGAAAGGGCATCCCAGAGGCTGAAGTGGACATGTGTGTGTGCAACGTGGGATGTGCCTTCTGAGTGAAACCATAGACCGTTTCCCAATTCTGAGCTTCTGGATGAGAAACGAGACCAACCTGTGGGTACTGTCCCTCTGCCTGCACAGGTGGAGCGTACTGGGGTGCATACATTGGAGGATATCCAGGCTGGGTAAACTGTGGGGGAAAGCCAGGTATGGAGGGAATGGGCTGTACCAGAGGTGATGGCAGGCTTGGTGAAGGGATAAACGAGTGGGCCATACTCATGGCCATGGACAGGACATTGGCCAGTGAGAAAAGCTGTGGGGTTTGTGGTGGCCACATGGCATGCGCATGGGTCTGAAGGGCAGGCGAGGTCAAGGGGGTGCCGATGTCACTAACCGGGCTCAGGATGTCCGAGCCGAGAGGGCTGGGCGAGGAGCAAGCAGACGAGGGTGAAGACAAGGAGTAGGAAGGGTTACTGTGGACACGGGAGAGCGGCGAGTGGGCGGCTTTGGGGGAGCCGGGGTGGGGTGGGTACTGGAAGGGCGCATGGGAGGGGGCACCCACGTAGGGCATCGGGTATTGCTGCAGATGCACGAGTTTAGAGAGGGATGTGATGGGATCAGAGGGATACATGGAGGTCGGCTGGGCTTGGAATGGACGTGACGTTCCTAGAAGACAGAAAAAAAGAGGAGAAAAAACAGTAAATTCTTGCACCTCTTAAAGAGTACCTATAAAATGTTCAAGCCTGGTTGTATCAACTTTTGATTGGGTCAAAAAGGCTGTTTCAGAACCAGGTTTTCTCAAGACGACAATATTCAGCTATTAATTTTAGAGTGTGCTGTTTATCAGCTGTGTCAGATACACCGCAAGGAACGGGGTGTTAAAGTATGACTGTAACTTCAATTCGCAGGATTTTTATAGTAGTAACAGACCGAGGGAAACAAGCTGGAAAGATAAATATATTCAGGGTACATACAAGAAAAACAAGAAAAATCGACCCACTAAAATGTTTATGCATGAATAGCTGCCATGTTGACTTCATGTCCAAGTGAACAAGTGAACAAAGGCAAGGAATTCATTCATCACGTAAATCATGTGAAGACTCTGTGCCAGGTCAAATAACAGATTCCTTGGTTTTGAATGAATGAAAAACAAACTGTATTATCGGACACACCCGATTCACACAAAACCGCGAGCGGGACATCCTGTTGCCACTTGACTGTCACTCCCCCACTAGAATCCTCTCTTTGTAAGCTGTCGTTGATAAATGACGAGGAATCCTTACCACATAGCTCCCTGTTACACAATATAAGGGCCTGGTTTTCTGTGGCATTTTCTGCAGCAGTGGAGTTTTGTCATGTACCATCACTAGAAGCTTTAATTCCATCAGACATTTACAGAGTAACAGTAAAACGTGTCCATTAGCAGGTCTTAACTATAAACCACTCATTTATATGTAAATGATCCGAGGGCCGTCTTGGGGGACAGAGGCTGGGGCTGAATCTTCTCATTACTGGTGACGTTTTAACAACTGGGTTGTGAGGTATAAACCAGATGGCTCCCCACGTAACGCTGAGGAACAGCTGCCTGCACAAAAACCACGCAAAAGCAGGGTCGGAAACGTAACGCTGGGCAAACACTCCATAAACGTGGCGGAGGGCCAGGAGGACAGAATGTTCTATAAGACAAATAGAGCAGCGCTGACAATGGAGACGAAGTGGGGGGTGGAGGAGGTGGTCTGAGTTTCAGTATTTTGGGGATTGGATGGGTTCGGGGGTGGGGGTTTGGTTTTTCGATTTGCTCCGCTCTGTTGCCGTGGTGCAGTGTATGATTCTCGGAAAAATGAGGGAAGCAGAGAAAGTTGGCATCCACTCTCTCTCTTTCCTTCCATCACTCTCTCTCTCTCTCTCTCTCTCACACAGAATTCACAACCCACAAACAAGCAGTCTTCAGGTGAGGTAATTACTCAGGAGGCCGAAGAGCGCGCACGCACACACACACGCGCACACACACACAGGCTTTGAGGTGCAGTATGGGTTTGCAGGCGCCAGCAAAAAACTTGCAGAGTGCCTGCTCTGTTTCATTAACTGCCAGAGAGAGAAGGAGAGAGGGAGAGAGAAAGCGAAAGAGAGGGGGAGAGAGAGAGAAAAAAGGAGACGAAAGAGAGAAAGAAAAAAAAGAAAGCGATAGAATGAAAGTGAGAAATAAAGAAGAGGGAAAGAATGAGAAACAGAGAGAAAACAGAGTGAAGGGGATAGAGAGAAGGAAGGAAAGACAGAGATAGAGAGAAATAAAGAAAAGAAAAAAGGAAGAGAGGCTGGTTAAGAGAGACTGAGCGAGAGAGAGAGAGAGAGAGAGTGTCACTCACCCGGTGTGTTGTGGAAGGACTGTGAGCGTAAGAGTGGACGTACAGGTGAGGTAACGTTTCCACTTGGTCCCGGCGATGAGCTACCTGGTCCAAACTCTGCTGGGACAAACACACACACACACACACACAGCTGCTGTCACGATTCATTCAGTGATGAACTGACCAATAGAAATGAGCCATAATCATTTCACTGATAAAACATCATGACATTAAAGAAACAGTTCATCAAATTTAGTGACTCCCAGTGTCAGCTATGTTAACCTTGTAGCTCTAGTTCTAAAGTACAAAAGTACATTTAATCTAAAAGAAGCTAAATGTCATCGCTGACAGTGAAGGCGGCGCTATATGATCATCTCACCTGGCAGAGAGGAGGAGGAATGTGTCCGAGCAAGACTGTGGTGATTTGGCTGTGAAAAGGAGGGGAAAATATTAGTGCATTTACACATATTTTAGATTAAAACAACACTAACACATTGCAATCAGGTTTAGTAATAGAAAAAAAAACTGAGTGTGATATCTGAAAGCATCTTCTGTTGTCCCGTTTAAAGTATTTGCATCTGCACATAGCTATTGTGTACATGAACCAAAAACTAATATATACATACTGTATATATATGGATGCATATTTAGGGTTTTCTCTATAAAAATAAGCATTTTAGGCATTTTTTTCACCACATCACAAATTCGCGTTTTTTCACAATTCATGGGTGCTCTTGCAACACAACCCCTGCGAATTTGGGGAGTCTACTGTATATATATATATATATATATATATATACACACACACACACGTGTGTGTACTGGTTTTGTGACATCACATAAACATGCTTTGAAAAGGGTCTGTTGTTGAAGCATAGTTTCCATATATACACTGCATGGCTGGGGGGAGTAAACATACATTTGGACACTTTAACAATGTTTACAGACTTCAAGCCTTTTTCATTCCAGAAATGTGATGATATGGGCTCTTTAACATATTGAATGTCATCGCATTTGTCCTTCGACATTTTTAATCACAATGACAAGTCATTTAATAGTCATTAATATAGCTAAACATTTTAACACCTGTTTAGAGGGCCCTCAAAAGTTTTTTTTTGTTAGCAAAGTTTGCAATCTTTAATGGGTTGTTATTAAGGGTGGATTAACATACACACTGGAATCGTTCCTTCAAACAAAGCCTTATTTATTGCTAATCTCCTGTAATGGCAGGCTCTTTAGGCTTGATCAAGATGACTACTGATGTCTCACACTCTTTCTTTCTCTCTCTCTCACACACACACACACACACGTACAAGAGTGCCGCGAGGCATAAGTAGAGCAGTCACTTGCTGTAAGTGCTGGGGAGCACTTAGTTCATGATTATAAGGGACTCTCTAAGACGCAGCAGGGAAAAGCGCAACCAGCCTGACACAGAAATGCAAACACACTCCACGGTGCCTACGTGCACCCACACACATATGGAGCGCAGCTTGTACAGGCACCCCCCTCACTGCTTCATTTAGATGAGCTGAATGGGGCTGTGGCCGGCCCTTACAGGCCACTTTCAACCGCCTTCTGGTTTGGGTACAGGGATGGGCAAACACATGTTTGTTTTTACACCATGTCAGGACACGGGGCAGTATGGCTCATGTTTAGTAGATATGCAAGGAACCACAGCACCGTGTAAACCTTTTAGAAACCTAGAAACCTGAGAAAATTATATTTAGGCTCGAAAATTACATCTTTAAAAAATATTTTATATGTGTAGATTTTATATCTACACGAACTAATATAACCCAAGAGAGAGAGATTACACACACACTTTTAAGTATTACTCACATATAAGTATTTATATGTATTAATATGATCTATATATATTTTATACGAGGTTTGAGGTACTTTTATATTACTCTCTCACTCTTTCTTTCTCTCGTAATATATATGTTACATATAGTAATTTGGAAGTACCTCATAAAATACATATAGGTCATGTTATTATTTTTACATATAAATACTTACACATAAGCAAAAAAGTAGGTCATATGTATAACTCCAGGTCCTGACATTGTATAAAAACAAACCTGCGCATGTTTGTATGTGGCTCCTCCACAGTGCCTGGTTCTAATCAAGCGCTGGGCTGAGACCGAGAGAGAGCTCCTCAACAGTCTGATTGCAATTATGCAGCCCCCTGGGTGTGCATGTGTGTGTATGTGCATGCGTGTGTGTGCGTGTGCATGTGTGTGAGTAACCGTGTTACAGATCTCTGATTCCACATGAAACAGGCCATTGTTCTCCTCATTACTCATTAAAGGATATCTGAGATCAGTTGACTGCAAGAGAGGAGACAGTGTTCTGTCCACAGTGCTGCGGCAGGACGTTACCTAGAGCAATGAGAACCTGACAAAGAACATGCTTCTAATGCCAGTCCCGCAGACTAATGGGGAAATAGAGTCAGTCTGTACTGATTAGATGTACAGTATGACGCGTTTGACCTTTTTAACGTCCATTCCGTCCAAATCGTACTCTCTAACCGTGTTGCCTCACCTTTACCGCAGGGCAGTGACAACATGGTTAAGTGTAATAGCCGTCTATCTCAATAGACTTCTAGGACTAACATCAATGAAAACCTCCTCACAGTGCCCGTCATGATGGGCGGACTGACCCCAGGGGTGCACAGGGACCATGTTCTAATATGTCTACGGGGAACATGCAGTGAATGCCAAGTCTGGTCTGTGACGCAGGAGCTGAAAGTGAGCTGAAGGGACAGGAAAGCACAAATGAGGGGTCATTTTGGAGAGCTAAGGACATGCAGAAGGCCTGTCCAGTAGACTGGTACAGGACACACCTATGAACAGTGAGCTCTCTGGCTTTTTCTTTGGCTCTAAGAAATACATGCAGGGGAAAGAGTGGATCATTTTTGGAAAAGACAGAATTTCGTGCAGATTGCATAATCAGCACAGTGTAGACCCCCGTTTTACTCACGTCTATACTAGCATTTTTATTTATTTATTACGTCACAAAGTTGGCTTTTCTCAACATTTTGACTTAGTAATGTGAAACAATGACTTCTTTCTCAGAATTGGATCAGGACATTTAAAGAGTCTCTACAGTTCTAAAGTTAGACCTTTTTTAACACCACTTTCAATGCAATTTAACACTTAGGTGTACTTAGCCTGCAGTAACTTGGTTAAATGGTGGATATTGATTTAAGTTTAGCTTTACAGGTTTGAGGAACAGATGTGGACTACTTGAGCACTGATGTACGTCGCTCTGGGTAAGAGTGTCAGCTAAATGCCGTAAATGTAAATGTAAACGTAACCTGCTAGAGAAACAAACAAGGAATGAAAGTGAAAATACACTCTTTACTGAATACTCATTTCTGCAGTGCCACTCTAGTTGTTTGCTGTTCATCGTCTGGTTCAGGCTCTCGTAATGTTCTCCCTGGTTTTACCCTGTTTTTTTGGCTTTTTGTCGTGTTCTCCATATGTTTTTGTTTATATGTCTGTTCAATGTGAGTATGTATCGGTCAGTATGTGACCAGTGTGAGTATGTGTTGGGGTGGAGGTAGCTCAGTGGGTAGGATACTTGCCTCTGGACCAAGAGGTCATGGGTTCGAATCCTAACTTCAGCGTAACACCACTGGGTCCATGAACAAGACCCTTAACCCCGAGTTGCTCCAGGGAGACTGCCCCCTGTAGTTAGGGAATGGAAGTCGCTTTGGATAAAAGCTAAATGCCATAAATGTAAATGGTCTTTGTCCTGCCTTTAGCCCTGCCCCCCTGTTCACCTATGTTTAGTTCTGTCTCCACAGCTGCTCAGGTGTTCACAGTTCCTTAGTATAAATACTCCTGCATTTCAGTCCGTGCTTGTGGATTCTTTGTTTAACCTCTTGTGACTGTTCTTTGTAAAATTTGTTTTTGGAACAGTATCATGATCATTTCTAGTTGTGTTGTTTTTCTTGTGTTTTTGTTAAACCTATTTATTTTCCTCTTTGTTTCTGCTGTGCCCCTGATCTTATGATCCCTTGGACTATCTTGTGTTTTTGTAGTTCCTTATGTTTCCGTGTACCCCAAACCCCTCATGTTTTGTTTGTGTTTTTGTTACTTGTTTTTAGCATTAAACCTTTTGGATCCTGCGACTGCATCCTGCTTGCCTCAACCCTCGCAATATTACACTCGTCACACATGATTACAAGCACACTGCTTGTGTTGGCTTTTCTCCTCACTGAGGCAAGGCCTCAGCTTAACATCGCTGCACATCCCAGAAATAATCGTTCTTTTTCTTATGTTTTGGTCTGGCACAGAAATTCTTGCAGTGATGTGAGAATCATCCAATCTGAATTGAACACAATTTGACCACTTTAAGGACTTTTATAGTAAAAGGAGTATTTAATCCACTTTAAAACTTTTTAGGGGCCCACAGCTGCCCTGGGTCATCATGTAGCGAGAATTCCAACACGGGATCTAACACGGAAAGGCCTAGCGAACTATAAAGCAGAGAAGGATCCAAGGGAACTCTTGGCAGTGGTTAGCGTTGATGGCAGCAATCGTTTTTTGGGGGTTTTTTGCATTCATTTCTGTCTGGGAGTGTACAAAACCAACGTCAGAAGGGTAACTAGAAAATCACAGTTTAAAACAGAGGCCAACTTTTTCTGTTTTTGTAGGAAAACCCTTTCTTAACAACAACAAAGGCAGTCGCTAGTGATGTAACAGTACAACATCTAATGTCATAAGAATATACACAGTCAGCCTTTTGGTGAGGTCACAAGAACCAACACATTTACATACATTTGCCTATTCAGCCAACAGCAGTTTAGCCCACTCATGCTGAAGTTCTATGCAGTGTTTCAGTCCAGAACTGATTTTTGAATTAAGCACAATACAGGATAGTCAGTCAGAACATAGCTCATTTACACACTATTACAATTTATAAGTAAAAAATACAGAAAAAAGTTTTGGACTCTTTAACCCAGGCTTTGTCCTGACCTTAAACCCAACACTCCCTCTAAAACTGACTTCAACCCAAAACCTTAACCTGCTTCAAAGCCCAGAGCTGCTGATAAACAGCTGAGAATTAGCGTTAAGGATGTTTTGCTATACATAATTACATAAGAGCCTAACACAGTTAGTTACCCTGCATTAAATCTCTGTCCTGCATTGACAGCCTGCAAGTCTGCACTCCTGACTCCCAATTTAAAACCAAAAAGACAAACATGGCAAAAGCATTTCCTCAAAAACATTATCTGAGTTTAACCATAAAATCTCCTCTTCTACAGTCACTACTGTGGTCTGGACTGAAAGCTTTCTCCGCTCATTTCAGTGAGGTTAAGATCCAGAATTTATTCATGTAAAATGCCACACTGCTCACCACTGCGCCCTCTGAGGGTCAGCAATTTGCCGAAAAGTCAAAGTAAACAATAAAAATGAAGTGCGAGCCACTCTTTTCTGAAACACTTTTCAAACCATTCACACTCGGTATCTTAGCTGCCCCCTTTAAACGGCCTTAAAATGGAAGGTGAAAAGGAGGGATTAACTCAGTAAATCGCTGTAGGCCATGAAGCTGAACGGCAGAGGAGATAGAGAAAATGCAAACACATTGGTTAAGGTGAGAACGGTGTGGTGCACTGTTCTATCCGCAATGTGCCCTGACGCACTTGTGTGAAGAGATCTGTGTCAGTGAGATTTTTTTGTCACTGCTGCAAGGAAAAAGTGTCCTCACAAAGTTTGACAGTTTTACACCCCCTACCCCCATCCCCCCTCGGGTGCTTTACAGCTGCGGAAGCTCAAATGACAACTTGAACTCCTGCATCCTTCACCGTAGTTACATGAAACAGAGAAGCTTTTTTTTTTTAATTCCTCTCGGGAAGTCAATTTTTTAGATTTTCTCCCGCAGCAGTGACAGACTCTGCCTGAGTTTGTCTTCTTTTGAATTGTTTCAGTGATTTTTACTTTCATTTAAGTAGTCTGTAATCCGTTTTTTAAAACATAAATCAGTTATGTATTAAAAAGAGTACATTTATCTCCAGGCCTCTCTTCCATGTTCATCAAAATGAAGGATTTTTCCAATGTGGATCGGTGTGCTTTTTGAAAGAAAAAATAAAATCCATATAAGCTTCCTTTACTGTATTACAATTTGTCAGCGTGACTGTGTGTTACAGACGAACATAAAAGAGCATTATGGAGTGTTTTTATCACCCAGTAAGCTTCCTTTAGTGTATTACAGCCTGTCAGACTGACTAGGTGGATCATATGAACATGATAGAGCATTATAGAGAGCTCTTTAATAAAAGTTGACTCTATATCACCCCCTATGCTTCCTGTAGTGTATTACAGTATGTCAGAATGATGTGGATCATATAAACAATATAGAACATTATTAGAGTATTATTAAAATGCCTAAGTAAACTTCACACAGACAACAAAATAAAGTATTTTGAGTTCATCCACATGTTACCTGTGATGCTGCAAGCACTCCAGCACTGTTGAGCTGTGGTTGATGGGACGGCACATGACTGGCCTGTTCACCTGCTGACTCTTTGGCCATTAGAGACTCTGCCTGTTTGATAATGTCCCGCATTTGGTGAATGAAACCCTCTCGCTCGGATGGAAGGATAAACTCATTATGCACCTGGAAGATAGGAGGGGAGGAACAAAAGGAGATGATCTTAGGTCATCAGCTAATACAGGAACTACAATGTAAACATATCTCAAATATAGCATCTACAACAATAAAAAAAATCCGTTATCTACACGTTTCTTAAACGTCAAACAGGCTTGACACATTAAAACTGTTTAAAAGACATCCACTGTAAGATTGATTAAGAAACCAAAAGTGGTTCTTCCACTGCATTACTCCAAAAACTCTTCATGGCAAGCAGCTTCATGAGGAATCACCTGAGGTGTTCTTTCGTCAGGCATGAAGAAGATACACACCCTCACTGTCAAAATGATCAAATGATGTAACCAAAAAGGTATGAGGAGAAAGAAACAATATATGGGTCAGCTTGAAATCAATTTAAATTAAAAAATCAAGTTAAATTAAACTGAATTGGAATAAACAGAACGGAATTAAATTAAACTGAACTTAACTGAACAGTAATGAATTGAATTAAACTGAACTGAAATTAAAAGAACTGCATTTAACTGAAGTGAACTGAACTGAACAGAACTGAACTCAAGTGAACTGGACTGAATTGAATTCAACCAAATAGAACAGAGCTGAATTGAACAGAAATAAACTGAAGGGAACTGAATTTGACAGAACTGAATTGAACTGAACTAGAAAGAGCTGAATTGTGCTGAAGTAAACAGAGCTGAACTAAAATGAGTTTAATTGAACGGAATTAAACTGATTTCAGCTTTGAAGCATTTAAACCATTAGTCATTCGATCCAGACGCCATTATGACTATGAATTACACTCAATCACCCCAGCACTGTATATCAGCCACTGTAGAGGTTGATGAGTTGAAGTTCAGCCATAGAGAATGCACCACCGACCATCTCCTGGATATTCCTAGACATCCCAAATAAGCCTGTGGTTGTGTATAGCCCATTTAAACTTGTACACACTTTTAATAGCAGGTGGTTTGTGATTCACATCATTCTGGCTTTGTACTGAAGTGGGCTGCTAATAGCTGTGGGCGTGCACGGAGCAACCAATGGCTCTCCGGGAGTGACTGTACGCTGCCAGTCCTTTCACACCAAACAAAGACGCTTCTGTGTCTGAACACAGAAATGAGCTGCTTGCAGAGAGCACACAGGCATCTCACACACACACACACACACACACACACACACACACACACACACACACACACACACACACACACACACTCACACACGAGTGCAACAGCTCACACAGCCATGCACTCCCATAACACTACTGGCCAAATGTTTACACATAATCGAATCAGTGCTGATACGATTCAATATCATGTTATTAAACTTGTATTAATATTGTTAATTTTTCAGAATAAAAAAAAAACACTTTACTGAATGGGTATTTCGTTAACACTTCACTGGCCAGCTACGTATGTTTTTATGATAGCTGACATAAATAGTAGCTGACCTTTACAAATATCCATGCTGGTTAACATCAATTGTCAAGAATGGCTTGTGTAGGCACCATGTAGCCTTACAAATGAAGTTCTAAATTACTTCCTGGGGATTAATTATGCTGAATCTGGTCTAAATATGCAATGAATCTCATGCTGTGATTGCAGTAATAATATCAGTTTATTTTGATATAACTTGCAGCTTTATTGTTTCTTTATTTATGCTTATGCAGCAGCAGCTCCTGCCAAATCTCTCAATGATTGGGGCAACAGTAGTGATGATGGCCAAGGAGACCCCTTTAATGTGTAAATTAACAACTAACTACACACTGTCCCATAGCATTAAACAACTGTTAATGGTCACCTCTTGTAGTAATACTACCAACAACCATTAGATGGCAACATTAAACAAAAATTTCTTCTTAAGCTACACCAGGTTACATATAATGAAAGTATGTTAGTGTGAGCCCCCAGCTGGACCCATTATACAGTGCACCGCAAGGCCTACAGTTTGAAATGAAAGTTTGGACTAATCAAACAATATAAACCATATCAGCCCCGAATCTTTATATAGTGTATTACAATCGGTCACTGTGACTGTGTGGGTTATGAAAACATTACAGAGCATTTAAATCGCACTTTTTAACAGAAAGAAATACCACATCGCCCTCTATGCTTCCTGTAGTGTATTACAGTCTGTCAGAAGGATCGTGTAGATCATATATAAAATTATTAGAGGATGCACATTAATATGAGAGTGTATCAGAGCAATTCGGGTGATTTTCAAACGTTCAATCCTCTGAAAGACCAAATCAGCATTGATTGGACTATGATATTTAGAGGTGGGGCACACTGTGGCAAAATGGGATATAAATGTTCCTACCCTTGTGTTAATTTTGTACGTAAGTCAAAACGCAAGTGTGGACATTGAAAAAAGTGTCCCTTTACTATGTATGTGTCTTAGGAACAAATTCCAAGTATGTAAGCATTTCATAAAGATGAAAATGTATTGGTTCGGGAATACACATACTGTCCAGTGAGTCTGGCCTTCAGGGGGCTGCTCTGAGTGCACGTGTGAGTGCAGACGTGCATTCACGTGAGTGAGCACGCGATTACGTCCACGCCCATCCTCAAGCACGATTACCCATCCTCAGGCCCACTCACACTGGGGGTAGTCTTGTGAAGTGATGTGACGGAGCATAATAAACACTGTATAATGTGATTTATTGACACTCACTTCACTGAGAGCAACTCCAGCTCTTCCACAGTGCACTAGTGTTCTCACACCGTTCTGCCTCCTACAGGGAACAGTGTGTGGATGTAACTGGACACCGTTCCCGTTCGAGGAGGAATTAAAAAAGCTAATATGCCAAGGTCTGCAGGGCAGCGGCGCTGCGTGGTATTTTCTTTCAGGCTTGGTAAAGAGAGAAGGAGGGGTCTTATCTTTGACACTGTTCTTGTTCCAGGCTCTGATAAGCTCCTGATAGCGACAGGGAGGCCGAAGAGGCTCCAAAATATGCCTCGGTTAGATATGAACCAAAAGGACACTTGTGTGCTTTTATTGATTGAAAAAAGTTACGACTCATTTCCAACCTCTCTTTATCCCTCAGCATTAAACAGGCTGTTTGTTAGCATGCCCCTAAGACAGATACGTGCAAATGACTGGCTGCCCTGAGCAATGTTTAAAAAATTGTCCAGACTAGAACACTCCTAATAACCTCAGCTTGAATGGGTGGAGCTTAACTGCAGCAGGCTAAATTGTGAATACAAGTAAATGAGTTGGTTTTCATTTCAATAAATACAAAACCATAGGCAGCATTTCACAATTTCAGATTGTCTGATTAAGACACAGTGGGTTTTGTATGAAACACTCACCAAGTCTGAATTGTTGACAGTGGTGGTGAATAAAACCAGGCATCTGCGCCTAAAAGCTCCCTCTCAGAAAGTCGTTACGAGAAATGGTTATGATTGTGCTGCCTAATGCCTGAGACATTGTTTTACTACCAGGTTTGAGAAGCTTTTGGCCCAAAACTATACCTATTCATAGTACATACAGGGCAAGACAAATAATCCAAAAAGTTATTTAATTCAGATGTACTATTTTACCATCATTTGCATTCCATATAAACACTCGACACATGGAGGTCGGTAAATAAAGCGGCTATATTTGCGTTGACATCTGGTTCCATTCACCACCACTGTAGAGTCTCTACAATGAACTGTTTCACACCAAACCAACTTTGGATGACTATTTAGAGTAGATTATTTTTGAAAAAATGGGTGAAATTCCCCTTTAACCAGGACAAGCCTGACCTTCTGCAGAGCTGTGCAAGTTCTAGCCCGAGCACAGTAGTGGAGGTGGTGTATATCAGTGTGAGGGAGAGGCTGAGGAGTATCTGGTGTTAACAGAGCTGATAAGAGCCGTGGCTGAAGAGTTACATAAAAACAGCCAGCAGGACACACTGCTGTTAGTTCTGATTATTTTTGAAGGGGGCTTTGTGGGGGGCACTGAGCAAATGGGGAAAGGAGCCCAGAAAGCAGCGTGACAAACACTCAGCTGAACTCTGTCAGGTGGTGTTGTTAAACTGTACAAACTGTACTGACATGCTGCTGACATGTTCTGTCATACACGGCACTTTCATGCCAAAAAAGGGCCCAAGGAAGAATTCAGGAATGTGATGAGCATGTGTTTGTGTGTCAAAGATGGCGCGAGATCACTTTTTCCTTTCTGATGACCTTGAATATTTAAAACCTTGTAATGAATATTGGTTGATATGATTGGCCAACTGGGCTCTAAAACTGATTAAGCATTAAATGCTTCTACATTACTATTTTAAATTATATCACATTTCCTGAAAAAAAAAGTTATTAAAATAAGTTTCTGTACATACATGTTTCAAAACATACAGTTAATTGCCCAGTCTTTACATCCCATTCACGGAAACTACGTAAACCTAATGCACATTTTTTCCACCTGTTATAATAATAGTGCAGAAACAGACTGTTTTGAATACAGTATTTTTGTGATGTCACAAACACCATCCATCTTTGTCCACCTAATAAATACACAGCAGTTTAGCTCATTCAGGCTGCAGTTATAAGGTGTGTTTCAACCTTGCCTGCTAGGTTTAAAAATAAAGGATATGCCTTTTTATATTAAAGAGTCCATCTCATGAAAAACTGAGCTTTGGTTACTTTTTAGAACGGAATCGTTCAAATGACCAAAATGCACCATTTACTCCACAGCCCATTCAGGCCACATGTAGAAGGTTGCAAAACAATCCACTGTTTTTGTGATGTCACAAGAAGGACTGCTTTATGAATAAGGCACAATACAGGCTATCCAATCAAAACAGGCAAAAAGATAAACCAACAGAAACAGCCTTAACTCTAATTCTGAAGCATAAAGCGAGGTTGGAAAACGATAATGTAGAAATGAATCAATGTTCTTCATTAGCGTTAATCACACGTGGCTGTTCATGTTATCAGATGACTTTGCTTTATGAAATGTTATCCTAAAAGCAGTGTTGAAACACTATCCTCTGAAATGTGATCCAGTATTTTCTGCAGGTATCTGTTACGATACCATGTGTTAGATGTGTATCATCTCCAGTGTGTATGCGAGGACAGCGGAATGGCCTACCATAACAGTAGCAATGTCATCAGGACTGTCTCCATCGAGGTCAAACTTAAAGGTGACCATCTTATCATTGTGAGTCTGAAGCTGGCACTCCACCACACGGTCCACTTTGTCGGACAGCTGCAGAGAGGAGAGCATATATCTATTCACACACTGCATCAGGAACATTCAGTCAAGTAGGATTACTCCTGCTCTCGTGGAAGTAATTTTTAGCTGATAGGGGTTTGTTTAATGATACAAATATTTTCAGGTGGATTGATTTTTGCATTCGTTATTGATATTTTACAAGCTAAAATGTTTACAGATGCCTGATTATACTCTACAAACACCACTCATAGTCAAAAGTCACCCAAATCTTTTCTGTAAATTCATCCCCAAAACTTCTCTGGAAATTCTCAAAAACTGATTCTAGATCAGCACTCCTGCTCCTGAGGTGGTTTGTGAAAACAGACCCTGTTGTGTAAAAAAGTGGCCTCTAAACCACATCTAAGTCTGGTCCACCTTGACGAAGAGCATGATGTGGGTTGAGAGAAAGTTTTGGGAATGCGTTTACAGAAAATACTTGGGAGACTATTAAATTCTAGTGTCGGTAGACCTTTTGCCTGTTATTTTAAACCACTTGAGAGGCAAACACAAATCTCTGTTTAAGTTGTCACTGTTCTCTCTGTACTGACAGTACTTATGATAACGATATCATTTTGTTGTGATGAAGTGATGCTTCATTTACTTTGGTATATCATGTACATCTGTGTGTGGATGTTTATGTGACTGTGTGTACACATACAGTGCAGAGCTTTGTCTCCAAGTGTATGTTTATTGTTTATATATGTGTCTGCATAACTGCGTATAAGTCAGCATGAAGCCATACTGAAGCAGAGCAGCTGAGGAAGACTGGCAACACATAAAAGTTCTGGTGTTTCTGATGAAGTGACCACTGGGTGCAAATGGTGAGGCAACTTCACGGTGAGTTAAAGACTGAGATAAAAGGAGCGAATGAATGGATGGATAAATACACCACCAGATGATTCATACCCCTATGATGCGCAGACGGGCCCGAGCCCTCCTCCTGAACAGCTTTCCTGCTGTCCGTCGAGCAGCTGACTTACTCGCCCTCTCCGATTGGCCCTCGCACCCGTCACTCAAGCTGGAGGTCACGTCTGAGGCGTAGCTGCGAAGATTTTATACAATTTAATTAAAAACAAGTCAAACAAGACACACTGTTTCGATATACTTCACCATAACAAATCAAAGACAGAAGTAAGACGTGTTGTTTTCATAGGTCCTCACTGGCCAGGAGCAAAGCCATTTAGGCAAAGACCATTGTGAAAGGATTAAAAAGGCAATTTCAACAATGTTTTCAAATCCCCCCAAAATGAAATGTTTAAGAGTTAAACAGAGTGGTTCGCGGTTGTTCTGGTGTGAAACGTTCTGTTCTTGTGTCAGAATTGGTAACACTGGAGGTGAATGGAACCAGATGTCTGCCTTTAAAAGCTCCTGCACAGAAAGTTCTTGTATGAAATGGTTATGAATGTGCTGCCTGATGTCTGAGACATTGTTTTACCTGGGTTTTGAGACGTGTTTGGTCTAAAACTAAATCCATCCCTGGTGGAGGAGAAAATGCAGGCCGTTGCAGGCGTTTTTTTTAGCTTTTTAGATTTAGTATCTCACCATCATCAACATTCCATATAAACACACTGAAGACATGTGTAGCTTCACTATTTACAAACATTGAATTATGGGGGGAATTTTAAAAAATTCTCCTTCAAAGGTTTCATTTAAACAGGAGAGGGGGATGGCAGTTGTCCCTGTTCTTCATTGGTGCTTTCTTCCTTGTGAGAGGGCAGAGGTCCCTGCAGTGAGCTAATAACTAAATTTGGGGAACATAAAAACGCCAAGGAATTCCTGTGATTCTTTACAGGCTCACTTGCACAATATCAGGCTTTTAGCAAGCGATTAATTAGGGTTTTGTTCCGCCCCTAATAAAGTTTTACTACTTTAAAGAAAACAAACTTTATTTAATCATCAGCTTTGTTTTTTTCAGCTTTTTTATTACGCTTCATGCTCCCAGAAACATAAATATGTGCTCATGATTTTTTTTAGCCTTGCCACAATTATGAAGATACTATTTCTTGCAACACAAGTGTCCAAAAAAGAGAAGTGTTTGAATTGGCATTATTCAGGTCAGCGCTTTTAGGCCCTGAAAACATTGTTTGGCAAAGAGCGTGGTGGTTATAGAGTCTGTTTCGAAAGCGTTTCAGAGAGCTAACTGCGTCTCATAGGCCTTTCAGCACACTAGACCCCGCAGCAACCAAATCCTCTCCCTCCTACGAGGCATATAAACATTTACGGGCAGCCTACTGCTTGGCAAACTCCGGCCCGTGCTTTAAAAACCTCGGCCTGCTGAGATACGTGTGTTTTTGAGGGCGGATTTAACAAGCCACAAGCAGAACGCGAGTGGAATGTGTTGTGTTATGAAAGTTAAAGGGAGAAGATGAAGCCCAGAGGACAATGTGATCTCTTGCCAATCCAACTGACTCACACACACACACACACACACACACACAAACATAGGCACGCACCCCCAAGGGGCAGCAAAGATGTTCTTTTCAAAGGGGAACCATGTACTTTTGATGGAATCCAAACACACAGCTCATTGCGTGGGGATAAACAGGGTTTCATGGCCTGTGGGTGGCTTTAGTGGCCCAGATGTGAGCTGTATGTATGTAAGTGTGAGTGTGAGTGTGGTGAAAGATAAAAAGAGCTATGCTTTGGTCTTACCTGTCCACTGGCGAAGTGAACGGACTCGGAGGTCCCGACACCCCTTTATCGAAGTTATTGGTCACAGCAATGCTCTGAAAGAGAGAATATGGGTCAAAGAAATACTTCAGCATCTGTCCACTGGTTTCTATCATGAGTGTGTTTAGACTCAAGGGCATTTCCGGGGAACAGGGAAACACAACAAAACGACGCTCTGTGCTAAGTTCTCGCTTGCTGCAGGTGCGGACATTAAGTTAAGAGCACTCCTTTAATGCATCCCAGTACTTCCAGTACAGCCTCGGTCAAAAGGAATTTCAGCTTAAGCAGCACTGTAGACTTTAAAGAGGATTGTATGGTGGGGTGTTCCTCAATTTCTAGATCAAGAAGAAGAAGGAGGACAGGAAAACGGAGGGCGCACCTACAGCTATGTGTTCTATTGCGCAACACTCATCTCAGCCAGACCAGCACAAGTGCTGCTAGAAGCTCGGAATATCACACATGGAATCCATAAATGGGCTCTTGCACAAAACAAGTGACTGAATGCGGTCAGATAGTACTGCATATGGGTTTTTTATTGCTATAATAAGGCCTAAGCTTTTTTTAATTATGTTTTTCACTGCTGCAGCCTTTCTGATGGTCCTGAGGGGAGCATTATTTTTGTTTGAACGTTCACAAGGCAGCTGTGTGCAAACGCCAGGTTTTTGCCTGATTTTAAATAACTGCAAGGTCAAAGCTGCATTAAAAATCGGAGAAATGGAGAAACCCAAAGGTGAAGTGAGGCACTGATCCAGAGGAGAGCCAGCCTGAAGCTAAGTGGAGGCCACCTGCTAGAGAGAAACGGTACCCTTTTGCAATGCTTGACACAATCTAAAGTGTCCTAGGAATAGCCCTTGAATGATTTACAAGGATAAAAACTGCAAGTATTCTTTAAAAATGAGGGACTCACAAACAGACAGCAAATGGCCAAAGAATGACACAATATGGCAAATCAATACAATTAGTGTGTGGGACAAACAAAATAAGGTAACCCTCTATTAGTCTCACAGGAGAGAAAATAGCAATAATTATACAGTAAACAACATTAAAATAGAAAAGTGGTTTAATAACATTAAGCACCCTCTAAAATTAGGTGAAACTGGGATGAAATCTTGTAGCTAATGCTGTTATTAAAGCAAATCTCTTGTGAATTTCTTATAACTTCTTTAAAAAATTCTTACCGTAGAAAACCGGAGAGCTGGAACCGGAGGAGTGGGGATGGGCGCAGCCCCTGGAGTGGGGGGGCTGCTCACATTACCCTTAGCAACTTCATCCTGAAAGCTTGAGGGACTGAGATAACCATCCGTCTCGCAATCAGCTGCAGAGAAACAACACAGTACACGTTACTGCTACAGCACTTCATAAGAGTGTCTGTAATAACGATGTAAATACACATTAATAATGCACGTGACTACTGGTGCTGTATTCACTGATTACAACAGTGCAACATATTTGATTACACACAGGTTTTTTACTGCTTACACAAGTGTGTCCTACATGAGCTGCACTGCTGTAAGCCAGTCAGGACAGTAAACACCAGCAAAGGTTTTGAGCATTGTTGATGTGTTTTATACAGTACCAGATCTTCACACACTCCTCGAAGCACATGGACGTATTTTGAAATCTCTAATAGACTGACATGGTTTTTAACACTGTACGACTCTGTTATCTATAAACATGGACTAAAGTAGGCATAGCTTAACAAAATAGTCTCTGAAAACCTTGGTTTTAGGTAAAAGTGAGACACAGCGTCAGAATCCACATAAGCAAGTCTATTAGAAATTCCAGAGCACATCCACAGGCTTTAATCAGTGTGTGAACATGTTCGAGAATCTCCAATAGACTTGCTTATGTGGTTTCAGACACTGTATGACTCAGTGTTACTCAAGTTAAGCTTAAAGGTCATAGGACCAGCATCTCCTGAACACCCTATTCAACTTATCAGCCGCAAACTCAACTGAGGTGATCAAAACTGCTTCTGAAAGCAGGTGCTGAGTTGCATTGCTCTGACAGCTGTTTTTTGAGCTTGGCCTGTTCACTCCTCTAGTTTATGGCCCCTGTTCAGGTTTCCCCTTGTTCTCCTTCACGCTCTCTGTACATACGTCACTGTCCGGCTGACCGACCCTTCATAACCAGACTTATACATATAACGGATTTAGATTTATGTATACCAGGCGTAAATATACTGGATTTAAAAATAGTTTACGAGGTGAAGTCAGCTTGGTTGCAGCAGTAGAGCTGCTGGTGTGTGCTGGCCGTGAGGATACACACTCAGAGGTGTGTGGAAAGATTCCTAAGCTCCTGTGGCGAGGCCCTGAACGCTGAGAGGTGTTGCCTATGTGTTACGTCACCTCAAACGGGGCAAATCATTCACTGGGTGACGCTGGACAGATTTAAAACATGACATGGCACAACAATAAAATGATGCCCTCCGGCTAAATACACATGTGCAAGTGTTGGCACCACGTGTTCTTTGTGGGAATAACTGCACATCCTCAACCCTGGTCCTGGAGATCTACCTTCCTGAGAAGTGCAGCCACAATCCGCAGCACCTGCTATGGCTAATGAACTTCTTCAGAAGTCCCTGTTTGGCTGGAGTGTTCAGTAAGAGGGAGGAGCAGCACGTTAGATTCATGTTGGAGCGGAACATGGCAGGTACATTTTCAGCAGGAGGGCTGGTGACTGCTCATTTACAGGCACATTTCTTCATATTTTAAAGCATATTTAGGAGTGATGTGTATGTGAGGGGCCGCTGGAGTTGTGTCGGCTGTATCTAAAGGTATAAGTGCTCACAGGTTACTGAGGAGTAGCTGGTGTGGTGAAAGTGGAAGTGCTGGTCAGCCTCTGGTTCTTCTGGCTCTGGGGGAAAGCCCCTGCTGATGCTGTAGTCCAGGGAGTTCACGGGAGAGACAGCGGGGGGCTCCGGCAGGATCTGAACAGGGGAGGAGGCGTGGACATTGCGGACTTGACTAACAGGCTTGGGCGAGGGCGGCGAGGGCTCCTCTTCGATGGCCTCCTCCTGCTTCCTCTTCTGCTCCTCAGCCAGCCGACGCTGCCTCTCCCGCTGCCGCTTGATGGCTGTCACCCGGTCTCGCATCGCCTTGGCAACCAACTTGTAGTCCGCCTCACATACAAATCCCAGCACCACCTAGGAGAGAAAGAGGAAACAGAAAGAACATTTTGATTATTAGAACTACCCTCTTTCTTTAGTTTAGAACTGGAGATTCCGGGGTAAAACTGCTAACACTAGAAGTCAATAGTCACCCAAATCCTTTCTGTTAAAATGTCACCAAAACGTCTCTCAACTCTCTCATGCTCTTTATGAATATTGAGCTGACTTTGTGGACGTAATTTAGGACTGTGAAATGGCCGCTGTAGCGCTGCTCTTCAGCTCAGTTTTACAGCTTGTGGTAAGTCATACTGTGTCCTAAACCACATTCACAAATCTGGGCCACCTTAATAAGGAGCTGGACGCAGTTTAAGTTGGCCCAGAAAAGTTTAATAGAAAATTTTTTTTTGACTTCCATTGTTAGTATTCTTAGCCTTGTAGCTCCAGTTCTAAACTAAAGAAACAAACTTTGAACTCCAAACACGTCTCAGTTGATTGACCACATCTGGGGTCAGTGGAACAAATGAATACACTGGATTTTTTTTTCACAATGTAAACATTTCTGATGTTTAGTGTATAAGAGTGTGGCAGTTGAGAACTGGCAATCGTTCACATGTCAGATCAAAAATATATATTTTTTTTACCTAAAAATATTGGAGTATAAAGTGATAAGAAATAAAATGTAAATATTATCACCTGATATTGATTATCATTTAAACATGTAATATATGTATTGGTGACAGTATTTTCATATCAGTCAAACACCTTGCGTATGGACTGAGAAAAAGTTGAAATGGTGCTACTTGGTAGCTAAAAGTAGGTTAGACCAGATGAAACCCTAAACTGCCGTCTATGGGGGAGGGTCCCCCCATGAGGGTCCCCCCTAACCTGGGCCTGGAAATCAGTGCCAACAACAACATACACACAAGTATGTTATCAGTCCCTGCACGCTGACCTAAAGATACGCATGCATGATGTCCGTCATATACTATACTCTGGCCTCAGCAGAAGCTTCTGTTTGCCCTTCCTTGGAATGCAGCTCTCCCGTCACGGACGATACAGGCCAAGGTCGCCTGTCCCAGACTGTCCATCTGCACCTCGACCAGCCAGATTAAGGTGATAACCCAAAGTTATCAGCAAATTTGTTCCTGATGAAAAGTGCACATGGCCAAAGAGAAAGGAAGTATTGTGAAAGTTTGGGCTAATTAAGAAGAGCTCGGGCTGGCGGGTCGGGTCAGGGGGCGGAGGTTGTTCTGGCACATGCAGCCGAAGCCATTTTATCGTCGGGCATGTGACCTCCTCTTCCTCCCCTGTCCTGCCTCTCACATTACCAGAGCGATGAATAAACCGCCCGGTCGCGTCCTTGAGCGCTGTTACACAATCGAGGCCGGCTGTCAGGGGGCACCAGGCTTTGCGCCTCTCCTTGAAGGAGAAGATCGTAAATGCTAATGGGTAGGTTCCACAGTATTAAGAAAGGAGTCCTACTGAGGGGACTTCTGACAAACTTTAGCATATGTGCTCTAATGGAATTTGGCCTGAAGGGCTGAAAGGCATGAAGACGGTCCTTTAATCATTAACACAGGAAGCGTGGACTTAGAGACGACAAGCTGATGGACCGCCTAAGAGGATGGGGATTTGTTTATCAGGCTGTACACAGGCCTAGAAATCTTTAAAAAATGATACTAAATGATACTAAACTGCTGTCACAGTAAATTCATAAGACTGCTTAAAAGGATAGTGCTTAGAAAAATCACATTCATACAGTGTTCCACCGAAACCAGATGTGGTTGATCAGCCGAGATGTGGTCGGAGTCCAAATTTACTTTCTTCGCTAAAGCTAGAGTTACAAGGCTAATGATGCTAACAACCCAAATATTTTCTGTAAACACATCCCCCAAACTTCTCTGAACCTGCTCAAACCACCTCAAACTCTTCATTAAGACTTAGGGTTTAGGAGACAGAACTACTGACTATAGATTAATACTCTTGCTCTTGAGGTGGTTTGTGAAAACAAAATGCTGCCTTTACTGTTCAGCTACATGCTAAAATAAATGTTTTACAACTCACAATACACACTATACTGTGTTCTAAACCACATCCATCTTAATGAAGCACTGGATGCAGTTTAAGTGGGTCCAGTGAAGTTTTGGGGATGTGTTTACTGAAAAATTCAGGTGACTGCTGACTTACAGCCTTAGCAACTTTAGCCTTATAGCTCCAGTTCTAAAGAGGTAGAATTGGGTCTCCAAGCACGTCTCAGCTGGGGTTAGTGGAACAGTGTGGACATTTGATGTTTTGTTGAACTATTCCTTTAAACGGAGGGGGAAGTTCACAGCTCCAGCTGAAGCCACTGGTATGTTGTTAATACCAGCCAAGTAAAAAAAAAAACACTGGCTCAAGCTCCAAGGTCATGAATTCCTGCGTCTTATTGAACATGATCTGCCATGTCCTGTTACTTGTCATCTCTAATGTTCCTCTGTGCAATCTTCTCAGCAGCCTTTTACACTGTTGAGATTCAGACTGAACGCTTACCATCTCCTGCGCCACCTCCTCGGGGATGTCCTTGTAGAGCTCGAACAAGAACTCGATGGCGTTGTTGTCCTTGTACTTGCCATGAAGCTTCTTGGTATCGTCCATGCGGAGCCACAGCTTCAGGCTGGACTTCTCCATGTCGTCCTCCTCGGCCAGCTCCACATGGACACCGTTGTGCTCCTGGAAGAATGTGTGCTCCAGCAGGTCCTGAATGGTGTACCTGGCCATGGAGATGTATGTGAGTTAATGGGGGAAGCAAATTCCACTAAAAGCCATTGATTTGCGAGGGCTGGCTGTTGCTGGATTAGTTGGTAGACAACATAATAATGAAATAAAAATAAATAATAACATAACAAATGCAATTACAGCCACAGACTGTTATCTCGCATGATAAACGCTTGCTGTCATGTGTGTAAACAAAAAAATCACACTAATTAGATTGTAAAACAAAGTTGGACAATGATCACATTACTGAGCCGAAGGCACGGATGAAATGCTAGCCAGTGACCACTGTCTGTGTGTGCAGAGAAAAGAACATCTGTAAAGCTGTTTATCTGGACAGTAAATATCTGTTTAAAACCACCAACACTAAAATAAAATACATAAACAAACAATGCATTGTTATTTGATGTGAAAGTTTTTGAGTTCCCATCAAAGCCCTGATTTGTCTAATCAAATTTTCCTTAAAACTAAGATCAGTTTACTGAAAACATTCAAACAACATGCTAATGTATTTAGGCTTATTTGTATTTTTAGAGATGCTCAATACATTTACTCCTGAAATAAATTATTTAAATAATTTTCTTTTTATTTACGGATACACAGAATTTAATACATGAATACAGTGATCTCTATAACAGAAACACTACAAAATGGTTTAGAATAATATCTTGTCATCTTGTTACATTTACCTGAAGTCAACCTGAACATTTTCTCCTTCTCCTAAAATTGTAAATCTATAGGAGGAGGAAAAATATATGAAATTGATATAAAAAAAAACCTTATAATGGAGCGTCATGTGAATCTACTTTTCCCTGAAATGTTAAAGTTTTTCTTTCAAAACATTTTGGACTGTTTCTGCTGGTCCACCTATCATGTTGTAATAAAATGTACAGAGATGTTGATGTTTGAAAATGAAGTAAAAATATAAAGAAAAAATAAAAGAAAAACACACATACATACACTCACACAAAACCTCACATCTCCAAAAATGTGTTTGGAAATATTATTGGAACCAAAGTTTATTATTGTTAATAAGCACTTCTGGACCATTAGTTGTCAATTTGACAAACTCAAACGGAAAGTGTACGTAAAAGAATCTATTTATTACGATATTTATATATATATATTTTGTTATTATTTATATATATATATATATATGTGTTCTTTAGAAACCTTTAGTGAAAAATGTACCTTTCGTCTTTGTTCATGCGGATACATCCTTCAATGATCTCCTTCAGTTCAGGCACTTTCACTTTGTAGAAGCTGTCCGGCTTCATGCCCTGATACGCAGAAGAAACACATGGAATATCAGGAGAGGGTTATTCCTGCAGCTCAGGTATACAACATTCAGACATTAACCAGCAGATGGTGTGGCAGAAAGCTTGGGTTTCGGAGCAAAACTGCTTTTATGAGTACCCGCAGAGGGTCGAGCACATGTGTGTAACTCTGCAGGGCCACTCGACTGGGGAAGTTACATGCTGGGTCAGGTTTACAGAAGCGAGCTGTGCTGGGGCCAGGATGTGTTTCCAGGGGGTTTATCATATGGAGGTGAATGGAGGTATAAGAAGAACAACCCACAGCATGAAATGACCATTACTGCAATGGCCCAACATCTCGCAACATCTCAGAACACCAGCACCCCACTGATTACACAGATTATTTCTGCACAGATGGATCAGTATTGTAATGTTCTCCCTGTCTTTTCCCTGTTTTTCGCTTTCTGTGATGTTCTGTGTTCTCCCTGTTTTTTGGTCTGTTGTTGTTTACATTCTGCATGTGTCTTTGTTTATGTGTCTGATTCATGTGAGTATGCTTTGGTCTTAGCTCAGCCTTATTATCCTGTTCACCTGTGTCTAGTTCCTGTCTCTGCTCTTGCCCTGGTGTTATTTTTCCTTTGATAGTGTGAATACTTCTGTATTTCAGTCTGTGTTTGTGGATTCTTTGTAAAATCTTGTCACTCTGCTCTTTGTAAAACTCGTTGGGCTGATTTTCTTATGTCTTTGTTAAAGCTGTTAATTTTCCCCTTTGTCTCTGCTGTGCTCCGGTTCTCCCATCTAGTCATGACACGTTCACAACCACTAAACATGCATCCCACAGTCGCATTGTGACTTGATCACTTAAAAGACCTTCAGAGGTGGTCAGCAGACCCCAAAAATATTGACCGATACATCATTTTGGTTCACTAACGATTTATCCAAGGGATTTATGATTATGGAAAAACCTTTCAAAGGTTGTTCACCCCCTTTAAAGTCTCTTTACATTGTGTAAAGGTGCCTTTCAACCTCTAAGAGGTTCTTCATCCTCATACATCTCATTTGCACCACTGCTTCTCTAAAGAACCACACACTGAAAGGTTTTTCAGGGATCCAAACGTGGTTCCACAGCATTGTGCAAAGGCACCATAACTGAATATGCTGTAAAATTCCAAAGAATGGGACCAATGTCTCAGTGTACGAAACATATTCCTCAAGAGAAGCTCATTTTTCATTTAATTAGAAAGGCTGGTGTGAGATAATGCTTCGACCAAATTATGGGCAGTTTGTCATAACTTTGTGGTTACATTAACTTTCATTCTTGTCAAATTTGCTGTTATTCTTTTTAGCACATTGTATTTGTTCCACCTGTTTTCACAAGGTACTCGGGTTCCTGCCCGTTTGGCCTGAAACCCTTTTAGAGTTTGAAAGAAACCTCATTGCTGTATGGACGGCACCAGACTCCTCAGTTTAAAAAAAAAGCAGAGAACCAGCTCTCCCCTGCAGCTGTTCAGAAACATAGTAAACCACCAGAAACAGCCTTGACGTCTCACTCAAAGCATCACTGGACTCAAAACAAAGTCAGTGCTCCTTCAGACGACGGAGATCCTAATACAAGACACACACAGTTGCACTATGTAGCTTACTGGTATCTGTTAGCCCCTCTTACCCCTTTCATCAGAAGTCAGAATCCTCACAAGACCAACAGTGAGCAGGTATTATTTGGGTGTTGGACCATTCTCAGCACAGCAGTCACACTGACATGGTATTCTGTGTGTGTGTGTTGTGTGTGTTACACAGAGTGTACCAGAGTGTATGTGGAGTGTTTAAACCCCCTAGTGTCCCTGCTAGACTAAGAATAGTCCACCAACCAAAAATATCCAGCCATTAGTGTCCAGAAACTGACCAACACAAACTGCGCAGCATCAGATCAGAACCATATACTTTATATCTGAAATATGGACCAACAAAGTAGATGTGTCTAGTAAGAGTATATCGTGACGGGAGACAGTACTCTACAAGGACTGTAAATTACACAGTGCACCTGAATGGTCATTGGAGCTGATCAAATAGACAGTGGGTGTAAATACAAGGGGACATCATGAAGGGACTCGACAGTGAATGGACAGATTAAGGGTGTACTCAACGTTAGCTATCTTGTACTGTGCAAAAAAACAACATTTCTGCCACTGAATGCAGCTCATTAACACAGGTGTATAAATGCTAAGCAAAATAACGAAATAATTAAGTGCAATCTGGAGCAGGAAACATGGCTCAGCCAATCAGATTTTAGATGCAGAAACACTTTTTAAAAAAGTGGCGTGGGATGACTTTTTGCCGGTTACATAATCAAGAAGCAGGCATGTGTCCAAAAACGAGTGAGGGTTATTTTTTCAAAGGGACCCATGTAACGATGGGATCCTTGCAGGGGACATACCAGAGCCCACCAGCGACTCTAATTCAACTCTGCTTCAGCCACAAGACGAATTAACTCTCCCCTCTTAATGATAGGGCTGAGCTGGGGCAGGCTCTCAAGGAAATGAGCGGAAATGAGGAAAGAAAGACAGAGAAAGGAAGAGAGAGAGCAAGACGTATAGGGGCATGTTTTCTGAGGCGATTTAAGGCTCCAAACCTCAGGCAGGTCACTGGGGGCCCCTGTTTTGGGGAGGACTAGATAAGGACATCCAGATGTACAGGGCTGCTTATGTAAACCATACTCATGCTGTGCCGCACGTGGCAGATGCGAACAACAAAGCAAATGGTGACGAAGAAAAGGGGCAAGAGGATTTCAATGCAGCCGCTCAGTAAATTGGCTGTTGGCTTATACAGCGTACCACTGTTGTTGACAAAATAAACAGACAAAGTAAACAAAAAATCTGACCGCATTTCTACGAACCACTTACTTTGACAGGAAAGGGCCATTTAAATGATGTGCATAATGATATACTGATTAAAAAAAAACACACACACACACACACCCAGAAGAAACAAAGTAGTGCACTATAGAGGTAACAGTGACACGCAGAATCATGGACGTCTAATGATTTCTGAGAACTACAAAAAAACGTCTATACTTTTTAGTTCTTTTTTAATAGAGTCACGTTTATATTTAAATTACAGCACTGCTCGTCCTTCTTTATTAAGTTTTTGGTTGGAAAAATAAAGTTAAATTCCATCAGAAAATGATCCAGTCAGAATAGTTTTCTCCATAGTATCTAGGCAGATAATAGCTAATAGGGATAGGTCAGGATTTTAGAACAATACGATACAATAGACATTAAAATAAAAAATCTAATAGGTTATGTGACTATTGTCATAAAAAATGCCTTTGTTTCGGACCCCTGCTCACTTGCTCCACATCCCTGCTGCTTGCTTGCACAAGTGCTCACCCCTAACCCCCTTTGACCCCCTCACTCTGTCAGGACCTGAACTGCAAGCCCACACACGAAAAGAGAGAGACAATGCATTCGTAAGCTGTTATTCTGGTGTTTAACAGTGTTTGGAAATTTGCATTTAGATTCATTAACATCACCTTCTGGCAGTAAGTGAGTGGGGGAGTGACTAACAAATCAAAGATTACTTAAATGGTATTTTGAAATGTCCATTCCTAATATGTAAGTGAGGTTGATTTGGTTTGGAGTTAAAATCTACCAGAACAAATTCCAGGTGCAGTAACCCCCCCTCACTTAGTGCATATTTAATTCCAGTCATTTTTAATGTCTATTTCATTTTTAAGTTGTCTTTGATTTAAGCACACATTACAATTGGGTGAAAGTATAAATATTTGAACCAAGTAATAAGCTATTATGCAAAACTGAATTCTATACTCACGCTCGTGACTTTGCGATAGATCTGTGCAGCATTTTGACATTCAGAGTAAGGGTATTCTGACGTGGTCATCTCTAGGATGCACATTCCGAATGCGTACACATCAACCGCCTCATCGTACTTCTCCTCATACATCTCTGGGGCCATGAACTCTGGAGTTCCTGTAAAAGGTTAAAAAATGAAGCCTAATCCATGGAGACTTTCAGGCACGTCTTGCTATGTGTTAATTACACTTTATCAAAAATGAGCCCCAGATTGCTGGCTTACCGATTACGCTCTTGGCAAATGACGCTCTTTTCAGCGTGGCCAAGCCGAGGTCACCGATCTTCACGCTGCCCGTGGGTCCAGTGATAAAGATGTTGTCACATTTCAGGTCCCTGTGGATGATGGGAGGGGTGCGCGTGTGCAGGAAATGAAGACCCTTCAGGATCTGACGGCTCCAGCGCTGGAGGAGCTTTAGCTTCATTTCCTTAAACCGCTTTAGGTACCTGGGAGGTATCCATTTACTTAAGAACATGCAAGGAATGTAACTCCAGCAATAGAACAGACAGCTCAGTCTGATACAAAGTATACTCAACAAACGGTCTAGACTCACGTTTTGAGGGTGCCTGAGGTCATAAGCTCAGTGACCAGCAAGATGCACTTGTGTCCTTTCACGGTGGACTTCCAGGAGTCATAGAAGCGGACAATGTTTGGGTGCTGCAGGTTCTTCAGCATCTCCACCTCCTCACTGAACCGCTGCCGCTCCACTTTGGTCAGTTTCCGAGTCTGTGTGGAGAAGTTGAAAACTTTAAACAAAACACGTGGTTCATTTATGTACAGGGGTGTAGATCACCACAGAGGTCATGATCAGAGTTAATCCAGGTCCAAAGAGTAGAAACCCTCCCCAGGATTTTATTGCAACCACCTGTATCCTGCTACTGCTGGTTTGAAGGGACTAGAGAACCATGGCAGTTGGAACAAAATCCTGGGGAGGTCTTTTACTCTTTGGACCTGGATTACCCAATTCTGGTCATGATACAGTACTCTGAAACACATGGATACATTTCACACACTCTCTTTTTATTCATGGCACAAACACTAAGTGACTTTTCATAACCACCTGCCCTAATAAGCTGTTATTTTATTGTATTACAGTCATTTGTTACTTTGTTATTACATTTTCACTATTACTGCTGTTCTTTTTTAAATTCTTTATTATCTATCTTTATTCCTCTTGCTGTATTGAGCATGTTTAGGACAAAAGAATTTCCCTTGGGATGAATAAAGTTCTTTCTTATCTTATCTTTCTTATCTTATCTTCAACAACACTGTAACAACAGTGACTCCCACAATAACAACAGTGACTGAATTCTTCCTGCCCCCTGAATTCTTTCAACTGTCGAGGTTAGTGCACCGTCAAAATCGAGCGGCTAGTCAATATCAACGTGCCTCCCCCTATCACTGTACAGCACACTGCACTGAAAGGTTATGGAATGTGTTGAATACTTCCTTCACTATACATGAGCATGAGTGCCATGCGGAAAGAGGAACCTTACAGATGCACACAATGACAGATCCTCATGTTGACTGTATATAAACTTCAATCTGTTCCTCCCGTGTGCTGACACGCTCCGCAGAAGCCTATCATTTTCAGAGCACCTGTCCTTCACACGATCAAGATAAACCTCATGAAAGCTGCCCTGTATAAACGAGGATCCTGGAACAATGAGTGACTCAAGGTTAGTCTTGGCTCAATACCGAAGCAACGTCAAGGAACAAGTTGGCCTGGCAGAAGCACAAAGCCACAAAAGGCAGGCGAAGACCTGCGCTGGATCCCCCAAACTCCGCGAGAGAACGTGTTACATAATGACAATTTTTTCCACTGTCAGATATTTATAAACTGCTCCAAACTTAAGAAATTGAAGCAACTGTCTCACTGCACAAATAATGTGGCAACAAAGCGTGTTTTGTCCTTAATGCCAGCATGAAAGGCCTGATTTAGCTCGGGGCCTCTTGGCTGCTGCAGGTAGGTGGAAACGTCCTCCCAAGGGGCCGACAGAAAGCACCATGAATCCAGCATTCAAGCAGTTCGCGGAAAAAGCATGTGTGCATGTGCGCACCAAACAAGCCCGTCTCTAACGATGGTCCGAGAGGAACTGAGGAAGGGCATCGTGTCAATAACGCGCACAAAGGTCAAACAGGAGCCACCCTAGAGTTCTGGTCTACTCTGGGTCCGAATATAGTACTTGGATGGCACACCTGACTTTAATGACAGCTCAAACATTCCACCTCTTAAATGAAAACACAAATTAAAAATCATCTATTAAGGGCTGGGAAGGTGGCAATATTTTCCAAAGACTGTAAAGGTGGGTGATATTTAGAGACAAGATTTAGAGATGATACACATCACGTGTCACAGATTTTTTTTAAATTACAGGCTTGTAAAAATTAAACACTGATTTTTGACTGACATTTGACTGATATCTTGCCGATTTTTCAAATTTGACTATGCAATTGTTTATAGATGGGGGGGGAAATCAATACAGTATGATATTTTATAAGCATTGTGATATTTCTGGAATGATTTAAACTAATTTGATGATATATTATATCTCTGTAGTTTTATACTGAATAATTAAACAAAATAAAAAAGTAAAAAAGAACAACATAAACATATTCAATATAAAGTAAAAAATAAGTCAGTCAAATTAAATGTTACAGTTCTGCTATATCGCCCACAGCTACATCTCTCAGTTGTGACGGATGTTAAAGGATTAGCCAAGACTACCACTGGGAGCTTGTAGTTACGAGTGACAGACAAGCTGACGCTCACGCACTCTTATACACACTCACACGCACTCACACACACTCATGCTCTACATCTGACCCACTAATCTTAATCTTAACTCGAACAGAGTGGCTGCACCTTCAGCCGGCAGGGGGCTGGAGTGTTTATGACCATGGATTTATTAAACACAGAAGGTCAGTCATTCTCCTGACCTGTGCCCTGCTCACTACCTGGGCACCTTTTAACACACACTAAACCCATTCTCATCTAAAATACACCTTTCTGCTTCTCCAGTTCTAATGCAACAACCCCTCATAGATGCCTCCTGCAGAGCACGTGCTCCTGCGATCTAATACAGCGGTCCCCAACCACCGGGCCGTGGACTGGTATCGGTCTGTAAGCCATTTGGTACCGGGCTGCACAGAAAGATCTTTTATTTAAAAAAAATCTCACTCACCAAAAATTTAGCCTGCAAACTAGCAAAAATGAGTAAAAAACAAACGCACCTTGTTTTTAGTTTTATCTGTACCAGTCTGTGAAAATAGACAGCTGATCTAATACATCCATCTAATAAATCCCAGAAAGGGGGTGGTTGGGGGTGTTATTGCACACATTTAAAAACAAAGGTTCTTTGGAGACATAATAGAATCACTTGGGGCTCCTTAAAGTTAAGGTCCTCACAGAGGCTTCTATGATGCCTAGCCAGTACTAGGTTTTAAAGAAGCACGCCACTACCAGTCTGTAAACTCCATAACACTCTGTCCTTCTTAGTCTCACAGCTCCAGTGCAAAAAGTAATGAAGCAAACTTCAGGCACCATACGTGTTACTAAAGGGCACGGGGGAAACTTTTGTAACTGAGAAATCTTGGGTGTATGACTCCTTTAAATATCATTCAATACCACAAAACTGCAAGGATGCATTTGGAATATCTCCCAATAATGAATGTTGCTGAGGCCACCCAGTGCTGTTTGATTGTTTACGCTTGTGGAAAGAGGCCAAGGAGGAGCACCTGCCCTGAAGGAGTTGAACTGAACTTCTAAATGTGCTGGATCAACCCTTAATGGCTGAAAGGGAGTGGGACTGCCTGAGGGAGCTGAACTGGGTAAATAAGTGGGATCCGTCCTATCAGGGTGAATAGGAGTGGAACGGCCCTGAGCCCAGGGCGGGAAAATTACTGCAATTAACAAGAGACTCACGTAGGGTAAATGGTGCAAAAAAATGTGCAGAGAACATGACTGAAAACATTCGCAGTGACTGACAGATGAAAGGGCATCCCTTAAGTGTGGTTTATTATTTCTCAGAAGTTGTTATTTCATATGAATTATCGCTCAAACAAGTGGATTCTCCACCTCAAAGCCAGAACATCAATAAAAACAATCAGAAGATCCACGTAGCTTCTCTGGAGGTCAATAGTAAATAAATGGCGATATTTGTGTCTACAATGACTCGTTGCACACCAGACCCTACTCTGGGTGACTGAATTTTAGAGGAAATTAAATGGGTGGGGTTCCCCTTTAAACATACAGTAGAACAGCAGCAATATATAACTACAGCCTTCTGAGGGTTAAACGCAGAAAGCAGTTGATCGTGGAGAAAAATATGCTGTCAAAAGTGAACGACAAAAGTAGAGAAAAACACATGGGCGGAATTAGTGCACCTCTGCAGGGGTCCAGGACAGGGCTGAGCGCTTCACAGCTGCACTGAATCAAAGCTCGCACAGTCAGTTCTTTCTCTCGCCATCTCTCTCTCTCTCTTAGATTGATGAGCATTTGCTGTAAAGTTCTCGGCACCAGTGGGGTGTCTACCACAAAGGGACGAGGGGAAAAACTCATTTTCCAGACTAGACCCTTTTAGCAAGTACTTTTTTAATGCATAGTGAGGCAACAGTTGTGGCAGCAAACTGCTTTGCACCACTCCACAGGCTCCAATCTGTATTCGTTTAGGAGTTCGTGTTTACAGTGTGGCCAGAATGAAGAATTATTACGGCTATAAAAAGCACGTTGAGATACCTTAACTGAATTAACAGCGGAGCAGCTAAGCATGGCTGGCGGCTAACCATCAGTCTTCTGGGCTAAACCTGGTCAGTTCAAAAGTGATGAGCGTCCATAAACCAAAGAAGCGGATGTTAGCTCTGACAGTAAACATTGGATTTCAATGATTTATGCAAATGCACACCGTGTTCGCCCCTGAGGAGTCTGGCATCTAGGCCTGCAACAATTATTCAATCATATTCACAGTCATTTCTTTTAATGTGGAGTCCAAGATTTGAAGCCTCTATAGTGTGAGGAATTCATATTTTTATTTTGTTTTGCGAGGGTGGGAATGTCACTGAAAGGGAACAAACAACCAGAATCGTGTGACATTTCAAATAAATGTCTAATGTTATCAATTTAAGATGAAAATGGAATGTAGCAATCGAGTAATCTAGCTTTTAATTTCAATTTATCATGCAGTTATACATGAAAAACTGCTGATATTCGCCCTTTGACTGACAGTTAAAAAGCTAACATGAGTGCTAACAGCGCCCCCTTGAAGAGAATGTTCGGACTGATGAACATGACTTTATAATTACCTTTATTGACCAAACTGCAAAGAAATCAACTCATCGAGTTTTAACCAAGACTTTCTTAATCAATCAAGATGGGTATGATTACGATTTTACTGATACAGATATCAATCTGACACTGTTTATCAATAATTTGCTATAAAAAATTAAAGACATCACATGAAAATAAGATTTACTTTTCTAGAGAAATAAGAAGCTAGAGTGTTTCCTATGTATACACTAAGGCCGGAGCAATCGCTACAAACGAATTGTGGTGATGTGCAGAGTGTCACTCCCGTCCACCACAATGATCCAATTTAGCTTAAATTACTTGATAATGGCAGCAATTTTAAAACGCATTAACGTTGCATAAATACTGATAGAAGCACCATCTGTGCAGGAGCTTATTGAAATTTTGGTACTGATCATTTAGGAACTGCTGCCCATTTAGTATCAGTTCTCTATAGCCATCCCTAACAAACACAGTATAAAAAAGGTTGTGTGTTCAGTCAGAATGCAGCAGTCAGAATGGGAAAGAACAGCAAAAGCCTACCTGAGAACTGGACATGGCCAGTTCAAGTAAGCATTTCATTGTGCTCTGTACATTGTACTTTGTACATATGATTACAATAAACTTCAACTATGATTGACAGTTGTTGATCTCAAAAAAGTCCAGTTTAATACAGCCTTAAAATTATGAAGTGAAGAGAGATAATTAAGCAGTAAAAGTGCAAAAAGCTACATATGTTGTCAAGTGGCATAATCACACATAACAGTGTTTTGAAAGGCTGCCACGCCATGGCCCAGGGCCCAGGCAGGCAGCATGTATTGATTTTGTGCGTTCAGTTCACGGTAAGTGGTGCCTCAACGACTGCTGGCCTTTTCTGAAAAAATTTTAATGTGACACCAGCAGTCAGAAGAACACAGTCCACAGGAGAACCAAAAAATTTTGGCCAAAAATGAGTGTGCGCAAATGTCACAGATATCGCAAATGTTTAGATTCTTCTAGAAACTCACATCTGGGTAATGTTATCTCATCAAAATCTCATCGAGATCATCAATATTAGCAATAGCAATATAAATAGAAAATGTCAAGGAGATGATCACCACCCCAACAAAAGGTAAACTGTCATCATACGGTAAAACTCCGTAAAGCTCCTTATGTGGAAGTTCCGCTGGTTTGTGTTGATGCTCGAGGTGTCTGTCGTCATGCTGAGCTTGGTCAAGTAAGTTCCTATGTCAAGTAGAACCCAAAAAATATATAACAATAATAATAACCACTACCCGGGTTTTAAATGTGGTCACTCGCAAATGCAGATAAAGAACAAAAATGCCCAAATTTATTTTATTTTAGGTTTTAGAAACAAACAGAAGGTAACACCTGATCTTTGAACTTAGAACACAGAAATAGATCTGGTCTATTTGAGATCTGGGGCTATTCATAAACGAAAGGGCTGTAGTCTTGCCCTCGCAGACATATCAAACACCAGAGGTGACTAGTTTTCTGACTAATCGACTATTTTTCTAAGGAGAGTTAATCCAGTAAAATCACTATTTGTGTGACCTCTAATGTGGCCCCGTGCTTTAGGAACGCGGGCTTACTCATAACAGCCTTATGGGTAAATGGGGGATTTTGGAGAAAGCAGTGAGTAGTGAGAGTCAGGTTGGAAATACTCCATGTCTCAAATAGAAGAACATTGCATAAGGAGCGCTCACGGTAAAGAGCAGCAGTGGGAAGGATCGGCCTGTCAACAACTTTTTTTTTATTACAAATGGAGAAATGAGAGGAATGAGTGTGTTTGTGCATGTGTGTGTGTGTGTGTGTGTGTGTACATCTTATGTATTTGAAGGACCGGAGCCAGTATCAGCAGAAGCAGAGCACGTGGACCTGCAGTTTTGTGGTTTCACCAACGCTTGGGTGAAATTCCCTGGCCTTCACACACTTTTCCTTCTTATAGGAAACCAGAGGAGGAGCAGGGAAAAGGGGTTTGAGTCACATCCTCAACTTGTTTAAATTACTACAACCTCAGCTTGAGGTGCCGCAGAAGGTACAGGTACAGGTCAAATATTTTCCAGCAGGCCGCAAATATTAACTTGCCGTCCCCCTCAGGGAATGCTTAAATTTACCATAAAGTCCAATCTGCACTGCTGCATAGTACCACACACAGCTCGGTGCAAACGTCTGGACACCCCTGGCCAAATTCCAAGCAATATAACATAATTCAATTAAAACAGTAAATTAGTAACAAAACTAAACATGCTCTACAGAGAACACACTTAAATATGGCATTTTCCTGTAGATTTTAATTTCTATTTGTTTGACAAGATTAACATATTGGGAAAAAATATAACTTTAGCACAGACCACATAAACAAAACCCCAGAAATTCAATAAATATTGACTTTTTCAGGATTTCTGACAGTAACATTCATTAAAACCTAGATATGTTTCCATTTGGACCAGAAGGAAGTGACGAAGAATTTCTAATGTTTCACATTACAAAAGGCTTCATTGAAAACGTACACATTAACACAAACTTTGTCTAGTCTTTCACATCAGAGCTCTGGTCGCTTGTGGTTTTGTTCCCTTTAATGCTCAGAACTCAGAAAAGTGAAGTAGAGCCCCCTCCACCCACACAGCCCTGCAGCAGAGCTTCAGCAGGGAGTCAGTGGGGAACTGTTTTATCAGCTGTCTTTTTTATTTGGAAAAATGAGAACTACATCACTGTTACCACTCATGTAACACATTTTTCCACTAGAGGGATACATTTTTAAGATTATTAAAAATCACACCTGCTTTTTTCGTAAGTAAAAACACTGTATGAGATACGTTATTACTGTTCGCTTGATTAAAGAGGAATAAAAATCTGTGAAATCTGTAGCCTGGACAGATCATCTCCTTTCCAAAATAAATAACCACAGCGTTAAAAATTCATGCCAAGAGACAAAGGAAGAAGACATACTCGGCTTTAAAGGGTTAAGCACTTTCTCACAGTGTTTGAACACCAAAGATCCTGCTGATCTTTAGGAAATCCCTTGAGCGCGAGGGGGGGCATGTAGTGAACCAGTAGTGCTGCATTGCAGGGGCAGATCGAGACACGAGTGATGTATGGGTGTGCTAATTGCCCCACAGGTGTTTTTATGTGGTAACTATGTATCCAGGCACCCACCCAAAAACGAACAGTAGTGCATAACATCAGTCAAGACTTTACTACGGCTGTGGGCAAATCCGTCAAGCTCTTTGTTGAGGAGACGTTACAGAGATGAAATGCCAGTCATATGAGTCAGTAAGAACAAATAAACCTTAATGCTTTGGTAAGTTAATCACAAAAAACTCAATTTCACCTCATTTACCAAGCGAGCACAAGGATTAAAAGACGTTGAGGAACAGCAAAGCCTCCAATAAGAACTGAATAATATTGACAAAGCAAAACTGAATGTTTAGATGACATGAAAAGTTTTATGAACTAATTGCCGTTTTACTATTGTCTGACATTGACTGATTATTTACTTTAAATTGTACTGCTATAAAGCATCAAACAGGCAGATGCCTTGTCATAAACACCATATATCTGTTGTTTTATTTTTATTTTATTTCACCATTGTTTAACCAGGAAAGGTTCCATTGAGATCGCAGGGAGTCCTTGTAACATCACAACCCAGATAGAAAAAAAGACTTACAACAACTATAAGCATACAAAGCAATTAAATAAACAGAATACAATAATAATTTAAAACAATTACAAGGAGAAAACAATAAGAAGGAGCACAATACTGGAATGCCATTTTCCCACTCTTTGTGCGAACACCGGGGACATTCAGAATATAAAAGTCCTGATGATGACTTCTGATGATGATGTGTGGATGATTTTGATGCATTTGGTTTTGCAGATGTAAAAAAATGTTTTGTTTTGTTTCTTTTTTATTACTTTGAACTAATTCATGGTATTCTTAACTAGGCTTCTGCCCAATAAAGTTCTATAACTTGACTCTGATGCTTTAATACAGTGGAATAAATGCTTAACATGTTACTTCAAGGTTCTTTATGCCAAAACAAGGACATTTACTTCATAAAACATCTTACAAAGTATTGCGTTTCATTTTAATGCTTATTCACGTGTTATGAGCTCTTTTGTAGGAAGTCTTCAAATAAAGGCAAATATTCTTTCACTGTGTGTTCAAGACTCATTAAAGCTGCCAATAATGGATGTCAATAGTCTTCCGGTATGTTTTAAGTTAATACATCCCTAAAGCCTCTCGCAGCCCACATCCAGCTTTTGTTACTGTGGAGCACTAAGGACCTTCATCGGGATGATTACTGACTTCTAATATTAGAAACATTAGCCTTGTAGGTCCAGTTCTGAACTAAAGAATCAAAATTTTGACACAAAAAATAGATTTTTTTTTTGCAGTGACAATCCTGAATCTTTGCTAGACAGTTTTAGTCTAAAGGAAACTGGTGATGGGTGTGTTAAAAAAAATGTTTCTGCCTCGATTTCACTTCAGTATGGAGCCGCACTGGTCACAAATCTGGAGTGTGTGTGTGTGTGTGTGTGTGTGTGTGTGTGTGTGTGTGTGTGTGTGTGTGTGTGTGCGCATGTGTCATGAGAGAGGCGTTCAGGGTTTTCGTCAGGAGCCATGTGTGTTTTTTCATATAACAGAAAGTGTAAGTTGTGGAAACACAAGGCTGGAATGTGTGCAGTGGAAAACTGTACGTTCCTGTGTGTGTTTAAGTGTGTGTGGGGGTGTGAAATGTTTCAGCAAGAATGCAAAGGCAGTATAGCTCCAAACCATGTACTTTGTCACATCATGTTGCTGTAAAACAGCTAGAAACACTGCATACACCAACCGGCCGCCCGAATAATACCTGGTCACCAGCAGCCCTTTGATCAGAAACTGATCAGTGAAGAATGGAGTAGAGAGGAGCCAATAAACTGTGCAGTCTGTAACAGTTTGTAGTACAGTGGAGCTATAAGGTAGTTGTTTCTTAAATAGTGGACACTGATTAAGGCTGAAAAGTCAGGATTGTCTCCATGGTTACTAACAATAACACAGGAGGCCCAAAATAGATATGGGGGGATTAGGAAGCCCCTTGTGGCAGCAGCATGGACATTTTCCCCTTCACTCCCGCACTGATAGTGTTACTGAGAGTGAGGCCAGATACACAGGAGGAAAGGCAGCGAGGAGATATGTGTGTGTGTGTGTGTGTGTGTGAATGTGAGAGCAACAGAGAGAGTGGAGGTGTTCTAAAACACTACAGAGACACTCAGAACTGGTCCCAAGAAAGAGCACACACAGTCATCAAATGGTGCAAGGCAAGGAACATATTTTTTAATCGTAGCAATTTTATCTGCTGCACATAACTTAAAATGTGATGTTGTGCAAAAGTTAGGGCACCTTTTCTGACAATCCACAAGCTTATTTGACACATTCATCTTTAAGACGTAGACAAGTCCAGAGAGATGTGTTCGGTCAAACCTCTTATGGTGTTTCTGGCAAGTGCAACACCTGTCATTTATCGAAATTACATAAATGACATTGTCTGAAATGTCACAAAGAAACTGAAGTTAAAGAGTTACAAAAGGAAATGTCTGAGGTACGCAATGCAGCGGTGTGTGTGGGGGGCTGGTTGTGCTACTGAGCCTTTTAAGCAAGAATGTAACAGCAATATGGCTAAAAATCATCAGGTTAGTAATGTCAAGTTGCTATAACAGCTAACTAGCATTATGCTGAATGATGGGAAGAGGGAGGAGCACCCTTCCCACCGAGAGAGAAATAGAGAGGGACAGCGAGAAACGAGACTCATAAGAGGCTACGGATGTCCACCACATGAGGTTTAAACTCACAACCTCCTGATGACAGAGCGAACACAGTTGCGCCTCTTGCCAGAAAGAAGGTTTCTACCATCAACAACGCTAATGTGCCGCAGTCAGTGAAGGAACTGAAGAAGAAAAGAGCTTCAGTGTGACAACAAGACAAAACATACATCCCTGTTTTTGGGTTTCTCTTACACTGGCTGCCTTTTCTTCAGACTATTTGAACCTGAATTTCAGATTTTTCTTTTAAACAAGTGGATTGTTTTCTTTTAAAACCACAGACTTCCCTTTAATACCAACTATACAGTAGCTGATCTGCACGTGAGGAGCATTTCCTTTTCAACAGTCGTTGACAAAAAGACAATTCAACTGTGCAATTTAGCTCGGGGCACAGTGTTGCCTTTACATGATTACAGATAATTGTTGAATAATTGAATGCCTGGCTGGCATTTAAAAAGCTTTTCTTTTTTTTTTTTTTTTTTTTACTGAGAAGCGGATGGTGATGATACTGAGACGAGACACATGGTTCAAAATGACATGTGCAGCCTAGCGCAGACTGAGTAAATTTAAAAGTACATGATAAAACTGACTGTAATATTAGTGCTTCGGATCATTTCGTCATGCGGGCAAGAAAACAAGTCAAATGCGAAATCAATCTGCACACTCTGTAAACTCTTCTCAAAAGGACATTTGATGTCCTAAGGGTTTACCAGGTCAGCTGAGTCTGTAAAGTTTCTAAGAAAATCGCCGCGTTAGCCGCTCATACGAGGACCATGACGACAAGTCCATGTGCCGCTGAAGAGGAGGCTGGCTGCCATGTACGCTGAGCGCTCACTGTTATTTGCCCTTGGTGTCGCAAGACAAAGCCAAAACATCCTGCAACGACTGGAATTTGGGGGCGAGGACTGACGTTATTTAGGACGCATCTGGTGATCATTATAAATCAAATATGAGCCACTGATTGTACAATGACAATAATGAAGCTGTCACAGCAGAGCATCGAAGTCCATCGATGCATCTGTGTGTGTGTGTCACTTATTTTATAATCCGAAAAGTGGGCCAGAGGGAGGCAACTGTAAAGAGCTGACGGAACAGTACAGCTTCTATTAGAGGATGTGAAGTTGAAGTTGAAGTTTATTATTATCATATGTGCAAAGTACAGTGTACAGAGCACAATTAAATGCTTACTTGAATACCCTCTTTGCCGGCAGAACATAAAGACATAAGAGACATAAAAGACATAGCAGTGCAGGAACAATAAATAATCACAGGCTAAAGTAAACACCGTTTTAGTTGCAAGTTGCATAAATGTAAAGTGTCAGTGCAGTGCATTATTGCACAGAGAGAGAAGACCACAGTTACTGCGTGTTGAATAGTCTGTTAGCGCTGGGATAAAAACTGTTTCTGAATCGTGCTGTGCGTGTGTGAACTGTCCTGAGTCTCCTGCTGGATGGCAGGAAAGTAAAAAGTGGCAATGCAGAGTGACTGGAGTCCTTCATGATGTGCTTAGTTTTTCTGAGACAGTGCGTGTTGTAAATGTCAGTTAGCGCAGGGAGTGGTATGCCTATGATCCTCTGGGCCGTTTTCACCACCCTCTGCAGAGTCTTCTCGTCCTGAGCAGTGCAGCTGCCATACCAAGGACAAGAAGGATGTGGCCAGCATTTATGCTTTATGTGTGTCGGGAAAAAAAAACAGTTATACTGAGTGATGGGGGAGAGGGAGGACCACCCTACCCACCCAGAGAGAGAGAGGACAGTTATACTGAGTGATGGGGGAGAGGGAGGACCACCCTACCCACCCAGAGAGAGAGAAGACAGTTATACTGAGTGATGGGGGAGAGGGAGGACCACCCTACCCACCTAGAAAAAGGAAATCCTGTGATGTACTGTCTAACTGAACAAGTTTAAAACCCAGATCCTACATTTTCGTTTCATTTTTTTCCTTTGTTCCAGTAATCACTTGTGTGTGTTTATGTATCAAAAACAGCCACATACAAACTGTTACTGTGCCTTTAAGACTAAAATGTAAGCAAATGGCCTCTGTTCTGATTGGCTGCCTTTTTTTAAACACTCTTGTCAGCTTTGGTGTGAACTGAAGGAGCTAAGCTGCTGTAGGCTGAATGTAAATATATCGTTGCTGTGATGACACAGAAACAGTTCATTGTTAATGTGAGGCTTGTGCAACTTTTAACAGTGTTTACATACTGCATCTGCCTCCTATTTTCCCAAAAAGTGATGAAATTTCACTTTTTAATGTGATCTGGGCTCTTTAATTTTACATGCACCACGTGAGGGAAAAAAGCCTTCAGAACAAACATCAGTACCCTTATTCATGTACATTTACAGTTTACAGGAAAAAAAACCTAGTGCCTTATTATAGCTGGCCTATTTGGCCGGCTTCCACTCCGATTTATTGATATTTTTTAGGCGGAACATTTTCAGTAATCAGAGTGACTCAATCAGCCTCTGAAGCCAAGACAGCGGAGGGAAGTGCGTGAAAGCACAATGGGCCCAACAGTCAAAGGCTGGCAGCTCTTAAACCTGACTCAAACTGTTTGGAGACGGAATAGGCCCGCTCTTTGTTCTCTGAGAGCATGCGAAACCTCCAGCGGTTCAGCAAGCATCCAGATTTTCGGCCCATGTGTTGATTGGGAGTGTGGTTTATTAGCAAACTCCATTAGAGCACTTTCTCCATTCGTTCACTCCCACAAACGCCCCTCTCTGATTGCGAGTCACTCGTTCTAGTGGGAATGTGAACCAACACAGGAACAAAACACCGAGACGCACACACAATAGTCAATGAAAACAAGAATGAGGTTTGACGTCCACACCCTTCAAATTTTAATGAGGAGGTGTCCTGACCACTTTTTGTCAAATGATATTTTGTCCCCAACACTTGTTTGAAAGATTAACAAATTCTCAATAAACCCCCAAAGATACAAATACATTCAGGAGAAAGAACAACTGAGAAGAACTAAGACACAAATGAAAAATTCATCGAGAACATGAGTAAGAACTAGAGAGGGGAGCCAAGAAACAAAAGAGGAATCTCATGATTAGAGTGATGTTTGTGATCTAGAGCTGGTCAGTACCTGATCTTGCTAATGCTCTCACAGCTGCAATCAAAACGCTCACAAATGCTCAATGTTCCAGGCTTCTAAGAGGAGTAGAGGCTATTGCTGCAGCAAAAGGGGGACAAACATTCCAGTGCCATGTCCGTGTCACTGGCATTTGAGAATGGTCCACCACCCAGATAATATCTGATAAGTGGTGGTCCCATGGTGGTCCATTTCCGCTAATGGACAGGGCGGGAGGTGATAAATTGTGCCGCAACAGATGGCAGGCATTTCTGATAAATAGCAACTGAATGCAAAGTCTGCATGGAGAACACAGACATCATCACCAGGTAGCTGATAGATGACACATTCACAATTCACAAGATCAAAACTATAATCCGTGCCAAACCTGAGAGGGTTTGCGGTTACATCTGTTCACAGGGACAGAAATGAGAAACAATTAGGTTTCACACACTATTTAGCATCATATAAACTCAAGGCAAGAGTTTAACATGAGAAACATATATTTAAATTTTATATATTTATATATTTATACATATGTCTGTGTATGCAGAAGTTTATAATAATTACATATTTTTGCTGATTTTACAATACACAATTAATGCATAATGCTGAATTTAAAAATGTTTCCGGTGCAAATATTATGGCCCATTTTATAATGTATGTTTTTTGGCAAACTGGCAAACTTCAGCAGATTATATACATACATACATACATACATACTTACACACACACACAGATACATGCATATATAATCATTTCATTGTTCATTATTTCATTATTGATCGTGTTGTAAAAAAGGGTTCAAGATTTTTTTTTCCTCGAGTCGGGTCGGGTTTCGGGTCATTATCCTCGCGTATTTTTGTGGGTTGGGCGGGGTGGTTTGGATCTCCTGACGGGTCGGGTTGGGGTGGGTGTTAAAAAAAGCTGACCCACACAACACTAATATGTATGTATGAATGTATGTATGCACATACACATGAACATACACACACATGAGGCGTGCATGTAAGTACATATGTATATAGATGACGTATAGATAACGCTCTGAGAGTCTGAGCTAACTTGATTGGGTTTACCCAAATATGCAACCCAGCCTCCTCCACTCCTCTTCCAGAGAAATATATATACGTTCAGGCAGCTGCTGATAAGATGGCAGCAGCCACTCTGTAGGCCCCCTGAGGGAAATGTATTGGGTGCAGACTTTACTTACAGAGCTTGGGTGAGGGCTAAAGGGGTCTGCTCACAAAAGGGCGAAAGTCAGTACTATTTGATGAAAGATCGCAAGAGAACAAGAAATATGAAATGATGAGGGCTAATTAGACCAGTCAGTGCTGGTTGACTTTAGCTGACTGGTGCCAAAAGTGAACAGACAAACAAACAATACTACTACAGCATGAGTGCAGCACAAAGGGGCAAATTCTTTCCATGTGTGGGTAAATAGATAATCTGTAATTATGACAATTAAAGGGTGGGAACAACCCACAAATGGTTGGGCAACATCTGCTCAGCCCCGACGGATTCATATTTGGTGTGATGCTGCGTCACTCAGCGGCGCGGCCTGCGTCAGCGCTGGGCAGGTCGCAGGGCAGAACCGGCACCTGCTGTTCAGACTGATACGCTCCTAAATCAGTGTTAAGTACTTCTCAGAGTCATAATTCAGCTTATTGCATCTCCGCACCACAGCGGGAGGCAGGAGCACATTCACTCAGCTAGTAAAAATCACTTATTTCTTTTTATTTATTCATTTTGTAAGTTCGCATTATGACATATATATACACCCCCCCACACACACATATGTATACACGTATCATAAACATATATATGTACAAATACGTTTATGTTCATATATTTGTGTGTGTGTATATATTCCCATAAACATATATGTACATACACATCTATACGATCATATTATTTGATCTATTTAAAAAGTATTTGTCCTAGTTCACGTATTTTTATACTGTAAGTAATAGAAAATCTATAAAAGACTAGTTGCATGTATTATATACAGCTGTTTGCTCAATAGAAAAATCTAATAAAAACACAGCACCCTCAGAGGACACAGCACAGGCACCACAATGTCTTGGTATGCAGTGAATGGCAAACCCTATCATCCAACCATCTGAAGCAGTTCAGTGTCCTCATAATTCATTGGCACTGCTGTGAATCTGTGGGCGCCCTGAGTTTGCAGGCGTGATATCATGAAAAGCATTAAGAGTGAGCTGAAATAAACTGACCTCATCGAATCAACAACAGCTCATAATGGAGTTTCTTTATTAGTTCTTGGCTCAGATCAGTTGGCTTGTAAGCTTTACATTGCACAGAGGTTCTTCAAAGTGAGACTCTACCTCAGTCCGCTGACCCCAGCTGTAGTTGGGACATGTTTGGAGGCCACATTTAGCTTGTTTAATTTAGAACGGGAACTGTAACACTAGAAGTCAGTTGTCACCAACATCTTTTCCATAAATATGTCCCCAGACTTTCTCCGGACCTGCTCCAACGCCACCCAGCTCTTCATTACGGTGGAACAGACTTGTGGATGTGGTTTAGGACACGCTATGATTTACTGTGAACTGGAAAAATGAACTAAACTTCAATGCTACAGGCTGCCATTTTAGGCAACACAATGGCTGTGGTACACAAAGCAAGACTAAACTCTTATCAGTTTCCTCCATATTTCTGACATCACAACAACTGATGTTAGATCAGCGCTCCTGCTCCTGAGGCGGATTGTGAAAACAGACCCTGTTATGTAAAAATGCCGTGTTTGTGAAGTACGGTAACATAGGTTAGCTTACAGAAGATGCTGATTTATGTACATTAATGAAAGAAGAATGAGACCTTTCAGCGCTCCTGTGGCGGATTGTGAAAACAGACCCTGTTGTGTAAAAAGGGTGTGTTCGTGAATTACTAAGCTATATTAGCTCAGCTAAAACTACAGAAGAACATGTTGGTTTATTTAGGTTACTGAATAGCGGCCTTGCTGAAGATAGAGACCTCTCAGGCACTTCAGTAGCAAGGTCAAAATGCTGAGGTGACAACACGCAATGTCATGTCTGATAAAGCCCAAACCGAGTGCTGTTGCTGAGTAACTGTCTGTCTGAAACACAAAATGCTGACGAGCAGTTCATTTAGGACAGCCATTACGAGAGTGTACATCCTGTACAGGGAACACAAACAAGACACACATCCCAAACATGCACCCTACAGAGCTTTGGAGATAAATATGAATGCTCTGCGGTAGTTTTAAGTTATAAATGTAGCTCCATATGGTGCCAGAGTTCATATTATGACTACTGCGCTATATTTCAAGTGTCATAATTGAAACTATTCCTTATTCAGCTTCTACAACAATATGTAGTTAGTAGATAATTAGGCATAGGAATGATAAATAATAATAATACTAATAAATACAAACTGCCACGTACCACAGCAGAGATATGTCCAAGGCTTTTGTTGTCAGTTATTAAACTCTCAATTCCTTTAAATGATAAGGCTCTACTTCTATAGACCCTGTGTTTTTTGTCCTCGTTTAGAAAACTTGCATTAATCTGTCAACTTTCAGCATTGCTTACTATCAGTCATGAAGCTTGAGTTTGATTTTTCTGTTCCATCTTAAATGGGGATGAAGTTATGGTGCTGTGCGGGCAGGAGAAAGTCACAAAAAGACACAAATCTAAGATGAAGTGAAAAACTTGGAATGAAAGCTAACTTCAGCCTGGCATAAAGTAAGTAAAAAGCAGACTCTTCTTCTTCATTCCCACCTGTCAACAAATCACCCTTCCCAACAATTTAAGCACCCTAGGCCCACCCTTGTCCTGAATGTTTCAAGATCCTAACTACACCTGTGTTTACTCTTCTATGAAATACCCTGGATTATTTATATTTTATTTTCTAAACATGAAAACACACCCATACGACACATTTGGAAACTTGGAAACGTTCTTTTGTTAAGTAAACATGTCTCTGAACTGATTTTCTCCATGTTGTGCCACAGGGCTCTACAGTTGGACCATTTGTATTTCCAACGTTCTGCCTTCAGTTGCTGTTTAGGGGCATAGAGTCTTCCAGATGACACACATTTATACACATCTGTAGACCAAAGATACTAAAGCTTAACTTATAATTGGCTGAATAGTCATTTTTACATATTTTAGCCTCATTTTTACTTAGCCTAAAGCAGCAATGATCAGTCTTGGTGTAAATCTTGAGTGACGCTGCTAAGATGAATTCATATTTTCCCGCTGTGAGGGTTTTTCTGACAGCAGGTGACAAACCACCCACCACCCCATCTCCCCAGATAATGAGCAAGGTGTCAGTGAATGGCGAATGTCTGAAAAGCCTTTTGTTTCCCTAAAAATGTGAAAGACATGCTGGAGCGTGTTCAGAGATGCCGCAGGCACCGGAAAGTGGAAGTAGGTTACACCTGTGCCATTTAGAGTTCATTTTTAAATCCTTTAACTGGTTTTTAAAGCTCTTTTAAAAGCAAAATTCCATCATAAACCTGCCTGAACAGCTGTTAACAATGGTACCGCTGCACCGCTTTTATGCTTCATGGGTTTTTATGCTTCACGGGTTTGGAACGCAGTGCCCCTTCATATTTATTGGAAATTCATATAGCAAGAGTTTATGGCTTGAAATCTGCTTTTACTTTAGCATATTATTAGCACCGATCATATTCCATTCCATCAAAATGGTAAACTACAATGATGAAATAAAAGAACTAAAATGAGTTTGAATAACTATTTAAAACCTTTTTGTTTTATTTAAATTTACATCCCACATATTAAACATATTGATTTCATTTTAGACGTTTCACTGTGTACTGCACACTTACATAGATTATTTAGAATTATTAATTCACATGAATTATTAATAAGTTTAAATTACAATCTGACTAAAATCTAATTTATGTAAATATTTATAATGTTTATTTTTGATATTTCATTTATTTTAGCTGTATTTTTGTTTGACGTGGTAATTTTGATCATTTAATTTTTGTGTAAGGATGGTTTAATTGAACTGTGTTTATTATTATTTGTTCCCTTTCCACAGGTTAACTGTAATTACCAACACCTGAAAGTGGATGAATTTTGATGATTTCAGCCCAAAACAAGGCAGCAAAGTCACATGAAGTCACCGGCAGCTGTGTATGTGTGAGTCTGTATGCAAGCAAAGGGGTCAGGAGAGATAAGGAGAGCATAGTGACTGCTCACATTCGACCCACTGTCACAGTGATGTCTTCAAGGACAGGCCACAGCAGCCATCGCCTTTAATCCTGTTAGAGCTGATTAAGATGGTTAGAAGCACTCAAGCCTCTTTTGAACAGAGAGTAAATGATTTAACCATTGAACGTCCTTCCTTTCACAACAACATAGGCGGAAGAAGAGGAAAAGGCGCTGTACACCAGAGATACAGAAATAAAATGACCACTCAGAGGCTATCGTCCTGAGCGGTAAGATGTTCCGGCTGCGGCCAGGTGGCTCCTACAGTCCAGGGTGCTCCACACCTGTTAGATCAGCCCGAGGCCAAGTTTAATAGAATAAGAGGTTATCCTCGCTGCACATCTGCTGAGCTCCCGTGCCACTGGGTCACACTGTCACCAGGTTTTTCTGTTTCTGTGACAGGAAGCTGTGTATTAATAAAGCTTGTTGTTATTTTACTCACAGCCTCATCCAGAGATCTACAAGTTTCTACCACTTATCCATTTATTTCAAACACTGAAGATTTTTAGGCTTGTTAAGCACTGCAAAGTTCTTGAGTGAACGACCATAAATGTCAAATAAAACAAGTTTGCAACATTGTGAGAATCTGTAACAGAGCATGTCCGACATCCTATTAACTGGCTGTGTGGTGATAAGTCAAATTTTAGACTGTCCATGAACTTAAAATGCACTAGTCAACTGTTTTATCCCAATGACTGATGCTTAAGAGCGTGCTAAATATCTTATAACTGTCCAGTGATGCACATTATAATTATATTTGTAATTACATTAGATAGCTTTTTGCAGGTGAGCAGTGCTGAATAAAAATGTGGCATTTTCTGGCCAATAAAGGAACTCAAATGGTGAACATACTGTAAATATATTTGTCAGAACAATATTTAGTTTGTTTTTTAGGAAATATTAAGTGTGAAACACATTTGACTGGTAGTGAAAATGAAAAAAAGCAATGAATATGCTCCACCGCAATAAAAAAAATGACCTAAAATACATAGTTTGTAGCATTGCGTAAAGTACAGCTAAGTAGAGCGGGTTGTGTGATAACAGCATGTGGCCTTTTGGTGACAAATGAGTAGCTAGCTGAGTTTACTAGATATTACACTTTATATTTGTGCGTAGTCGTGTCCAGCTGCGGCCGTTAGCTAGATCTCTGACCGATCACGATACCCCCCAACACTGGGAGGGTGACACATGAAGACACATGAAGTTCCACTGCATCTTCTCAAACTGCCACTAACGCAACAGACAATACAACACACTTGGAGGAGAATGCTAACTGCTAATTAACTGCTAAATAGCTCTGGCTAGCATCACCAGGATCACCTTACCCACCTAGAGAGTGAGGACAGTTATACTGAGTGATGGGGGAGAGGGAAGACCACCCTACCCACCCACCCAGAGAGAGTGAGGACAGTTATACTGAGTGATGGGCAGAGGAAGGGCCACCCTACTCCTCCAGAGAGAGAGAGAGAGGACAGTTATACTGAGCGATGGGCAGAGGGAGGACCACCATACTCGCCCAAAGAGAGAGAGGACAGTTATACTGAGTGATGGGGGAGAGGGAGGACCACCCTGCCCACCCAGAGAGTGAGGACAGTTATACTGAGTGATGGGGGAGAGGGAGGACCACCCTACCCACCCAGAGAGAGAGAGAGAGCTGAGTGATGGGGAGAGGGAGAATACTGTTAGCGGCAGGGCAATACTGTCCACCAGGTTCTCTGATTAACACTCATAAGAAACATGATGTTGAATTCAGGAATATAAGACGAGGCCATTTGTGGCCCCTTGCTTCATTACTGTATTATATTTGCTGAGTTCGAAGTTGCTTAAACAGCCCATTGTCCAGTAGCAGTGACCGACAACCTCTCTGTCAGAGAGTAAGAGAGAGAGGGAGCAAAAGGGAGAAAGCTTTATTAGACGAGCTTAACTCCAGTGTTTATTCTTCTCTGAAAAGCACGTGAGGTCATGTGAAGATGCCATCTCAGGTGGCCTCTCCAGGGACCTCCTGAAAACAAATCTGCTCTGTTCTTTCAAAGCCTTGTCAAATATACGATTCTCAAATAACCAACCTCAGCACCAGTGGTAGTAAACTGCTTAAATCATTGATGCCGCTTTAAAGAAAACGTACAAAAAAATGACAAACAAGAAATGCCGCCTTCGGCTCTTGCTAACTAGTCTGTGCTCTGACCTTGTCTATTCCTCCTGTCGTAGTGATGCAAATAATGGTGATTTATGCTCTACACAATCTGCTTAATCTTAATTTACCCCTGTAAATACACCAAACCCCTTCATTTAAATTAAATGGATGTTAATTTGTGAAACCGACCCCTTAATTTTACCTTAAATTAGATTTAAGGCATGAGTGTGAAACCCTTTAATCTTAAATTCAAGGCGTTAATTCAAGAGGTTCTATTATTTAAGGGGCAAATTTGAAAAAGTAAAGTGGACAATTCAGTAGTTTTACCCTTTAATCAGCCTTAATCTGTACACTCTTTCCCTTAATTTTCCTTAATTTCCTGTATGGCAAATTAAGGTCAAAATTAAGGTCATTGTAAGGGAAAAAAAATTACAGCATTTAGTTTCGAAGTGCTCCAAGCACTCTTGAGCCATGCTATGACTTTGTGCTAGCAATACGACAGCTGGAGGAAAGCCCCTCCCAGGTTGGTAGCACCAAGTAAACTAGGGAAAAATCGGCAGCGGGTCAGAGCTGGCACAGAAAAACATTAATTCTCAGATAAACTCAAGCTAAAAACCAGATTCTGACCAAAAAAAGGCATCAAGTTTGAGCATGTCCCAACCCCAAAAATGGCTAGGACCAGCCAGCAGGTCTAAACTTCTATTTTGCACCCCTAAATCTTAAGAATAACTCAGTTTACCCTGTAATTACTGAATAATAGGCCTCGCCATGTAATAAGCCTGGGAACTGAGGGATTAACTGAACTCAGTGCTCTCACTGTGCAGTAAAACAGACATGGTGAGGAACTGTGCATTCGGCAGATCAGTCAAATAAAAGTAGAGAATGAGCAGCAAGCCATATAGGAGCGAGTCTGGTTCAGTTTCAAGAGAGAGCGAGACAGGGAGAGAGAGACAGAAAGAGAGACAGAGAGAGAGAGAGAGAGAGAGAGAGATAGAGAGAGAGGGGACTGGATTACTGTCCTCCTATAATAGTAGGAGTGCTACTTAACAGCGGGGCTTCCTCAACTCAGGATTAACTCCGTCCACCAACAGGCCTGATTTTGAACTAAAAGTCAATTACAACCATCCAGAATAAAGGCTAATAAATACTTAACAGGAAATACTGACACTGCGCATGTCATAAGATCTTTCTAATCACAACCGGTTGCAATCTAGTCTGACAATTACACTCAAGTAAACTGTAGTGCTGATAATAATAGGGATTCTTTTCAGTTTCCTGAAGATGCACACAAATTCGTTCAGCGTGAGTTTGGTGTGAAATGCTCCTGAAACTCACTGAGTCAGAATTGTTCACAATGGTGGTTAATGGAACCAGACGTCAGCCTCTAAAAGCTCCCTCACTGCAAGTTATACCATTAAATGATTATGAATGTGATGCCTGATTACTGAGACATTGTGAGTTCTGAGAAGCATAAAACTAAACCACTCACGGTGGTAGGGTAGATTCAGGGTGTCGTGAAGCAAAATAGTACCCAAAGAAAACTCATTTAGCTATTCTCATTATCAGCGTTCCATATAAACACTCAGAAGGGTGGGTCGAAAGTAAATACAATGGCTATATTGTACTATTGCAATGTTAAAGTCCGAATTAAGTGGTTTGGAGCTGAAATGCCCGTGTCATGTTTGCAAGCTGAACCATCTAAAGCTAGCTTGTTTGGTCCACAAGGAGGTGGACAGAGTCCTCAAACAAAAGTGTGGTTACAGTGATGTATCATCTAGAAATAGAAGCAGTCTAGAAAAAACAAAGTGCATAAAATACGAAGTGCAGCAGAACTTCTCGATCCACGCAGCGTCTATCAGCACAGGAACTGCACTCGACTCGCCTCTTTAGAGGTATGAGTGACAGTCAAGCAGTCCAGGAGCTAAACTAACATCATACAATGAAATTAAAGCCAAAAAAGGGATGAGTGAATGTGAAGGAATGAAATGAGCGTCATCTGAAAAAGTGCTCTTTTGCACATGGAAGTAGTTTCTGCCCACTTTTGCACCCACAGGACCATTACAGCTACTCAAGAAACATAAGAAGAGGTTCCTGCCACTCAGACCACACCTCCTCCACCGTGGTCTCCATGTCCAGCCCTTTATTATTCATTTTATTCCGTGTCCACTGCAGCACTGCTTAGAGAAGGCGAAAGGCCTGTATAGTATAGTCTTATTAACTAGTTATTGCAGTCAAGTTTCTGAGGGTGCTTTGATAAAGCGAGGCCTTCATGTGATCCAGCAGATATCAAAGGTGGTGAAAGAAATCAGGCAGTCCTAATATGACACATCACGGTTTTGCATTGGCAAATCATAATATCATTACACAGAAACACAACTGCAATACAGTCATTTTCTCCATATCATGAAGCCCTGTTTACTCAAGCGCCAGACACTGCCTATATATAGACTGATTCTCTCACAAAATAGTACAATAAAAGCTTTCAAACCACATAAGCAAGTCAATTAGAGATCACCTAAAGGGGAATTCTACTGATTTTTACACTATTTCACCACAAATTTGTTCAGAGTGGGTTTGGCGTGAAACACTCTGTTCTACAGAAACCTGCCAGGGAACTGTTCACAGTGGTGGTGAATGGAACCAGATATCTCCACTAAAAGATCCACACACAAAAAGTTTTTACATTAAATGTTTATGAATGTGTTGCCTGATGCCTGAGACATCGTTTTACCAGAGATTTGAGAAGCTTTTGGGCTACAAGTAAACCTACACATGGAGGGGTACATGTAGGGTGTCAGGAGGCAAAATAGTCCCTAAATTAATTGGTTCTGATTTACTATTCTGATTAACATCATGAATATTCCATATAAAGATTCAGAAGACATGTACTGAGGGCCAATAGTAAATAACAGCTACATTTGTGTTGACAGCTGCTGGTTCCATTCACCACCACTGTAAAGAAAAACAAGTCTCTACAATGTATCGTTTCACACCGAACCCACTCTGGATGACTATTTGCAAACACTGTATTATGAGGTGATTGGGGAAATTGGTGCAGTGTTTATTGGCGGGGTATATGCTTCCATTACTTGTCTCCTGCAGTGCAAAATTAAAGAACCTGTGGGCTCCAGCAAATTCTTGGCTGACGGACAACATTCAGATGGTACAAGCCAAACTATTGCTTACAACCCACTCAAGCAACCAAGACATGGACCTACCTGTAACTCACACCATGCAACCTCCACGGTGGTCTCCGTGTCCAGTCCTTTGTAGACCGTCTTGAAGGAGCCTCTCCCAATCTCCACATTGAACTTGAGGTACCGTCCGTCCGGCGAGGTGGCCACAGCTTTGGTCTCCATGTCCTCCTTCTCCTGCTCATACCTGCTCAACTGCCGGGGAATTGCTTTCTGTGGCTTGACCACTTCAGGGTCCGAGTCAGAGCTGGGGTCATGCCCCGAGCCCCTCCATGTCTCTGAAGTTCCTGAAGGAACTGGAGTCTCAGGACTGGAGATTGGAGAGGGAGATGGAGGAGGAGAGTCCACCTTCCCTTCTTCTGCCCCTGTCTCGGACAGGATGTTCTCAGCTGACCACGACAGCGCCTTGGAGAGAGCGTTGTTAAAGAACTGAGGCTCAGTGTCCACATTGAGCTTGTGGAGCACATAGGAATTTCTCCTGATGGACATTCTTTCCAAACACTCAGCATCTACATCAACAGGTAGACTTGGAAAACCAAGTCCAGACAGTTCCACCTGAGCATGAGACATGCTGAGAAAAAGTTAAACAGGTTATAGGAGTGTGGGTGAAGGTAAACAGTTTCACGACCAGCAGGTCAGTCAACTATCCATTGAGATGTTGGAGATGTTCTCGTGTGGGGCATTGTCTGGATTTTCCTTCAGGAGTGCCCTCCAAGGAGTCTGAAGATGAAAGCAGAGGGGACTGAAAGTCAGCATGATCAACAGAACCAAGTTTTGTCCCTTACGAATGTCTTTAAACACGAAAAACTTGAACATAAGTTTTCAGCTTAAATGGTGCAGAAGCTGCGTTCTGATGACTGTCCAGTCTTCAGTTGAACTGCTAACTTACACGGTTTTAGGTAGACTAAAACACTCGAAAAAGAAATTGGTGAAAAGGAACACAAGTTCAGCCTCATTTAAAACCTGACGTACGCAGTCTCTTACCTTATATTTTGGTCCGAAGAAGTCTGAAGACAGTGTCTTTTACACAGTTTAAAGACAAGAGAACATGGTCCTACTCAAGAGGCTCCGTGTGCTGCTGTGAGGGAACAGACTCCGCAGCTCCGCGAGGAGAGCACAGACTCCGCCCCCACCTGAGCTCGAGGAAACAGACCGATTCACTCTAACAGAACCGAATCAGCCGGATTCGAATCAGCCAGATTCTGCTCGCGGTGCGGCATATATGTGATACCTTTACACACACACACACACACACACACACTGCTTAATGCTAAATATATAGTATTATGGTATTCATCATTAGAAATAGATCATTTATAATGGGTGTGTATCTGAGTATTTTATGAGGAAAATTGTGAAAAGTATCATCAGTATTTTATTTTAACTTCATGTCATGTCGTGTAGATTCTTTCGAAATTCGAAAGAAGGAGTCACTGACAGGATAGAGGGACTAGTTCTTTCCTGAACTTCGTGTGAAACTAAAAGTAGGTTGAT
>JBBPCY010000109.1:30800920-30826072 GCA_037974405.1 Brachyalestes nurse | reverse complement strand
TACTCTGTCTGTTGTGAAGTTCTAGAAACAGCAGTTACTCTGTATGTACTGAAGTTGGCCCTCGAGCCATTTATGTTCAAAGCTTAAAATAAAAAAAAAATCTCTGCCTTGGTGCCTGCACTCACTGGGGGGACATGACAGTGTGTGTGTATGTATATATTACTACTGTCAATATGTATTTAATTGCATGCTGCCATTTCACACTGACACTTCCATACTGTTCTAGATATTTCTTTTGTTACATGCTGCCCTTCCCATTACCAGCACTTTATTTTGGATTACCTGACTTGTATCTGTCACTGCTGGAGATGTCACAAGATTGTAATTGCATGCAAGTATAATGACAATAAAACTCTCCTACTCCTATTATTGGGGAATTTTGAAAAATCGTGGAATTTCTCTTTAAAGTGTTACTGGGACCCATTCAAAAAACGCTTTCCATGCTATATGTCATACTAGCTAAAAGGAAGGCATAATTTGCCTCAGTGGTAAACGAGGGGCAGAGTCAGGAACACCTGCTTTACAGATGTGAAGAATAAGTGGATCTTCAGCACAGGTTGTTTGTGTTTCTCTGGAGATCAGACTGAATGTCTCACACTAATGCATCAGTAATAATGTTTCACCTTCAGTATAGAATGATTCATGCCGCTGATGTCTGTTTTCCAGCCTTGCAGGGGCTGTTAGGTGACGCAATGGCAGCGTTGCCCCTCGTAGTCCAAACAATCACACCTCATATAGTGGGACTTAAGTGCGAGGTGGCAGCCTGTAAAGTGTGTGGGTCGTCTGGCAGCACAAGCCACTTCTCAGGACCAGCACTGGAATTTCTTTGTTAGTACATGAGAGTTTGCAAAAACAATCTTTACATTGAGACTGTGCGTCACTCTGTAGTCGTTGACATGCCCCTAAATGAAGGCCTTCAGTCTCACTTGTTTTCTACAGAAAAATACATACACCCTGTGCAAAAAGGGGATACAAGTACAGTCTACGGACAAAAGTATTGGGACACACCTGTTTTCAGGGTTTGGGCTAGACCCCTTACTTCCAGTGAAGAGCAAATTTAATGCTTCAGCATAATGAGATTTTGGATGCCATGCTTCCAACTTTGTGGACAGTTTGCGAAAGAACCTTTTCTCTTCCAGCATGACTGTGTCCCAGTGCACAAAGCAAGGTCGAGGTTGGTTGAGTTTGGTGTGGAAGAACTTCACAGGTCCTTCATGAGCCTTGACCTCAACCCCATCCAGCACCTTTGGGATGAAAAGCCTTCCAAGAAGAGTGAGAGCTGTTAAAGCTGCTGGGGGACCAGCTCTATATTAAAGTCTACATATTTGAATGCAGTAGATGGAAATAGGAGCAAAGAAAGACAGGGGTATACTCAGGGTGTGAAACAATGACAAAGAAATAATCACCTTACTGGAGTAGAAGTGGCTTGAATGAGACACGTTGTGTCCAAACAGCAAGCAGCTTTATGATGTTAGTGTTTTTGGTCGTGTCCACCTACCACTCAATTATACCACCAACCAGGGTGCGAAATATTGCATGTCCTGGAGTGGTCAAAACACTTTGACTAACATTTGAGAGCCCCTGAAAGCCTCACAAGAAACATTTTGGGGGGGTTTACAAGGAGAGAAATGGGTGGAGAAATGATCAAAACTGAATAGACCTGCATCCCTCCAAACAATACCTTTATCTCAATCCTACCAGGTGTGAGACCTGAACCCATAACCTGAGCCCACCGTGACTGCAGTACCACCCAGCACCACCCTGCCAACACAGTGGAGCGTTCCGTTTACAGCCAGAATCACCTTTTCTGAGAACTGCAATTATATTTCTTATACAGTTTTTACATAAACTTTTATTTATTGTAATAATGATTTAATGTAAGGAAAATACACGGTACGACGGAGAAGACGTGATTTAAGTAATGTAGGATCGTACGGAATCACAGAGGGGCCAAAAAGCACCAGTAAATCATAAACCTGGGTCGTAGTGTGCTTCAATAGTGCCACCTACTGGCGTAACACTTCTGCTGCCTTACACATACATGAAAATATAAGCAAGAGTGTGTGTTTACTGGTTAATACATTGCTGTTTATTTAAAATAAACGAAAACAAACCAAGACTCATTCTTTAGAACTTTTTGTTACTTAACTTCGCTGCATCGTGAACCGTACTGAACCGTGATGTCAGAACTATAGTGTGAACTGAACCGTGACCTTTGTGTACTGCTACACCCCTACTAGAATGGTTCTGTAAAAATGTAGAAAGTAGAATGACCTCAGTCAGCCAGGACTGAATGCAACAGTGTGGTTTCAATGGTACAAAAAAATAGTACAATTTTCTCCCATCCACAAAGGTATTTATGGTCAAATTATGCACAAAATTTCAATTTCAATGCAGTAGTTATGACACTTTTTTTTACTGCGACCTACTGTTTGAGGCAAGATTTAGAGCTGCAGACACCAAACCTGTCTTAATTGATCAACTCGTTACAGGCTCAGTTCAATTTTGGCTCATTCATAGTTTCTGCATCTAACTGCATCTAACTGCCTTACGAAAAATAAACCCTGGAACCATTAGCTGCATCCCCACAGAGCCTGGGTAAAGCTGTTGAGGCCGTTTCTCACGTCGGGACTCAGGATACAATAAATTTAGGGAGGGAAATGCCACAAGCACTCTGTCTGCTCCCCAAGAAAACAAATCCAATGAAAATAGAAATAACTTTAATATAAATAAGGTTATATAAGAGGCGTGTTGTGTCACCCATCTGCTCTTTTTCCCAAGCATCCTAAAAGCCCAAATAGGGAAACATGCTTCAGAACATCCAAAGCCTCCAAATTATTCCTGCTAAAGCTGGGTTTCCTCAGAAGTGAGGGTACAGTTGGATGAGAATTGATGAGATGGTTAAACTCAAGGGTAACTGAGTGGCAGCACCAGTCTGGTGCCTGGTGCGTTTGTGTACAGCAGAGGGCGCCACTACAGCACCAACTTGGAATTTATTGGCGTCCCATAAGGCCCATATAAAGTTTATCAGAGAAATTAGGTTTTTTTTTCTGAGGCAGAAACGAGTGATGCTCAACTTTCACTGAACTCTGTAACCAAAAACTTTCACTGAACTTTGCAACCAACCAAAACACATCTCATGTCTACAGCTCATTAGCATCATTACCTCTGACGACAGACAAACAAGGTTAATGTGTGTGTAAACACAATGAACCAGTCCCAAACGTATACCCACTGGACTCTACACGTCTGGATATGGGCTGTTTTTACACAATTTTAGAGTTGGAACTTCTTTTTTTCCTTAAATGAACTGCACAGACAAAACTGTGAGTCATAGAGCCACAAAACCTGATGAGTAAGTAGCAATTCCTCCCAGTACTCAGACCTATGACCAGAATCAGAATGGCCTTAAGGTGGTTCTTCTTGGGGGGTGTCAAACTTTTGCATCAATAGCCCCTATATGTCAACACTGATTCTTTATCTCATGTCCTACAAAAAAGCATCAAGAACCCTGGACACAAGCTGTTGGTGTAGATCTTCACAACTCAGCTGCGTAGGTCTGGATGGGAATCGTTCATAGATCTTTGCAGATGGGCTATACAGCTCCAGACATGTTCTAGTAGATCTTTGAACTTGTAATGTGCATCCAGTTTGTATTGTGGTATCTGCAAATGCATTGGTCTCATCAAATTCCATGCCAAGACCTGCATTTTTGAACATTTTTTGGATTGGCACTCATGGACCCCCAGATGTTCCATATTTGTTCTCAATCCCAACATGTGTTGCAAAAATTTGGGTCATCATCTGGGGCGGTTCCTGAGGACAGGTTTGAGAACCACTGCTCTAGGACGTCCAATTCTTAATAACACTGTTCCACTGAGCCTGCTAGTTTGGTTCATGATCAAACACTCTGCTTTATGAAATGACCTCAAATCATTTCGAGGATTGAAACAGAGAGAAATGAAAACCTCTCTCGTTTATTTGTACAGTATTACACAGGTATAAAAGGTGGTGGGAGACAGACACGGACAAAAAGAGTAAGTTTATGCTACTGAGACGTTTCAGCAAACTGGTGCTATGAGACCTGTCGCCGCCAGCACCGGCACGTTTACGCAAGAGAACGCAAGGTTCTTCTCTTCAGGTGTCTTTGCCAGGAAGCATTAGAAGGTTCCCAAAAAGTCATTTGGGATTACATAGTAGCACACAGAGGAGATTTTCAAGTAGATTCTGGTGGGGTTTACAGATAAAAGGAACAAAATCTAACCTTATGTACAACAAATAGAGCTGGAGAATTTTTTCAGAGCATTTTCCTGATATGTGAGCCATGGACTGATCTTTCAGTCATTTGTCACGTTTTGTGAAATTCACTGAATAAACTTCTGAAGTCAGTTTGCAAGGATTAAAAGGAACCACTAATGTCTCGAGCTAATCTTGGTCTTTGTGTCTGTAGCATTTGATTGCTCAACATGAACACTAATTTCCCTGTACTAAACAAAGAGAATCTGTTGACTCAAAACACACTTATCAAATAAATGAAATGCAACGTCCCAGCTTCTGTCCATCGGCTTTAACTATGCATGTGTCTTGAGTCAGCAAGTTTTCTGGTCTTTATTAAAAAATAAAGGATCAATCAATATTTTGCTCACACAGTATTCCTCTAAGTAATGGAGTGCTATGACTGTTGCTATGATTTTCCGATCACAGCTCGGGCCGGAACACACCATTCGGTGAGATTCCGCAGTGGAAATCCTTCACTAACCCTGGGCTGTGTCAGGAAAACCAGCGCCTAAAGCTCATCAGAGAGCTGAACCCAGTAGATTATAAAGAAAAAATAGAGATCAGGCCTAAAAGAAGCCCCGTAACCCCGCCTTCCCAAAGTCCAAATTTGAAAACTCAGAAGAATTTGACTCCTTTTCCATCTTCAAGCGTGATGATTTCTGCTTTGCCTTCAGTCTGCAGAGCCTGCAGCGAGCGCAGCAGCATCCAGTCCTCGAGCCCATGGAACTCTGGTAAATGAAATGTTGTAAAGACATTGGTTCACATCATGCTACTTTGACAACTTAAGTGATTTCCAGCTATTTCACCAGACGCCTTTAGAATATCCACTCACTCAAAGAACACTTACAATAGAAGCCAATGGAAAGTTGCTCCAGCAAATGCCCACTGGTTTCTACTGTAAATGTGTTTCAAATGAGTGTTTTCAGCTTTTTACTATAGAAATTACCATAGAAATTACTGCCTGAAGTAATTATTTATATGGGAAAATTGCAGCAGAAATCTGGTAGGAAAACCACTTAAATTAATTCAAGCATCTATGGCTCATGGAATAGCAATTGTATGCATGAACAAACAAAAGAAATAAATACTGTGATCCCATTTATACCTGGTCATTTCATGTGACTGGAATCTGAACTTTATCCTGATCAGATTTTAGCCACATGCATTTAAATGACATGTGTTCCAGACCAGATGTGGACACCTTACCTTCACTTTCTGTGTCTTCACCATTAGAAAGTTCATAAAGTGTAAACACTGAGTTGACCATGCCATTTTTAGAGACCTGGGGTGGGGGGACACAGAAAGACAATAAAAATGAACACTTACATTTAGTGGTTGTGGTTATTTCACATCTACAGGCTGCCCAAATCATTCCGAGCTAATACACTAGCCACAGAAATACTGCTTAAACACAGACAAGCTTTATGACTATAAACTTTATGACTAAAATGTGGCAACTCAATTCAGTCAAAACACATTTAGGGCTCAAGGCTGTTGTGGAGCACGTTTTTGATCTGTTGGCCTGAAGGGGGGATGGAGGTTGGTAGGGTGGCACACATACAAAACTTTGTATGTGTTTAATATAGTAGATTACACAAGCTGTGCAGAATAAGAATACACAGGTCTATAAACTTTGCAGAATGCTAACTTAAGCCTGCTGTTTGCAGTGCATCACTAAATGTCAAATACCAAAACAGTGCAAGCTTGTTTTAAACCAGAACCAGGTTTTGTGTCCAACATTCTCATATCTGCAAAGCTCTGAGTGCAGTGACTAGACATTTACTCCAATCCAGGGGTGAAAAAACCCCAAAAAACAAAAAAACATCTCAAGTAACTCCTAGTGCTTCTGCATCACTCATTTCCAAGGTTAGTATTCACTTTCGGGGTTACTTCACACCTATTTCCATGGTTACTCCATAACTATTACTATGCTAGTAGTTATGCCTCATTCTTTTCCATTGATGCCCTATATCTATTTCCATGGTTACTTCACAATGATTTCCATGGTTATGCTATAAGAATCACGGTGCTAATGCTACATCTATTTCCATCTTATCTTACATCTGTTTCTACACCTATGGCTTCTGTATACCTATTTCAATGGTTACGCTACAACCATTACCGTGGTTACACTAGTCCAGGTTTCTGTAAAACATGATACATTGCTGGCCGAACGCAGAGATGGGGACTCGAGTCTGAGACTCGGACCCAAGTCGCACAAAGACTTGTGACTTGACTTTATACTTGCCCTCAACAACTTGAGAATTGACTCGGACTTGGGTGTTGTGACTCGTGAGTCATAACTCGTAAACAATGTTAATTTTATGGAATTATTTATTTATATCTCGCACTCTTTCCAACGATCCCTCGTTTGCCATATAACCCCCGAAAACAGTTCACCTCGCCCTGGTGTCCCATTACTTTTGTCCAAGGTGAACCGTTTCTGAGGGGTCGTTGGAAAGGTGTCACCGAGCTCTATCTAACTGTGAAGTTTCACATTTAGAGTGCAAGCTATATTTTTCATATTTAACATTTAGAATTAAGGGAATATCACAGCATGCAGTCCCGCCCCCTGCTAAGTAACAGCCAATTGTAATTGCGGGGCGTGGCCAATTAGCATATCTTCTAAACATTTACAGCTCAACATTTACAGCTCAACATTTACAGCTCAAAAATCCCACACTTAAGAGTCGCCCTTTGTAAACATTGCCACTAAAAGACTTGAGACTTGACTTGGACTTGGTAAAAATGACTGGTGAACAGCTCTGGCCGAACATCAAAAAGCCCTGCCACAACCCTGGTCAAGTTAAGAATTATCGGCCGATCTCGTTGCTTATATTCTTATCCAAAATCATTGCAAGGGCAGCCTTCAAACAGGTCTCTCAGAATGACCTCCTTGATACAAAGCAGTCTGGTTTCAAGACCGGCCAACCACAAAACCATGTCACCCCACGGCTGATTGACCTTCACTGGCTAACCATGGCTGCGTGAATTAAGTTCAAGTCACTAACTCTTGCCTACAGAGTGACATCTGGGTCTGCACCCAGCTATCTAAATGAAAGTGAAGTGAAAGTGACCATTCTGTCATACGTGAACACACCTCAGCACACAGTGTGTGAACATACTTTCTCTGCATTTAACACATTTATCAAGTGAAGCAGTGGGCAGCCAGGAACACTGTGCACGGGAAGCAGAGTTTGGGGACGATACTTTGCTCATGGGACACCTCAGAGGTGCTTAGCAGTTTTGGGATTCGGACCCATACTTCCTGATCGCAGGGCAAATGCCCAAACCACCAGGCCACCAGCTGCCCCATCATTTGTTCCTACGCACTCCCTCTACTCTTCCAAGGAACATCTGGCTCTGCCCTCCCTACACACAGGGCAAACCCAGTCCAGACTCTTCTCTTTTGTGGCTGCCCGCTGGTGGAATGAGCTGCCTAAGCCGACAAGAGCAGCAGAATCCCTCAAAACTTCCTAAAGACTCATCTGTTCAGAGAGCATCTCCTCTCCTGATGCACTTGCATTACTCTTACATAAAGATTTAGCACTCAGAACACTCATGTGGCTCTCACTATCCTGAACTTGAATGTGTCCTCATATTGTTAGTTGCTTTGGATTAAAGCGTCTGCCAAATGATTGTAATGTAATGTAATGAATATTATCATGGAGGGGACTTCAAGAGATACATTTAAATATTTAAAACATATATAAAATATTTAACATTCAAGAAGAAAAAAGCAGACATATCGGCACCAACTTCAGTAAAGTTATGGTTTTCTATCCATGTATCACCACACGGAACTTCGTTTTGAAATGTGCTGGTGACGGTAACAAGGGCCGGAGGGAAAAAAGTAGAATCTTGAATACTACACGAGCTAAGCATCAGTATATGGTCAATATGAAATATGAATTTAATATCCTTATTTTTATGGCTGAGGGCTGTAACAGTGGAGAATGACTGAAGCCACGCTGGTCTTAGTAAAGTTTATAGAAAATATTATCTGTGACATAAAAGGTCTTCATCAAGTCTACACTTAAAGTCTAAAAACTCAAAACAAAATCGGGGATTTCAGAAATGTTTCAAGCATCCCCAGTGCAACTTCCACCCATGTGTTTCAGATAAATAGTAAAAGGTGTGACTTACCTAACACTAAACTAAAGAAAATACACGGCGTGGACGTGTGTGTGGACAGATGAAAGACTCACCCACTGATAAATCAGCTTGCCCCACTCTTCGGGTCTTCGCCACATGATTAAACAGCGCGTTTTGTTTTTGTCCATCCATTCCAGATTCCCTGATATCAGGAAAGACAGTGAAAGTGTAAGTGCGGTGGCTTCACTGCATTACGTGTTCAAAACTGAGACGCTCTGTCAGAATCAGAAAACTTTTCTGCTTATGTTACGACTTTTTTGCTTATGTGACGAATGCACAGAGACAAGTAAATCTAAAATATAAGGGCTAAATAAATCCAATAAAACTCTACAGAAAACCTCAGTTTGAAAACACTATGCTATTTACACAATGTTGGTTACAAATACTATAGATAAATAAATTACAGTCGAGTTATCTACTAATAACACAAATGGTGGTTAGGAGTATGTTATCACACATAACAGAGATCAGATGTATATAAGTAGTAACATAAGTAGTGATTTTCACGTGGTAAAACTATTAATAGTTAATATAATAATAATAATAATAATAATAATAATAATAATAATACACACAATACACACAATGAAATTATTTAGCACCCAATTAAAACTACACATGATAATGCACACTGTAGACTATTGCACATAATAATAAGATAATAACGCACATAATAATCCCAAATTAGAAACTGCACAGCAATGCATCAAATCACCTTTTTTCCTCAGTTCCTCAAAGACAACTTGTATGGCCTCAACTGAGAGCTTTCCTGAGTGAAAAAGAGTTCAGGGCAAATCACCAGAAAGGGAACATTCTCCTAACAGGGCTAATCAAGTTATGATACAAATGACTGAACAGATGTTTAGCCACACAAAGTCAGAACAAAGTAATAACACCAACAGTCCATTTTATTAGAAATCCTTACCTTATTACTTCTCATCACTGGACATATTCTGACCACAGGTGTGCTGCAGTCTGCATCATTTGGTGGACCATTCTCAGCACAGCAGTGACATTTACATGACAGTGGGCACGCTGGTGTGTGTGGCACTGATACCAGCAGTGGTGGAGTGGTATTAATGCACTTCACTGCTAGGCTGAGAGTGGTCCACCACCCAAATGTCAGCAACCAAGAGCAATTCTGTGGTCAGAAACTAATCCCTGATGATGGTCTAATGGAGCTCACACACATTATGCAAAAGCAGAGGGGTTTCCAATAAAATGGCCAGAGTGTGTATATGAGTATGAAGCAGTGTTTGTCTAAGGCCACGGCTCCACTTCTAAAGGATACTCTCAATCTTCTTGTTGTTAAACACCGGGCTCTCTTGAATCTCCAGCACGTCCACTGTGTAAAGCTTCCGATGACGGCAATACGACAGGACGAGCGAGCACCACGCCGCCAGCTGTTTCTGTCTCGTATCAACATTTGGCTGTAATCTGAAACACGAGAAAGACTGCAGTGAGGATTTGATTGCATTCAGCCATGAGAGCGTCGGTACTGATGATGGACAATCAGTTCGGGATCACACCACTCCAGCTCTTCCCGGATATTTATCACTCCAGAGCACTCCACAGCCCAATGCTGGCGGGCTTTATACCCCTCTAACCCACCAGTATGGTGATGTTAGGCTCCCATCCTACTGGTCAGGGCTTCTCTACTGAGAACTGAAGAGTACATGGACAAAAATATTGGGATGCCTGACAGGGACAGGGACTTTAATGACACTGCATACATAATACAAACTATAAACTATAATATGTATAGTTGCCAAATGTATTGGTATGCTGAAGCATTAAGATGGTCTTTCACTGGAAGTAAGGTGCGACATATGCATTTAGCCATTTAGAGGTGTATCCCAATACGTTTGTCCATATAACGTTAGTGTAGCTGCAGTGTCTGTGCGCTTAGAGATCTAGTGTACCTATTACATCCACCCCTCATCACACAGCACATACAGAAAGCAAAGCGTGTGCCTCTATTTGTGTGTGTGTGTGTGTGTGTTTTAGGCAGTTTGTCGACAAACGAAGTGTCAAATTGAAATGACAGCTCCACATATATACATAAAAGTGCGTAGTTCTGATCATATTTTCCATAATTGTCTGTTTTCGTGAGGGGAGACTGTTAGCTCTGGACGCTTCCTTAGCACTAAAGCTCAGAGCTCAGAGGCTCTCACAGCTCTGAAACCCTCTCTATAACAGAAAATTTCACTTTTAGAAACTAAGGCTGTTTCCTGAGTCGTTCTCCGTCCCCCTGTCCTGACAGTGAGGCTGAAAAACGTGCACTTACGTGAAAAACGGGGGGAAATTGTACTGCCACGGCCACTCAAAACTCATCTCCAACACTGCAGCCTGCCTGACACACAGCTATGGAGAAACATAGGGACGACCGCCAAACGAAAAGTCCCTGTAAATTAAGTTAAATTACATTTCATTAAAAGTCCCAGCTGAATAAAATATAGATGGAATTAATTATGAAGCTCTTGTTGGAGTGAAGCATGTAAGTCAGAAATAGGGGATTCATTGTCTGTCTGTTGTGTGAGGTGACAAAAACAAGTGTGTTCGATTTTAATGGCCACACAACACCTTAAGAAATGAAACAAATCTGAGGTGCGGATATCTTCATTAGCCGAAGATTCAATTGGGGAAGTTAATTGAGTAATCATGATAGCTTTGACTCACTCTGAATACCTGTTTGCATCTTTATTATCCAATTACTGTAAAATGTAATTATTAACAAAGATGCTTTATGTTTTTAGGCCTTTGCATGACTCCATGCTTGTATACGCGATTTGTGCTGTTCTATGATTTATGGTAACGGCAGCTGTGCTTAAGGTAAATTCAAGAAGGGGAAGTGCTGACATTCTGTATATTAGACGTACAGCATACATCCCTGTACAAGGAGTTGCTTATTGTAGTGTACTGGAGTAACGACTATAAAAGAGCCAGTGATGATGCCGACTTTATTCCAGACTGCAGACTAGATGCATTCTGTGGGACGTGAGTCTCCTATGCAAAAAGAATAAACTACAAGCTTGTAACTAACAGAGAGTGTTTAGTGTTTCCTCTTCTACAGTTGATTTGAGTCGAGATGTTGCCACAAGATTTCTGATAAATCGGCAATTGTTTTAAACTGTGAGTGTGAAGTGGTCCTCCGAGTCCCGGGGGGCGCTGCGATTGAATGAGTTTGTGTTGACGACCCCCGGTGGCGGCGGGAGACTTATCGTTTGTACAGAGATCAACATTTATCAACTTTAACCATGATAAATTAGGAAAACTCACAGATATTCGGGAATTAATGTCGAGAATGACAAAAACAGCCCAGTGCTTCAGGAACTCCTTCGTGTAAACTCGGTACTGTTTCTTCTTCACAGACTTTATTACCCCAGTGTTTACAGTCGTTAGCCTGCATGCTAGCTGTCGTTATGGTTGCTCAGACAGGAGCGTTTTACTCAAATGTGAAAATTTAACAGCTTAACGGAAGAAAAATAAGCTGCAGGTCTGTGTTCTGTTGATTATGGTTCGTGCATTTAACTTAACAGTTGCGTAAGGAGGCTGAATTCTGTTTTTTTTTGGTCGAAATTTCCTCAAATGTCTGAATGTGTACACTACAGTGAAACTGCTGCATCTTTTAAGGTGAAATAAAATTAAGAGAAGTGGTGATTTTTTATTTATGCCACAAGTTAACGAACTTAACACGATCAGACTGTTAAAGGTTAAAGTCATGCATCTATATAGATAAACTATATAGACAAAAGTATTTGGGATAGACCCCTTACTTCAGTCTTAGTGCTTGGACAACACCATGCTTCCAACTTCGTGAACACAGTTCGGGAAAGGCCCATTTCTATTCCAGCTTGACAGCCCCATCATCATTCATCAGTATCAGATTATAATGTATTTACCTTTGTGGATGCTAAGTTTCAGTTGTTCACAGTATAGATTAAAATGATGCAAATAGATGATGTGACATTTTTTTGTGACCACTATGTCCACTCTGTTCTGTTGCAGATGAGTGTTAACTCAAGGCCGTGTGAAACCAGCAGCAAAACTCTTCCAGGTCTCTCTCTCAGCTGTCCTGATGCAGGCGGTGGAGGATACAGAGTCTTCCCTCTCCAGCAGAGTAGACACGATGGCTGTGAGAGAGGATGATAAAGTGAGGGAAGAGGAGGGGGGCAAGAAGAAAGGAGGAGGTGAAGGGGCAGCCGAGACGACAGTGGAGACCATGGACGAAGACGGAAAAGGTATAGAAGTGAGCTGCATTTGTCCAGTTTTTAACTTAACTGAAATCACTAAAATTCAGTTTGATTGATTTCTTCAGGAAATGTTCAGTGCTTCATGTAATGCATAGTATTTTTATTTATGTTCGGGCTGTCATTGCTCAAATAAAATAGATCACTTAATTACAATCACTCAGTTTGGGGCAGCTTGTGGCCTAGTGGTCAGGGAGTTGTTGCAGGTTTGAATCCCAGGATTGCCACTGGCATCACTGAGATACCCTTGAGCATGTTAACATCCCCATGCGCTGCTTTCCTGGCTGCCCACTGAATGGGTTATATGCAGGGAACAAATTTCACGCTGTGTTGTGGTGTGTTTACACATGACTATAAGGGCCACTTTACGAAAATTCGTCATATTGGTCAAAACCTTAACATCTTTTTAAAGAAACGTTTTGATGAATTTCACGTTTACATGTGATTCTTCTCTTAAGTTGAGGAGACAGACAAGTCATTAAAGGCCGAAGAGCAGAAAGAGGGGGCGACGGTGGATGAGGAAATGAACGGAGGAGTGCAGGCGCAGCAAGAAGAGGAGGACTGGGAAATCCCTTACAGTGATGAGGAGATGGAGGACCCTAAGAACTGGATGCCTCCGCCCGAGGAGATCAAGCGCCTGTATGAGCTGCTAGCTAAAGGACAAATCTTGGAGCTGAAGTGGCTTCCTCTCCCTCGAAGACCACCAACTCCCCCACGCACTCCTTCACCAGAGCGGGACGGAGACGACTCTCAGGAGGCAGAACAAGACGATAACCAGCGGAAGTGAGTGACCTGAACTACTTTGTGAATTTGTTGACTAAAAGGAGCACTCTGCTATTTTTCAGCCTATTTTTGCATCTACAGCTTTCAGTCAGTCACCACAAGACCCCAAATCACACTTAAGCACTTGCCCATTGGCTTCTATTATAAGTGTGTTTTAGGAGTTCTTTATTCTTTTGTAAGGAATAGAAAACGTATCAGAGCTGTTATCCATAGTAACTGGTCATGCGCTACAGATTGAGCCAATGCAGATTAGACTGAAAAACATGCACTGCAAATGCAGCTCAGTATTTAGGAAAGACCACTTTTCTAGACTTTTTATAAGTGTTATTCATAGAGTAAAGGTCATTTGCAGAAGCATATCCATGCATTGAAGGAGTAGGGGACTGAAATGTTTAGGATATCCACACCCACTGTCAGATCTGTGTCTTTCCTTTTGTTTGTTCTGACTTTTGTTTGGCTGTTTTTGTTTTGTATGTCCTAAACTATTAAAAGCCTCAGACATTCAGAAAATCTGATTTTAGGATATAGACACTGAAAAGATTCCTTTTTTCCCTGCATGGGACGTTCTCTTGTGTTTTGCAGGGCTCCCTCACCGACAGAGTTTGATTTTAACGAAGAGCAGACCATGAACACTCCCAAGAACGCTTTCCTCACTCGACGGAGAACTCCAGGTATGACTTTGAAAGGCATTTGCTTTCATGGGCCACCTCCTGTTGTTTAGAAAGTTGAATCACAGCAGAAAAATGGACTATTTAGCCATGTACATTTCAGTCGTACAGTGTCAGAAACCATATAAGCAAGTCTGTTAAGGGTTTTTAAACACCCCCATACTGCCTGAGGTGAATGCGTTTTAATTTGTGTGCTGTTAAGTGGGATTTAAGCCTTGATTACCTGTTAGCTGTAGTAGCCTTGTCGCTCCAACGCTAAACATACATATCTTTGCTGATCAATTATATTCTGAGGGGAAAATTGCAAATGGAACTTATGCTTAAATATTGGAACTTATGCTTAAATTGTGTCATCTCCCTTGCTCAACCTCTCTCTCTCCCTCCCCCTCTCTCCTGCTCACTCGACCTCTCCCTCCCCCTCTCATCACTACTCTTATCAGGTTCGTCCGGCCGTTCCACAGTGAAGCGCGAGGCGCGGCTGGACAAGGTTCTCTCTGACATGAAGCGGCACCAGAAGATCGAGGAGCATTTCCGGAGGACAGGTTGTGACCTCTTTAAAAGCGACAAGTCCTCAGTTAGGCCGGTCCCGCAGGAGCGCTTATCGCCCAATAGCCAGAGAGAGCGAGAGAAGGAGAGGGAGAGAGACAGCGACCCCAGCACCGTCTTCAGCCCCAGGCAGAGGAGATACTGAGGAACAGCCAATACAGACATTTCAAACTGGATGCTCCTTTGTTTTGGGGTTTTTTTTGTTGGGGGTCTTTTGCCTGTGATTTAATTTAATTTTTAAAAACAAATTTTGATGTTCATGGTGTTCTTCTGGTTTTTTACGACCAAGTGTAAACTCATGCGTGGTTTTGAATGCTTTATTGTTGAGTGTATGAAAGAAGGAGATGAAGATATTTTACAGTTGAATAAATGTGTTGTCTAGATTATTTTTGTTTTTTCTGAGCATAAAGGAGTGTAAAGTGTGAATAGTTTTCTACATCATACTACGATCGTGACAAAAAAGTAACGTGTGAAATACTAGTATTTTTGCTACAGTTGCTATACTTTTATATTGTAAAAAATAAATTCTAATCATTAAAATTAAACAGTAAAACACTAGTGAATCTATAACACATTATTTTAACATATTTAACCAGTTGGATTATGTGAATACTATGTGATGCTCATGTGGAGCTGTGGATAGGTCAGGAGGCTCAAAGCACACACTGATGGGTTAGAGGCTCATTTGCATATTACTGCATACTGAGAAGGCTAACATTGTGTAGACGATTAACTGTATATTCTGCAATGTCTTTATATATATATATATATATATAAAATATTTATTTGAGCATAACATCTTATCAAGCTAAAAGTTAAATATCAAAATTTAAATAAAAGTCCTGTCATGGTACATCCTTATACAGTAGATTTTGCTACCCCTGGTTGAATATTAAGTGTAGGTCTTCATGTCTTAGTTTCTATTTCAGTGTTAGAAAAGAAGGGGAAAAGCATGTCAAGTTACTTCAACAAGGATCTGTAAGGGGCTTGTTAAAAGAAGCTAATGGAATACGAGCAAATGGGTAGTAATTAATGTGACGCAAATCATGGTAACTGCTGGCAACTCACTTCAAGTTATTTCTCCAAAAATATTCTTCTATCTTTGCCTTTTACCAAAGATATTGGATGCAGGTATTCAGGAATAAAGTGACGGTAGTCTCGAGAGACATGGGACAAGAGTATATATTATACATTTGCAATGAGAGACTGAAATACAACAGTGTCATTATTTCAAACTCTGGGATTGAACTGCTACAGAACACGCACATTCAAAAACAAAAACAAGTCAGTCAAGCAAAAGACACCCCTTAAATATGCAGCTGTTATATTATTCTGAATATTTTTCTTTTTTCCTTTCAGTATCGGAATCTGTTTTTTTGTTGTTAAATATAAATGACCTTTAAGTGAGCTGACTGAACTGCGTTTGGCGACGGCATGCTATCCGCACATGACCGGGTCAAAACTGGGTTCAAAACGACGTCGTTTTTCTACTATATATGATTTATTCCACTGTCATTCCGAAAGTATAACTGCAAAACACTAGAAAAGAGTAGGTGCAAGCAGGTCGGGGATATTATATTAATATCAATATTGTTTCGGGGACTGTATGCGGGATTACGAACGTAAACGTAAAAATACCGTTTCATAACCAGTATGATAACAGCACTCTTGGACTGAATGGACAGACACAAGTAAACAACAATAACAATAAATAAAGGTCAGGATTTGTAACAATAAATAAGAAACAAATGTAGAAATATTGGTTGGTTTTTTTGCAAATACTTAAATAGCCAAAAAGCAAAGATAAAAGTAAAACTATATCCAATTCCAAAAAACGGGATAAGGCAGCTTAATATATTTGATCTTTTTGCCTAGAAATTCAGGGTCGTCTGTGGATTTTATGTTTTAGTTTACACAGGTTATTACATATATTTATGTATAGATACATACAGTAGATAGTGCTGGTAAAGATCGACCCGAAAATTCTGCTTTTAAGTCACACATTTGGCCTTAAAGCAGGACTTTCGGGTGAAATCTTTGCCTTTAACTTTATGCTTCGGTTACTAAGCTTTAGCCAGGCCGTCTATTAACAATGCACTATCGCCTACAAATGAATACATTCTGGGTTCCTGAGCTGTCTCTTCTCTCAGATAGACAGGGCTCGCCTATATTTTATAGAGTTCCTCTTTTTGCTATTATTTATTATTCATTAATATTTGAATGAGACGAGTCCGTTTTCTAATTATTTTCATCGTGAATATCTGTAGCCTCTTTCGCAAATCCCTATTTAAGCAATCGGGATCTTGCTTCTAAAAGCAGTTTCGGATTTATTGCCGTTTGTGTTTCGCTGTGAGGTTCCGCGCATGAAAATATCACCTCTAAATTATAGGACAGATTTTTCTTTCCAAATTTTACCGGCCGACTATTTCTTGCAGGCAACACTGACATGCCGATACGATTCTCATGACGACATCTTGTGATGCATAATATTGATGCATATTGCCTCGGTTTGCGCAAACCTGTGCAGTAGACAAAGGCTTGGCTGTTGTGCAAACACTACCGTGTGTTTTTTATTTTCGTCAAGTCTTTTTGACAGCGTAGCTCTGGGCCGTCTACTAAAGCAGTCCTAGAGGCGGTTCATGGGTCTCGGAGTTAAACATAGTACTGTACCGTCCTGTATACTAGTACAATAGTGCAACTACTCCATTACAGTTCCCACTCTGGTCCGGCTTTGCTCCTCTGGTTTGGATTCAGTGTCCTTCAGGCTCATGTAGCGACCCAGTTCACCTATAACACTTCGTTCCCCCCTTTTCTGTCCATCTGGAGTCTCTCTCGCTGGTTGTCGTTTTCTTAGTGGCTCGTGGTGGTGGGTGTGTCCAGAACACTCATCTTACTGCTGTAGCCATTGGCCGGCTGAGAGGACGGGGAGGAGCCTTGTGTGTCAGACAATCTGGAGCGCGAGGAGCGACCGGTGAACAGGCGCAGGGCCCCCCTGGAGATGAGGGAGAACCAGTAGAGCTGTGGAGCCATGAGGAGCAGTGCCCCCACATTACACTGCCAGGGCACCGCCAGCGGGACCAGGTAGAAAGGGATGGAGGCGTATCTGCAGGAGGAGAGAGGAGGAACAAAATGGTTCTCATGGACAGAAGGTGACAGAGCGCAAAGTGAGAAGCCAAAAGTGTAGAACCACTTGTACTTTTTTTTATTATTTCATTAAGTATCTGTAAGTGAACTGAAATATTTTAAATTTTACATCTAAACATACTTTTTGTGGTTACTGTATAAATAATATACTGTATTTCTTTGCCAGTTATCTGAATTTTTTTTTTTTGTCACTTTTACTCAAATCCAAGGCATTCTGGAGATTTTTTACTAGGATCTCAATATGGATGGTAATTTTATTAGAACTTTTATTTTATCAAAGCTACATTTGGCAAATACATTTTTTATAACTTTATTAGTACAATTTCTTGAAATTTCATAGTAGACTGTAATTTTATAAGACCTTCATTGTGGGTGTTGTGGATCATGGATGTAAATGCTGGATGTGAATTTATCATCATCATTATTATTATATTATCATTATTATATACGTATAATTATCGTGTTATTATTATAATTATACGTCTATTATAACATTTTCTCAGTCATTTCAGATCATCCACTAGACACATCTGCAGGTTTTATAATTTTCTACTGATTAATGTACACAAGTAGCGTACTATCAGAATGTATAGATGTTATTGAACACTTACATTTATGCATCTGGCACACGTTCTTATCCAGAGAGACTTTTTTAATCGTGTTTTTTAAAGTCACTTATTTGGAATCAGTGTTGTTGCACACAGCCGCCCCATTTTGGAAATAGGGAGAGAGAGAACAAGAGAAAGAGACAGAGAAAAAGAGAGAGAGAGAGAAAGCCAGAAGAAGGGATGTGAAGAGCCGTACCTGCCGTACACATAGTAGAGGTAGGGGAAGAGAAGGACTCGACAGATGAAGAAAGTGATCAGCATGAGCGCCCCATTCACTTTGTGAAGTAGCGTGTGCTGCTGCTTGTACTGAGAGAGAGTGCAAGTGAAAGGGTAAACACAAACAAGCAATCCAACTTGAAAGAGGATTCAACTGAAACACGGGGAGAAAAATGAGGCAGAGAGAAAGAAAAATGAAAGGGGAGGGCTGACAAAAGAACAACAAATACATAAACTGTGTCGTCTGAAAAGGGTACAGTTATTAAAGTACATACTTAAGTATAAGCAGCAAAATCAATGGCTCAGATAGAAGAAAAGGCAGCCTTTCAAAAAACTTAAAATAGTAAGTCATATAAAAAATACAGGTAAATGATAGCCAAGCAATGAAGGTGCTGTTGGCAACGTGAATGTGATGAAAACAAAAAAAATAAATAATCAGAGCTAACAAGAAATGAGTGACAATATGTAGTAAAATCGTTCTTAGTTGATGTAAAAGCAAAGTACAAACAAGCTCCTCTAAGCTGTACAAGACTAAAACTTAAACTCACCAGTACAAACTAGAGGTGGGTAGAGTAGCTTGTACCCATCCTCCAGTAAAAGGATTATTACTTCAGTGAAATAATGACTGCAGTAAAAGTGTCTTTCCAAAACCAACTTAATTAGAAGCATTAAAGCAGCAAAAACATCTAAGTACTCTGTTGGGATATTTTTGGTCTAAAATAAAATCTTAAAGCTCCAAAGTGAGGCACGTGATCTAGTCACAAAGTGGAATCGCAATGCTGTCAACAGTGAACAATTAAACACAAAAATGTAGTCATGTTAATGATTAAAAGGGAACTATGGAAAAAGTAGATTACTTTCCTCACTAATACTTGAGTAAAAGTAAAGGTCTTATCATTTAAAAAAAATATACAGAACACATTTTTACTTACACTACCAGTCAAAAGACACTCCTTCTCATTCAACAGTTTGCTTTGTTTGTATTATTGGCTAAATTGTAGATTAATATTGAAAACATCACCTATTGCTCTGATGACAGCTTTGCACACTCTTGGCAGATTAATGAGGAATCGACCTGGAATGGTATTTAATTAACAGGTGTTCCTCGTCTAGACTTCATTAGTGGAATTTCTTGCCTTCTTAATGTGTTTGGGATCATCAGTTGTGATGGCCGGGTTGGTACACAGTTAGTGTTTGTTTTCAATTTAATCTAAAATGTAGAAGATAATAAAAACAAAGAAAAAACATTGAATGAGAAGGTGCGTCCAAACTTTTGACTGGTAATGAAGGTATATGTAACTGTGTAAATGTAACTAGTTATCGTCTACCTCTGATACTGACTAGGCCATCCCTGTTCCGGTTCCATAAAAACCCTTTCCCTGAACGTTGTTTGAGGTGTGTGAGCCTGCCTAGCTGGCATTAGCCATGTGTTATCCCAGTAACTGAATAAATGTATAAATACCTCCAAAGCATGAACTATTTGCCATGCAGTCGACACACCACATCTATCTTACAGAGAGTCCTCTGCATGCTCTTGAGAATCAGGACACACGTTCAGCCGTGTTATGTACAGGCGACGTACTTGGCTGCATTCCATGCTACTCAAAGCCCCGCAATGATGAGGGGAAAGAGTTGGGGGGGGCAGCTATAAAGGAGGATATTGTATCTAGTGTTAAAGCTTGTCTAAATTCAGAAGGCTATATTCAGCTGGGAGAGGCTCAGAGAGGGTGGCTGGGAAATCCATAAAGACCTCGGGAACGTACATAGACTTCAAGCAGCGATTCTGCAAAAAATAAGATGTACCCAGGTTCCCCCTTTACCTCAAATGTACAAGACATGTGTGATGTCTGAGGTTTGTTTCTTTATTTTCATGCTAAAGCCATACTATGTGTCCAAAAGTATCCAGACAGCCCTTCTAGTGAGTAAACTCATCTACTTTAAGGTTCACCCATTATAAGCTCCTAAGAAAAAGGGGTGAGGAATAGAATGGGATGCAATTGTGAATGAACCTATGTCCATCGAGCCCAATGCTAAGTGCTGGCCAGAGGGGTATAACCCGCTCCAGCACTGGGCTGTGAAGCAGCAGGACTGTGTTCACTAGAGTGATAGAGCTCCATTCAAAACCTCTGGGAAAAGCCAAAGTGGCTTCAGTACCTGACCTCACTAATGCTCTCGTGGATGCAATTAAAATCTCAGAAATGTTCCAACGTCCAGCCTTCCCAGAACAGTAGAGCCTGTTACTGCACCAAACGGGGAACAATGCCGCCACTAATAATTTGATTTCAGAAGAAACACAGAATGAGCCAACAAGGTGTCTAAGTCATCACACCCACCTCAGTCCGTGTCAGACAGACCTGCTTATTTTTATTTAATTGTTTTGATTTTCTATACTATATTGACACCAGGGGAAACTGCTTGAGTTCTCTGCATTTAACCCCATTGACCTGAGTGAAGCAGAGGGCAACCACGAACTCGGTGCCCGGGGAGAAGTGTGTGGGGATGGCACCTTGCTTAAAAAGTACCTCAGGGGTGCCACTGGCAGTTCTGAGATTCAAACCCATGACCTTCCTAACCACCAGGCCTCCAGCTCCCCCACTTGTGTGGTTTGTGATACTGTATCTTATACCATTATCTACAAACAAAAAAGCTCACCTCATAACTTTATAGCCCTAGAACATGGGTGTCAAGCTCCGGTTCTGCAGGGCTGGTGTCCAGCACAGTTTGATGGTTCTCCTCGTCAAGAACACTACACTTGACAATTAACTGGAGAGGTGAACCAGGTGTTTCAGAGCAGGGAAATCACCAAAACGTGCTGGACCAGGGCCCTCCAGGACTGGAGTTCAACACTCCTACCTTAGAAGAATGCAGAAGTCCTTGGTCACCAAAACTGACCAGAAAGTTGAGGACTGTATTGCTTCAGCCCCCTCGAAACAATTAGGTATTCCCTACCCAGACATCAGACATCTTTAACCATGACAAAATGTAGCTCAGACATAAAAGATCAAGACTTTAGTCTTGGGTGTACATGACACAATTCAAGTCAGGACATGCATATTGACAAGCATTCTATTTTCACTTTGCCTGGGCCTACAGAGACTACCGAAGATTTCCATGCTTAGTCAGCAGCTGCTAATTGCAGGGCGTCCCTCATGAGCACGCCATAAAAGGCGCATTATGGTACAATGTAATCACCGCACAATAAATATTGCATGCGTCATTGTTTAAGACAAGGCGAGAGTGATGAATCAGTATAAAAATACCACAGGGGGTGGAGTGAAAAACACTTATCTGATCAATAATGAATGTACCTGAATGAGGATTTTGCCTAGGCAGACGGAGGGAGTGCTGAGTTCAGCCAGGAACATGACGCCCTGGATGTAGTCGCCCTTCCCCTGCCTCCAGAACTGCAAAAAGAAGAGCAGACATCTCACTGTTAGTGCATGGCTTGATCATAAAACTGCAGATTAACCTTCATCTCAGGTTGCAGTGATTAAAACCCATTCTGAACAACTTCCTGCATTCCAGATGCTTAATAACTTTCTTATTTCTTTCCCTATTTATGCTTCTAATTCTTCCACAGAAAGGTCTCCAAGCCAAAAAGTGGTACATTCCTCTCAGGCTATGGAGGACTGCCAGAGTTCTCATTATTATTCATGCTGCCCTGCATTTTGGAACAGTTTATTTTCAGAAGGCAGACTCTGATTCTGGGTATTTAAATGAGCGGCACTTGTGACGTCAGGCCGAACTGTGAGAAAACAACCAAAATCAAGACTGGACGTAGATCTACAAAGGTTTAAAAAGAAGTGAAGCTAGAGCAGAAATCTTGGTGATACTGCATTATGAAGATTAAATAGAACCTCAGGAGTGTGTAAGAAAGTGTTCACTGGTCTACAAGTGTTAAGCCTTGAACCTGAAAGCCAGCCATGATGAACAACAAACCCCGCATCACTTTCTGTTGTGAGACGAGCTTCAGTTTAGCTCGAAAATCTGGCCTGAAGTTTTCTCCTCCCTCCAAAACCAAAGTAAGTGCCAACGTTCCATGGCGACAGTTACCACAGAGACAGGGAAGCACACAGTGACCATGACGACGTGGTGCAGGACCATGAGGAACTCTCGGCGGAGGTAGCTGGTCAGCGCCACGGACTTCAACTTGGGGCCGTTGTCCATCTCGTGACCTTTGACCTGAAGCTTGTACCAGTAGCACAGGAACATGGCATAGATGTCGTACACAAAGTAGGGCACAGCGAACAGGATGTAAGAGCTGGTCAACCAGTGCCTGAGAGATGGAGGGATGGAAAGAAAGAAAGACAGAACGACAGAAGAGATAAAATCATCTATATGAGTCTATCCATGTCTGTCCAACTTTAATGTTGTTTCTAAAATGCTGGTAAAATAAAAATGTTCAGAAAAAAAGAAAATATGGATTTGTTTAAGACAGAAGAAAAAACTTGTTCTAAAATATAAATAAGTATATTTTAAGAGAAATTAAAGAAATGATAAGCTCCTTGTTCTTTAGAACTTAAATAATACTGAAATGCTGATTCTTTAACAAGAAAAGGTTACAACAGAAAAGAGAAAAGATTAAAATAGAAAAACTAGAATCAAGAAATGATGATTAATTATGACAGAAGAAATTATGGCAGAATTAGCAATTGTATGTCACTTATGATTTGTACAGAGTATGGGAATTGAATAAACGGTCCCAGCAGTGCTGGCAGTCCAGAGAGGAAGGGGCACTAGAGTGGCACCGGCAAGAACTGTGTCGACGTCTGAGGAGTCAAAAATCTTTCTGATACGCAAACACCTCCCCATTCAATACAACTCACCTGGAGTGCCAATAGAGCCACTATCCACTGCTAAGAGGTTATACAGACACACACCAACTGCACTGCTGATGTAGCTTACTATTAAGATTCACCTGAAACCCTTTAAAGTGAATAAAAAGTTCAGCTTACTGATCCTCGATGATATCATCGCAGGAAGCCGAGATGATGTATCCAGCTGAGGAAGCCATGACAGCTTGGATGGATGACACCAGCCTAGTGGATATATGATGCAGAAGTCAATAACCTCGCTAAAAGGAAGGGAGCTAACTTTCGGAGTGCTTTTTATGCTTCGATGTTAAAGGTTTCTGCAATTTCCTTCTCATCTGCACTACCTTATGATCCAAACCCATCCACACTCCAGTGTCATAAAAATTAAACACACGCTTCTTTAATCCTTATGTAAATAAAACTTACTTTTTGCTTATGAATTTAATATCTTGTGTGTTTTGTCTCACAAGTATGTCTATCTTGAATAAAATATTGTTTAAAAAGTTCATACACGCCTGTGGAATAACATCCCATTGGATGGAGAGTGTTTTTGTTTGTTTCTTTACCGGGCAGACACAGTGACAGCGTCTCCTTCGCTCCATCTCCGCCCAGGCAGCCGTTTGAGACACTGCTTGGACAAGAGGAACAGCCCTGGGAAAAACACGGAGCCTGCGGCCAGGAGTAACAGCATGGTCCCAGGTGGCAGAGCTCGGGGGACGCTGCGTTCGGAAAGCATTTGGACTGTTCGTGAAGGTCTGCCGTCCTTCCCTCTCTGTCTCTGCAAGAGAACACATTATTAATGGGGTGCAATTAGGGGTGTAATGATACACATAGCTTTGGGTTTTGGGGGGTCAGGATACAATTTTCTACATTTTATAAATGTTTCATAACTATGGGCCCAGCTCCTGTTCAGCTCAGTGGCCTGACGGTCCACCCCCAGGTTGAAAGATCAATATCCAAGTTATAAAAGCAATATTAAAATGTCAATTAATTAAATGATCATTAAATACAGATCCACAGCCATAGTGTTTTAACTTAATATTATTACCCTTAATATTACTATTACCCTTAATATTAATGTGGAAATCAAATTATTACCCTAAATATGAACGTGTAAATGTCTCTAGCTCACAGTTGATCACTATACTCCTCAACCAGAACAGATCTGAGGCGATCTGCACTTCACGTGCTAAACTCAGTCATTAGCAATGCCATATGTGGAACTGCCACAAGGAAAATAAAAGGCAGAGATGCACAATGATTTCAATCCCAAGATCCGATAATCCCGAGATCTGAATGTTTAGTGAAATGTTTTTCTGGTTGCTTTACTGTATTCGGAAACATCAATAAATGTTTCTTGGAGATGGTGATCCATTAGGATTTAGTCAAAGTTTCCACACAGTTTGTGTCTCAATGTGCATTACCATCAGCAACGACTGAAAAAGAACTTTCCAAAAATATATTGGGTATTTGCTTGGTTTAGCTCCAGTATTCTCATATAAGTGCATCCCTGAGCATACACCGGGACTCTGACTATGCATTCAAACACATAGACTTTTATATGGAGTTGGACCCCCCCTGCAGCTATAACAGCTTCCACTCTTCTTGGAAGATTTCCACAAGATTTTGGAGTTTCTGTGGGAATTTGTGCCCATTCATTCTGTAGAGCATTTATGAGGTCAGACACTGA
>JBBPCY010000109.1:30779581-30796135 GCA_037974405.1 Brachyalestes nurse | reverse complement strand
GTTTTAAAAGGGACCCAAACTGTGAAGAATAAACCTGGTGATATCTCTTTATGTGAGAGTGATTTTGTGCAAAGAAATTAATGAACATGTTTTGTAGCCCATAGACCTATTATAACTAAAGTGAGTTTTGCATAATATGTCCTCTTTAATATACTGAAAGGTATCGCAATCACAATGTGTAGGATAGTTCCAATACTGATGTTTTGTCTGTATTGTGCAGCTCTGGTGTGTTTATATCAAGTGTTTAGGTTGATGGTGCCCAGAGCATCACACTTGCCTTTTTCAGCAGTTTATGCTCATAAAAGAACATACTCCAAATCAATATAATTACTTCTTCTTTTAATAGTCAAAATTACAAAATAATAACATGTTCTACATAATCTACAAAATAATAACATAATATTCATGATCATGGTAAGCATCAACACTTTTTTTTTTTACTCTAACAATCGCTAATAGACATGCATACTGCTGAGAAATATAAAAATATAAATATAAATACATCCCATTAATATTTTTTTTCCTTTTACTGGATCCAAGACTAAGATTTAAAATACCGTTTTTTTTAGCGTTTTACGAATTAAAATGTGGTAGAGTGGTACAATAAGGCATTGAGATGCAGTGCCAGAACTGTACTGATTCCTATTGAAGAGGTATTATTTCAGCTTAGTGCCAAATTAAAAACAACAACAAAAAAAGAAGAAATAACCTAAAGATGATTCAGATCTTATTAAAACGCAACCGTGGTGCTAAATAGGATGAACAAAACAAATCTCCAATTAGAGAAATTAAGTTAGTGTCTAACAAGAGAATATACAGTACCAACATTAAACTGATCAAACATATCACTCCAGTACAAAACCAGGATTTCCCCCCATCAAATATCCTTTTTTTTAAATCGAGGGGTTGGACACTAATTTCTGGGTATCAAGGTCAATATCACTTGACTAAGCCCTTCTTTCAAACACTTGATTCACACATTCACAACAAAAACTAAAAAAAAAAACAATCCTGCTCAAAATCTCATTTTCCTAAGTATTATAGGAAGAAGTAACAGGTGCAGTTGTTTGAGGGGTTTTTTTAAGCTTGAAAAAAGTAAAAAATAAAATCATGGACTGGTCAGTTCTAGTTGCACTCCTAACTTAGCGTCTTAGCGTAGCATCTTATTGGACCAGTTTGACTGTCTCCATGTGTCATCAAGGGAACAAAAAAAATTCCTGGTGATTGTTTTTAAGGTGCATGATGATCCTGAATACAATTTCTGGTATTTTTCCCCACATTCCACCCAGCCTGTAAGGCCAGAAACACACCTCATGCAAGTACATGAATGCGCACACCAAGTTAAGTAGAATTAGATGCATGTGGCATTTCTGAGTGCTGTAGAGGGTACAATGATGCAATTACCCAAACCAGGTTTATTTTTGCACATCAATTTGTCATTCATTTTCTATATTGATCTATTTTTTTCTTTTGGTTATGATTTCTGTTTCATTTCCTGTTCAGTTTAGTTTTTTTTAACTTTAGCGATTTTTTTTTTTAGTTCAATTTTTACTGATTTGAATTTTTAATTTTGGAATGTCTTCATTAGACTTTCACAGCACAAAATTAACACAACAGCGAGGTTTTGCAGTCTCCCGGGCATTTAAAGAAGCACTCCAGGTAAAATGAAAAACGTGATCATTGTGAAATCTGTTGTGAGCAAAAAATAAACAAAAAGTTGTAGGTGGAAGAGACACTCAAATACTTCAAGCACTTTGGGGGTGAATACTCAAAGGTGGCTGATGCAAAAATAGCCAAATAGTTAACGTTTCACTCTTAAACAAGCTCACATTTATCTGGGGATGATGCAGCACCCCCCACCTCCTCCAGCGTCCCTGTCTATGCAATTAGTAAAGGGGGACACACTTCTCCCGCTGCTGCCAGGTTTATTGCTGTAGTAGCGACTGGATTTACAGTAGGTCTGTTTACTCAAATTTAATTTCCAGTGGCCGGACTTCATCATCGGCATTTGTGTACTTGCGTGATGTGTGTTTTTAACCTGACACTCGAGATGCACTTTATCTGTCCTCAGTTTGTCATACACACTTCAGTCCACACACACACACTCTAAACTCACTTCTCAAACAAAGCACTGCTCAACAAAGTGTTCCCTCGAGCTCAGTGTGTGGGTGTGTGTTCCATTTCTGGAGGAAAGTGATTTATGGAGGAAATCATCGCACACCTTCACCGTCGCCGTCGCCTCCTTGCATCCCACCTTCACCTATTTCTGCCTCTCATTTTTCATTAAAATAACTGTAAATAAGTACACATCCTCAACAGACTGCAGACAAAAATCCAATTTCTCCAATTTTTGTGCAGTGTCTATTTATTTAGCTTATTTAATTCACTGTATATTTGGAAATGTAATATATTGGAACTGGCCCATGCAATAGTTATGTCACTATAATTTATATATATTTATATATATAGCGAGAGAGAATGAGAGAACACAGGCCACTTTCTGTTTTACTTTTTCCAATATGTTAAATTGTGTATTAAAATGTGCAGAAGTGGCTCTCTATAGAGGGTTTGTACTTATTTACACTTAAGAAAATCAACAAAAGGGGAGCCCCCACTTGAATATGGAATTTCTGGGCCAATAACGACAACCGATAATTAACCCTTTACTGACTAAAGGGAAGTGTAGGGAAACAACACCGTTAAAATCTGTTTCTCCTCCATGCTTGACTGGGACTAAAACTTTGGATCACGTGTGTCAGGCACCATGTGTCATACTGCCTTCACCCCTATCGGTGGGTTGCTTCACTCAGTATTTGCATAAAATAGGCTGCTGGTCTATCCGGTGATACAATGACCACTCGCCTCTGTAAAACTCTCTCATTGAAAATGAATGGCAGCTGGTCACTCTTCTATATCACTCATGTGACCACAACATTAGCCGACAGTGGACAGGTAGTGCCCGCAGACTGTACTTTGTTCATAGTCCTCTTCCTCTTAGCATTATATTGAACGAAATGTTCTCACAACAGATTTTAAAGATGGTGGCGGCTCTTTAAATTTGCTTTTCACTCAGTCTCACTAACGCGCCCATTGTTTCACAAGAGCTATTTGTTTTAAGCTTCGCCCTCTTCTCCAGCTCATATTTGCATAGAGTGCTGACAGGCACCAGGGATGTTCTGTGGATCTGAATGTACGACATGCATGTGACCTGCAGGGAAATGAGTTGAGGTTTTGGAGATGATAGTAAATGTTGGGCATGCTGTGGTTCACGTGAGCTTATTGAACCGTAGGGGGTGTCCCAAATGGTTCAACAACATACGGTTATATTCCTTGTGTGTACTAAGGAAGTAGGGCAGTTCCAAGCATTTAAGGGGCAAGTTGGTTTATTTTTACATAGCCATGACACTAAAGTGGACATAATAAATACTGTGAATCCAATTTTTTTCTAAATTATCTTATCCTAGGTCACTTACAATGGTAGGTGATTGTTAGGAGATTTGCCAAAGCGCTCTTACTGGTAACAAGTCCAGTCAAGCTAAAAATACACAGCTAATTATCGGTTGTAATCATCGACTGTCATCCCAATATATGGCCCATAATAATAATTACAATATTTATTGGTGAATAATACATCGGCTGCGGATGTATTGTGTGCCCCTACTTTTTTTGCGTCTTCGTGGTTAAGCAAACTGGAGGGCATCTCGAGGAGGGCAGACGGGGTGTTCTGGAAGGTCAAACAAAAAGCTGTTCGCTGTCACTGGGACGGAGAGCAGAAAAACTACAGTAGAGTCACAATCACAGTATCGTTAAGAGTCCTGCAGCAAGAAAAGCGAGTGAGCTTTTAAGAGAGAAAGAAAGATACAGAGAGAAAACTAGCCAGTGCAACAGTGCAACGTGGCATTTTTTTTGTCCTACTTGGTACTGAAATCAATAAGCCTCCACCTGTCCTTGTGTCAGTCTCTAAGCCTTTTGCTCTCCCTGTGTCTCAATTCAGAGAACTATGGGCTACATTGTTAATACACTTCACCATTCAGGGCCCGTGTTGTGGAGCAGAACACTGTTTCTGCAGTAAACAGATATGACAAATTTCAGCACGGCACCTTACGCCATGAAATCTTGTCCATTTTGGACATTAGCTGGACACTGTCAGCATGCTACCGTTATGCCTAATCACCATAAAAAATTGATTTCCTAATTCACAAATGGCCTAACATGAATGAAAAGCACTTTCTAAGGGATGTCTACTCACAGTCGAAATTTGAAATGTTCTCTAATGGCCCCACTCCTTTCAAAACAGTGCACAACATTCCACACTCAATTTATTTTGCCGGTTCCAGTACCTCACCCCTCCACGGTGTATGTTGCCACCGCAACCGGTGGCTTGTTTGCTACAGAAGTACTCAATTTGAGACACAGGGTCCGTCTCCACTCTACTCATGCTGGCAATCTTGCCTTGGCAATTCTTTACAAACGTCCTCAAAAGACATGTGTAGTGTTTAATCTTTATGCGCATAACGTGCTGCACTGAGGTGAAATTTGCTACAGTATCTGTGTATGTGTGTGTGTGTATGTGTGTGTTGTGAGTGCTCCTCAGTTAGCTGTATGATGGCTCTGTTCACAGTATTTCCTCTAGTAGTGTGGGAGCGAGGGTTATAGCATATAGCATTCTTATAAACAGGTCCTATGCATCATTAGAGTATACACGTAACGCACACATTGCTAGCTTAGTGCACGTGTGTGGATGTGTGTGATTGTACACTGCCCATCAAAAGCTCAAGGACACCCAACTTTTCAAAAAAAATAAGCGTGTTTACTGTCAAAACACAAAAACGAATATGCTTGGATTAACTGACTTTGGGCACTTGTTATCCCCTTGTGATGTCTGCACTCATCAGAAATCAGATGTGTAGAGTTTCAACATGAGCTTTTTACAATAGCTTAGAATAACTGTCCAATTATTTAACCTGCTCCTCACACAAAGGAAGACACTTTGATGAACATGAAGCTGAGTGTTGAAGGTAAATCAATATCCAAAATGTTTGCTTAAATTAATTTTTTTCAGCTGAAATCCATTATAGCCTTTGTATGATTTTATTAAAACAGTCATAATTCATTTCTTCATGGCCATTTTCCAGTTTCTCTTTATATTTATAGATATAAACAGGTTGCTTTTGTTTCTGTAACTTTAAGACTCATATATGTAAATGAGCTCTATCCATATCTTCCATTCCAACAACTCAGCCACACTGAGGACGGACAGGGCGAAACTACTGAACTGCAGTCACAGGGGTGTTCATAGTTATCACAACAATAATACATAATTTAAAAAAGAAAGAAAGAAAAAGCTGTTTTCCCGGCTTGGTTTTGACCGGGGAGTGATCGGTACATTTCAGAACCTATTTTCATATTACATCAAACTCCCACCCCCCAAAAAATGCAACTTATCATTTTTTTTTTATTAATGAATGAATATCATGAGTTTTATCGTTTATAATATTCAGTCAGTTTCCAAGATATGGGCTGCTCAGCAAAAAAGTAATTATTACCTAACCAAGAGGTAACGGTAAAGTGTCTTTTAACTTTTGACAGGCAGTGCATGTATGTTTGTGTTACAAGCCTGCAGTTACTAGCTCTGCGGCTGCTGGGCAATGCAGGAGCAGTCGGTGACCAGCAGGTCCACCACCGCGTTGCCGCTGACGAAAACGGGTGCCGGGGTCATGCTGCTGAGGGTCACAGTGCCGTGCGCTGCTCCATCTGCACTACTGCTAACCGGGGCTGGTTCACTCAGCGGTGGGTTGTGGGTGCCCATGTGGCCTTGCAGCTGTGTGGGGGTTTTGCAGTGGACGCCGCAGAGCTGGCAGACCAGGACGCCTCCGGCGCCGGCCGAGCCGAATCCACCTCCACCCTCCTTCCACTCCTGACCGTGGTGCTTCTGAGCATGAATGCGCAAATATGTCACCGTGGTGAAGCCTGCAGAAAAACCGAGAAAAAAACATTACTCCTAAATAAAAATGTTTATAACAGTGTGTCATTGATAAAGAAGTCAGACATCATAGATTCCCTTGATCTACGATATAATTTAAACCCAACTGATTAAAAAAGAAAAACAATGAACCTCTATACCACATTTCTGTAATTTTATTTGGACACAGAAACGGAATTATATAAAATGGGAAAAAACCTATTAATCCTGTCAATGTAGAAACTAAATCAAATGTAAATCTGTCACTCACTCAACTGATTGCAGTCATTATTTTTCCTAATTCAAGTTTTGTTCGGAATATAGTGAGAATGTCATATTGTGCATCCAGTATGGAGAACTGAGTTGAACTGTAGGCTGAGTGTATCATTACATTCCCAGTGCCGTTTCTAGTGGACTTATCTGTCACAATCCGTTTGCTTATGTCCTATAGAACGTGGTACTGAATATGTACTCCGAACACTCTACACTAGACTGATATAGAGATACTCAACAACAGACAAATCCAGTCTTCCTGCCTTGAGCAGAGAGAGAAAAGAGATTCAATGGTAATTTCCAAACAGTTACAGAAGTGCCATATTTCCTTTTTTCCTTTTCTCATATATATTAACTTCAGCAAATTCACAGAAACTATAGCAGAAAATTCCACATAAACGGTTGTTGTCTGTAGTGGGTGTGTATTTATTTTCACCCAAACATGCTGCCCAAACTTTGCCATTTTACTGGATAAACTAGAAATCATTTAAATTGATTAAATATTTTTTTTAATGTTATCACCACTGTCTGACTAGGACATTGTATCTCCACAAAAGTACCTTCTTATTAGCCTTCTTATTTTTTGACTGTGACTATATAAGTGTGTGTGTCAGGTTCCATTTCATACTGTGAGAGAAAGCAGCTTTGAAAAACACTCAAATCTGAGCTCTGAAATCATCTGAAGATGTGAAGAATTCACTGAGGTTTCATTTTCCACAGCGATACAAGAAGCAACACAATGGACAGAGAGGGAGGAAATCTGTGAAAGCGTGAAAGACAAACAAGAAAAATATGACACTCACTTCGGTTACACAGGTGGCAGGCGTGATGCTGTGACTGGTTGTGCACCCTCATGTGATCTGTGATATAAGCGGCAGACAGCAGTTTGCCACAGATGTGACACGGCACCTTCTCCTCATGCCTGATCATGTGAGCACGCAGGCGGTCTTTCGTGGCAAAACTTGACTCGCACGTCTGAGGGGAACAACAAATAAAAACCTAACACACCTGGTGCATATACAGAAATTCACAGATGATATCAAAGTGAGTTTTTATATTTTTCTTAAAGAGTTAAGAGGCTCATATATGTCTTTTTGAAATAAAAGAGTTTATGTAGTACTTAAACATTGTTAAACTTTCATGGTGTAGTCATGAATGTTTGCAAATTTAGGTTTTTTGATGTTCCAAAAAAAAAAAAACAATGCAAATTTACAAATATCTGCCTATTAAGCCAAGAGCCCTGAGAGCGAGGGTATAAAGAGTGTTTCAGTCCGGACTGCTTTTGCAAATGAGACACAATACAGGGCAATCAGAACAGAGCTCGTTTACACCTATCAGTCTTAAAGGCACAGCAAAACAAAATAGCTTATTTAATTCGAAGGTATAGAGAGGTTAGAAACGATTATGAAGAAATGAATTACGACTGTTTTGGTGAATACAAGCACACAAATGAAATGTAGGATACTGGCCCTTTAATCTCCACATTATACTTTAATGGACCTGTAACATCTTTAACCCTTCTTTGTAAATGTAGAATGAAATAATAGCACAGTAATAAAGAAATCATACCGGGCATTTAAAAGGTCGTTCTGAAGAATGGACTTGTCTAACGTGGCTGTTGAGATGGTCAGGCCTGAAAGAAAGAGAGGACGATGTGAGGGAGACCGGATGAGCTTCAGTTCCGATATAAAAATGCACTATATATCCAAAACTGTAGATCAGTAAGTTATAAACTACATGTCCAAAAGTATACACGCTCGTTTTCTAATTATTGAAATTAGATACTTTGAGGTGCACCCATTTCTGACAGGTGTCCACACACAGGTTGTATAATCTCCACTGAAAAGCACAGACCAATAGAGTGGGCCACACATGAGCCTAAGGTCACCAGGCACATGGACTAAAGGGTAATAAAGCAGAGGTCTCTGGGGTAATAGAGGAACTTCCAGTACCTTTGGGATGAATCATGGATGAATCATCTAACATCAGCACCTCACTAATGCTGTCGTGGCCAAATGCAATCAAATCATATTCCAATATATTCTAACAACTGGCCTTCCCAGAGGAGTAGAGGCTGCTATTCAGTTATTAAAATTATTAATAAGCTTGATTTCAGAAGAAATGCTGGTAGCTGCAACTTTGGATATATAGCGTATTATCAAGAATTTCAGAAGTGTACTACAGTCTTGTAATGTGAGTGTTAGGTTATAAAAACAACTTTGGCCACACGCTTTTTCCAAATAATGTTTTACTGTTACATTTATTACATTAAATATGGAAAAAGCAATAAGCATCTCTGTGCTGACCCCTTTCCATACTTATTCAAATATGGATCTTTTCATCTAATTCATTTGCTACGTTTAACACCCATGAGAAAAATTATATGCTTTGTTTTATTATATGACTTTATATTATTTATTTCCAATGGTTTAATTAAGCCTTGTGCAGGAGCGTAAATCTAGAGGGCAAGCACTTATTTACACTTTAAATAAAACATGTAACACTTAAAACTGTGCAAAGGACAGCAGCACAAACAGAGGTGTTTTTTAATGACAACTATTGAGATACTTGCTAGGAAGCTTCTGAAGGCAAAATATTGCTATTTGGATCAGTCATAGCTCAGAGAAGGACATATGAAAACTTGTGCTGAAATCACAAAAAACTGATCTAATGTGCAGATGGTGCAAAGTATTATTCCCCTCTGAACAAACCTGCTTACTTAGGAGCAAATTACTGTGCAATGAAAAAAAACAAGCATTTGTATAAAAAAACAAATACAGAAAAGCCAGACATCCCCAAAACTGACTGGCTGTGTGCGTTTGTGTGTGTCTAACCGAGAGAAGGCCTTGGCGCAGTGGGAGCAGACGTAAGGTTTCTCCACCCCGCCCTGGTGGGAGCGGACATGGTGGCTCATGCGGTCTTTCCTCTTAAAGCGCTGCTGGCAAATGGGGCAGGAGAAGGGCTTTTCATCGGAGTGAGAAAGCCGGTGGCGGTTCAGGTGATAAACGTCCCTGAAAGCCTTTCCACATGTCTCACACGCGTGGTTTTTACGCACGGGGTTCGGGTTCGGTGGTCTCTGCTAAAACACAGAGAGGGAGAAAGTAAACATTGGAAAGACATAATATCACGGTCTAAATAAAATATAGGCACAATTACAAACAAAAATAACATTTAAAAAACTGCATCCAGGGTTATACCAAAGACCTTTTTCTGTGATTTTTGGTTGCACAGAAGAGCCATAAAAGACCAAGATAAAGATCTACAATCGTATTCCAAGAAGACTGTCGGCAATGCCGTTTTATCAGAGCTCAACAGTGGGGCATACCTGGTTAGTGTTGCTTTTTCAGAACTGAGTAGCTGCGAGGGTGAATCAAGCTGAGATTACACATATAACTGTGCTTCATCAGCATAAAACCGATCCCTACTTAGACATTATAAAACATTCAGAACACACTCTTAAACTCTCCGTTATACAGACACACTATATGACCTATATGACTTATTGGGTATTCAAAACCATGGGGGTTAATTAAAGGTGCATTAAAACTTTAAAATTGAACAATTTAGGCCATTATTTGTAGATAAAACACAGTGTAAATTGTACCTGAACTGACTAAACACAGCTAGATCTCCGTTTGCAGACACCTAGCTGACAAACAACATCAGCAGTCTCATTAGGTAAGTCAGAAAAATGATCAAAACAGTTAAATCAACTTGCAGGATATGGAAGCTTTTGTAGTCAGTTGTGAGATCCTCAAGGTGAAAAATGCTGGGAATGGCTAGTAGAGAATGTGTACAGTTTTTAACTCTGAAAGGCTTACTCTAATATGATACAGAAAGATATTTATAATGAAGATTATAAGTATTCCGTCTCGGATGCCTCTATATTCTTCTCCAACTTAACTTATTTTTTTACTGGAAGTCCATACTTCCAGTACTAAAAACATCTAACTCTACTAACCATACTGCTGATTTATGTATTCAGGCCTAGTTATAAGCATATAACGAATTTGTTATTAATATTTCCTCATTAGCTGAGGCACTTTCTAAAAAGTCTTGGCTCAGAGAGAGATGCCCACCTGGACAGGCTCCGCTGTTGCCATGACGACGACCGCAGCAGGAGGAAGGGCTGTGACGGTGGACGCCACGCTGACCATGACAGACTCGTTTGTGTCTTGAGCGAGCAGAGGCTGCGAGAGGGGGTCGGGGAGAACAACCGAAGGCTGCAAGCTGGGTGCCTGGGGCTGGGGTTGCGGTTGGGGTTGAGATTGGAGGTGGAGTTGGGGTTGGGGTTGGGGGTTAGGCTGGGGCATGGTCAGCTGAAGGAGGGACAGAGGAACGGTGGTCCGCTCCACCGACTCTTTAGCGCCGCTCTCCTGGTTCTGCGCGGCAGCACTCTTCATGCGGACGCCAGTGTGGACGGACTGGTGGCGTCGCAGGTTGTAGCTGTTCTTGAACTGCTTGCTGCAGATTTGGCATATATGAGCCACTCGAGCCGGGCGGGACACCGGCTTCACTGGAGAGGGAGATAGGGAGGGAGGGAGAGAGGGAGATAGGGAGGGAGGGAGGGAGGGAGGGAGGAAGGGAGGGAAGGGGAGACAGAGAGAGAGATTAATAATGCTATAATTATGCTTTATGAAGTTACAATAAACAATTCTTTCTGAAAAGGCTGCATGGCTGCTTAGAGGTATTCATTGTGCAACAAATTTCACAGCTGTGGAAAACAGCTGAGCAGCTGGTAATTAGTCTGCATTTGAATTTGCTGAATGACAAAAAATAGGTAACATGAAGTTTTCCCAGTTTAAACCAAAAAGCAGTGTGAACAAGTTTTAATTACGGCTGCTGAACCTAAGGAGTATTCGTAAGTTTTAACTTTTAGGCTTTAACTTCAAGCTACTTTAAATCTCCTTACTATGTGCAAATCAGGGCAGAGCAATTTGATATTCACCATTATTGTGATAAATTACATTATAATTTGTTGTTCTGAGAATATTGTGGATACTGTCAGTTTAAATGTGGCAGTCCAGGTTCTTATTTGCTCTTTCTAGCGTGACAGAGAAGAATACAGAGACTTGTGGTCTTCTTACAATATCATGATCATTTTTCCAATACCACTCAACCCCAGTGCAATCCCTTGGTATTTCAGCAACTTTAAGTCACAATGGTTTATGGTAGTTCTACAATAAAAGCAATCATAAGACGAAATAGTCATTGTTATTTAGTTCAGATTATCCATTATTTTGCTATCTGCAACATTCCATATAAACACTTGAAAGACATATGTACATCAGTTCTGGTAGGTTTGGATGACAAATAAAATAGCTGTTTTTGTATTGGAGAAAAGACGTCTAGGCCCATTCACAACCACTGCAAGGAAATCCAAGTTGGTAAGCTTCTCTACAGTTAACCGATATACCACAGTGGAATTCCCTTTGAAGGCCTAAAAGGCCCTGAGGGTTACCCAGACTAATATTTTGTTCAGATCATGGAGTCCTAGTCTTTAATTATTACTCGGTTCTGACCCACCAGGTATGGGGTCCTCACTGAGTGCAGCCGTGTCCACTGTGGATGGGGGCGGCACCAGGTGCTCGGGTGCCGGACTCTGTGGCAGGAGCTCCGACTGCAGGGTGCCATCCACCTGGGTCTGACCGGCCGTGGTCTGGGAAAGAAAAAAAAATAAATCACGCCTCTTAAACGCTTCAGCTTTAAGAAAACAGTCAGAAAGTCCAGACTTCCAGTTCTTGCTCCCATATTCTTCTGGGAAGGCTTTACACTAGAACTTGGAACTGTAAGAATTGATTACATTCACTGGCAAGGACATTAGTGAGCATTTAGATAGAATTTATCTGTAGTATAGATCCTGAATTGAATTACACAATTTTAATCCAGTATGAATCTACTATGTGAGTAGTTTCTACAGTCTGATAGTAATAACTGTGGAACAGTTTTAATCCATTATGAATATGCATTGTGTAGTTTCTGTAGTCTGACAGTAATAACTGCAGCAATTTCAATTCAGTATGAATCTGCTGTGTGAGCAGTTTCTACAGTCTGCTAGTAACAATTGCAGAGTGATTTTACTCCATTACGAATCTGTAGTTTTCGCAGTCTGACAGTAATAACTGTGGGATGAGTTCAGTTCAGTATGAATTTGCAGTGTGGGTAGTTTTTCAGACTAGTGATTTTAATCCAGCATGAATCTGTAGTGTGTGTCTGACAGTAAAAACTGTGGGAAAGCCTTTTGTATTCGGCTGAACTTTGAGCTCCCTCAGGAACAGTAGTCCTGTACCTGTCCACCTCAGGCCGACAAAACATCAAAACCTGCTCTGTTTGGTGGCGTAATACTGATGAAAACATCCAAGATATAACCCTTTAATCTGGGTCATTTGTGAGAAATTATTGGAAAACACACAGATACTTTATACTAATCCCACACATTACAGAATCCACTCTGATCTGAATAAAAGGGCAGGCAATGAAAATGAAATTGTTATGGAATCATTCACAGTAGCAAAAAAGGAGAGCTGAAGAGGTTAAAGGAGGAATGGTTCTGGAGGACCAGAGTCACCCAATATGGTGCTGGACTAAGGGGGCTCCAGGACAGGTAAAACTATGCAAAATGGACAACAGTATCGGAACACACCTCTCAAAATCAGGTGGACCCTTTCTCCTATTAAAGGGCAATCTTTATGCTTCAGCAGACCAAGACATTTTAGACAACACCATGCTCCCAACTTTCTGGACACACAGTTTGGGAAAAGACCCTTTTCTATTCTAGCGTGACTGTACCCCAGTGGACAAAGCCAGGTCTATAAAGAAATGGTTGATGAGTTCGGTGTGGAAGAACTTGACAGAGCCCAGACCTCAACCTCATCCAACATCTTTGGAATGAACTGAGATTGCGAGCCAAACCTTCTCATCCCAGATCAGTGACTGACCTCATAAAGGCTCTACAGAATTAATGGGCACAAATTCCCACAGAAACACTAAAAAATATTGTGGAAAGCCTTCCAAGAAGAGTGGAAGCTGTTATAGCTGCAAAAGGGGGGCAACTTCATAGTACAGTCTATATACATTTGAATGCAGCGTCATTAAAGTCCCTGTTGGTGGAATGGTCAGGTGTCCCAATACATTTGTCCGGAAGAAATTAAGTGGCCCGGCTGATGACAGGTGGAAGGAGTGGTTATGAGAAACCTGGAGAGTTCAGGGCACACACACAAACACACATACACACAGTTTGTGGAACCTCACCTGGAAGAGAAAGTTGCTCCAAGCAGCATCCATTTTGTTCAGAAGTGAAGAGGGAGACGAACTAAAGGCTAAAAGTGGCAGGACTTAGTCTCTTCTAGTTTTGCATTCTCTATAAAAATCAAATCTAGGGGCTAATAAATCTGGCAGATCTGCCCAATGCGTCTGCTCAGCCTAAAATCAGTGTAGCTGAATGAGCTGGGCAAAAAACACTACAAATAATATGCTATTCAACTTCAAGCTTCAACAAAAATTAATAATAATAATAATAAAATCACACCATGTTTAATATGCTTCAGTATCGACCCACGAAAATAATCAATAATGTCATTTCTACACGTTCACATCATGCACTAGAAAAGCCCACACGGGACGTTAAAATAACCAGAGATTCCCACGTTTATAATAACAAAAATTTTAAACATTAAAACGTGTTCTCTTCATTAATCTGTAGGTTTGTATTTCTGGCCCCTCTCTCTCTCACCCTCCCTCCCACCCACCAACAGGCCGCGCGGGTGTTGTGGTGAAGCCTCGGTGTCGAGTTCACGCCGTGGCCGAGGCAGACACAGCCTGAGCCCGGTTGCCCCGGCGCCTCCGCTCGCACGATGTCATCTTTCTTTTTTTATCGCTCTCTCTCTCTCTCGCTCCCTCTCTCCCTCACTCTCTCCCCCGCTTCTCCCTCACTCCCTCTCCCTCCCTCCCTTTCCGTGTCTCTTTCTTCCTTTTCTTTTTTAATTCCTCTTTCTTCTCCCCCTCCTCTCCGTCTCTCCCTCACCGCTAGGTCCCAGTCGCTCTTAAAGGGATCGGGGTCCGACTTTGGAAGAAGAAAAAAAACACACAGCCGGTCTTAATACCTTTGTTGGGACTTCCCTTCCACTCCCATCCGACTCACTTAACCTTCTTCTAACCCACCTTCTTTCAAAATAAAATGTTGCATTCGGTGTGCCAAAAGTACGTATTCTCGTCCAAACCACCAAAATATGTTCCCTTCCGCAAAACTGTCATGTTTTCAGCATCGTGGGAATGCGAGGTCCCCACGAAGCGTCAAAGACAAATACGTTGAAACACACACATACACGGCGTCCACAACTGCTGCGTCTGCCGACAGAAAAAGGAAATGAAAAAGCATCTTTCTGGCCCTTGTATCAGTGTGTGTAAAACTACAGACTGTAAAATAATGAAAAGAGAGCGATGTATATAGACAAGCGACTCATATGAGATAAAAAAATACAAATAAAGACAGAATAATAATACGTTAGAACCGTCAAACGGTCGTTTCTTAAAGGGATTGCCATAATGACGTAGAACGGATTTTACAGATGTTTAAAAAAAACAACAGGACCCAGCTGGATAGCAGTAGAATATATGCATAACCCTTTATTAGTATTAATATATATTTTTTATATTAATATATTACTGTATATTAATATATGGTACTAAATATTAAGGCTTTCCACAAGATTTTGGAGCTTCTGTGGGAATTTGTGCTCATTCACTCTGTAGAGCATTTATGAGGTCAGGCACTGATGTTGGACGAGAAGATCTAGCTCACAATCTCCATTCCAGTTCATCCCTTTGGATGGGTTGAGATCAGGACTCTGTGCGGCCAGTCAAGTTCTTCCACACTGAACTCATCCAGCCATGTTTTTATGGAGCTTGCTTTGTGTACTGAGACACAGTCATGCTGTAATAGAAAAGTTTCTCCCAAACTGTGTCCACAAGTTGGAAGCATGGTGTTGTCCAGACTGTTATTACAACATTACACACACACATACACATACACACACACAAATGTCTAAATACAGTCTAAAGACCAAACAAATTAACTCAGAAGTGAACTCATGCAAGTCTGAATCCAGTCTTCATTCTAGGCTCCCACAATATCAGAATTTCATTATTTCATATTCATATTTCATTATAATCTTTTTCTATTCTGTCCTATTCTATTCTATTCTACAAAATCATCAGCTAATACACCACTACACATAACTGATAAATGTACCCACTCTGATAAAAGAATACAAAACTAGAAAAATTAACATGACATGTTCTGACCCATTATATCATTCCCTCCCACGAGCTTAAACAGATGACTGATGATAGCTAATGCTGCTGTTCTAGTAACACACTCTGTACTTTTAATTGTAAATCATGTAAATTACATTTGTAATTTTAAGAATGTGTTGTGAACATACTAAACATACAAATATTCATATTTGCTAACTGCACACTAGGGCTGCAAAGAGCTACTTTTCATAGTCAATTACTCATGTCTCTCAGTTTAGTCAGCAAATAATCGATTAATGTGGCCAGTAAATGTTCGCAATTGTGAAATAAATGTAGTCTAATGACTTATCGATGTCTGATTTACAGTAATTATTGTATTCATTTTGTAAAAGTAGCTGCTAAATACTTTGGTCAATCCAGTGACTTATCTCTGCAACACAGTGAAATATTAATTCTGACAGATCACTGCCATTTGTTGCCAAGTAACAAAGTAACAACATTAAAACATTAAAACAACATTTAAACCCCCTGGATAACTTTATGAAGATCACATATTTAAATGATTGTATTATCCCACACCCACACATTGTATAATGCCACACCCCCCCACCCCCTTGACATAACTGTCCTCCCTCTCCCCACCACTCGACATAACTGTCCTCGCTTTCTCCCCATCACTCGACATAACTGTCTTCTCTTTCTCCCCATCACTTGACATAACTGACTTCTCTTTCTCCCCATTACTCGACATAACTGTCCTCTTTTTTCCCCATCACTCGAAATAACTGTCCTCCCTCTCCCCATCACTCGACATAACTGTCCTCTCTTTCTCTCCCCCTTCACTTGACATAACTGTCCTCTCTTTTTTCCCATCACTCGACATAACTGTCCGCCCTCTCCCCATCACTCGACATAACTGTCCTCTCTTTCTCCCCATCACTCGCCATAATTGTCCTCTTTCTCCCCATCACTCGACATAACTGTCCTCTCTTTCTCCCCATCACTCGACATAACTGTCCTCTCTTTCTCCCCATCACTCGACATAACTGTCCTCTCTTTCTCCC
>JBBPCY010000109.1:30748597-30768454 GCA_037974405.1 Brachyalestes nurse | reverse complement strand
TATTTATATATATATATATATATATATATATATTTTTATTTATATATATATATAAATAAAAGCTATGCATAGGTCACGTTTTATGTTTTATTTTTAATAACTATTATTTTTAAGAAATTTCATTCACTGCTGATTGTCTTTGGTTTTAGATCGCCGTAATTACAGATTAATTCCCACTTCTGAGGGAAAAAAAACAAACAAACAAACCACAGACGTCTCTAGGCCAAGATCATTACACTTTGTCTAGGTGGGAGACTATTGCACTTCAAAACAAACCACACCAGTAGTGTTGTGGGGGGCTGCATAGTGTAAATATTTGGGTAACACAGTTCAGTTCTCACAGCGGGTGCTGCAATAGAAATCATAACCACCAAAAGCAGTCATGGCATCGGCTTCAGACCAACGTCTCAGGCAGCGATTTTAAAACTCGTCCTTCAACACCAGTATGCTAAACGCCTCTCTGAAATCGTAAGACTTGACAAAACACAAAATGGGGAGAAAAAACCCAAAGACAAACAAAAACAAAAGGACAAAATGAATTGCACAAACATGGTCATACAACAATAACCATAAAGACAAACAGTAAATCAATGGCAAAAATAAAACTTTTACAAAAAGCACAGTTTCGACTTAATACTTCATTCACTGGGTGATGAACAGTGAATACATGAGCTTGTACAGAAAATAAATGAACTAAAGCTGGAACAAAACTGCTTTCAATCAGAGTGTGTTTTTTATGTGTTTTACGGGGGGGGTAGGAGTGGTCCCAAAAGGAGCATGTAAACTGGAAAAGAAAAAACAAAACAAAAAACAAAAACAAACGGGAAAAATACACGAATGGACCGTCATACAGAGACAACGAACACTCTTGCAACCGCTTCTTCTTTCTTCCACAACAGAGGAAGGTAAACAGAACAATTTTGTGTTTTGTTTTCTGAGGTACAATCAGTCGGAACAGCCAAAGCAAGAACAATGCTATCGCAAAGCGAGTCTATTAATCTTTCTCATTCACATACTGAGCAGTTATCAGTTACACTCTCATGAAGTTCCGGCATAACCGGGATTCAAACTCACGACCTCTCAACGACCAGTCAAAACTCATGAGTGCTAGTAGTTTTTCATGGGGTGGTGAGGCAATGTAATAATCACTGGCATCCAACCAAAACGTTTTCAGAAGCTATTAACTATAAGTATTAAACAAACGGCAGAAATAACAAACCAAAGAAACGACCCCAGATTATATTGATCTTGTGCTACAAAAAGCATAGGAACAATCCCAGGTTATATTAATCCAAGGCTATAAAACGAGCCGTATATATATAATCCCAGGTTCTAATAATCCCGGGATATAAAACAAGCCATAGGAATAACCCCAATTTAGGTTAATCCCGACCATAAAATGAGTCTCAGAAACAACCCCAGGTTAAGACTGGGCTCTAAAAGGGCTCATAGAAACAACCTAGGGTCTTTAATAACGAGCTAGAAAACAAGCTGTAGAAAAAAAAACCCAGGTTACATCAATCTCGTGTTATAAAATTTACCATAGGAATAAGCCTCGGTTATACTAAACCCGAGCACACTGCCAGGCAAATTGACAAAAAAAATTAATTTAATACAGTGATGTTGACCATTGGCTTTCCCCACACTAATGACAATGCTAACAGACATCCTAGTGATAAATTATATTACCCCACCTCCCCATGGAAAATTAATCTAGTCCAAGAGGTTTTTAGACAACACTGTTTCAACACTTTTTTCCACAGGAACATGCAGTTGTTCAGTACTGATGATACCCAAGAAATTGTAAGAAAAGGTTATTATGATACATCTTTTTTCCACCCACCCCTATTTCATGCTTTTTACTGACTCATTTCCACCTATCTCCAAGGCACTATCTTCCCCTTCAAGCTCCTCCCTGAAGCCGTCCTCCTGAGCCCACTCTCCCACCTCCCCTCCTCCCTGTACAACCTCACCCTCTCCTCCCTTCTCCGCCGCTCCCGCTCCCTCCTCTCCCTCATTCTCCGCCTCTGCTCCCTCACTGCTCGCGGCAGAAGCCGGGGCAACTTACTTGACTTCTCCTCACGCAAGAGCCCGAAAGCCCTCAGTTTGCTCAGGTAATGAGTAGGAAGCTTTTTAAGCACTCTGTTAGCTAGGCTAAGCACCACAGAGTTAGCCAGATCAGCCAGAACTCCTATGGGACGGCGGACGAACCGCCTTGCCCAGAGCATAAACCGAGCCAGCAAGATGGCACCTATACTGCGGGTTTGATACTCAGCCGGTAGACTCTTTATGGGCACAGGTATCCTGGAGCGTCGGCCACCCCAGTTCCGCCCAGCTTTGGGGAACATGTCATAGAGGCTGCGCTCAGCCAGGCCGCCCAGTAGTGATTGGAACAGGGCAAAGAGGGGCTTGGGCAGGCGGAAGAGCAGGCGCACCCACAGGCGCCGAAGCTTGCGCGGGCCATCTTGGAGGAACACACGGGCCGGCCGCACCACCAACACCACCAGCAGGTAGAGCGTAAGGAAGAGCGAGGGCGAACTCAGGAAGAAGGCCGAGATCAAGGCCACTGGCACATAATAGAGACCAAGGCTCAACGATAGGCCCAGGCTGAAGAGGCCTGAGGTCCATAGCGTGAGCGATAAGTATGTGGACAAAGAGAGGGAGCACAGGGAACGCAAGAAGAGGTAAGAAAAGAAGACGGCCAAGAAAGCCAGCTCAGCTGAGAGGAGCACAGAAGCGAGGGAAGGAAGTGGCGGGGAACGGCGGAGAGAGAGGAGAAAGACTGCAAGGGAGAGGAAGGTGGGCACAGAGGGCTGAGCTGCGGCGGAGAGCGAGAAGACCAGGCAGATGGCATGGGAGAAGAGAGAAGGGAGTAAAGGCTGAGAAGACGGCGAGGGCGGGGGGCAAATGGGAGGGGGCTCAAGTTCTTCCAAAGTGTCGGGGAAGTAAAATTCAGACAGCTCGTCCGCTTCCCGTTCACGCTTGTGAGGCCGGTGCTCTAGAGAAGAGGCAGAGATTAGCTCTGATGGACATCCATCGGCCACTCCCCTGTCCTCTTCAGTCTCCATCTCGGTCTCACTGCCTGAACCTTCCTCCTCATCCCACAGCAGCCCACCTAACTGTCTCTGACTCACTATGTCATCTTCATCCTCATTAACTTTAAGCTCCCGACATTCCTTATTCTCTACATTCTCAGTCAGTTCATCTATGCTTTCCTCTTTGGTCATTTCTATTGCTTTAACTTCTGTCTCTTCCTCAGCCTCCTTCTCCAAACTCTCATCAGTTAAAGACAGGACAAGGCTTCCTTCATCTTCCATGTTCACAGTATCACTCTTTTGGACCAAGTCCTCGTTGTTGTTTTTCTCACTTCCGTCAACTTCGTCACCCCTCTGTTCCTGCATGGTCTTGTCCACGAACAAAGCAGGTTCTCCATACATTACTCTCTCATCCCCATCCCTCCCGCTCCCCACTACCTCCTCCGCCCCTTCCCTTACAAGCCCCTTCCCTGCAGGCTCTGTGCTGTCGCTCTCACTCACTCTTAGGCTCTTGGGCTGCTGGCGGACCTCCATGGCGTGCTTCTGTCGGAGCTCCTGCTCCCGCCGTTTGTTGTACTCCATCTGGTTGGTGAGCTCACTCTGGTGCTGTGTGCGGATCAGGTCAGCGCGAGTGCGCTGCACCAGGCCCAGCTGACGAAACTCCAGTTCCTGTGTGGATTCGTGGTGGCGCAGCAGCATGGCACACTCCAGGTCCTTCAGCGTCTGCTTCTTGTTCAGTTCCTACAGGGAGGGAGAGAAAGAAGGAAGAGGGAAAGCGAATGGTGAAACATCCCTTAAAATGCGGACAAGGCTAACCTGAAGTGTATTACCAATCCACTGAAAGCTAAACACCAATCCACTGAAAGCTAAACACCAATCCACTGAAAGCTAAACAGCATTCATTATTCAGTTTTGGAGGGCCACGATAACTAACCATTTAGTGCAGAACTACTCATTCTCCCTGGAGATCTACAACCTGGAGAGTCTGGTTCTGACCCAAATCTGTCACCCATGATCCAGCAAAAAAAAATGTTTTCAGAAGTTCCTGGATCAAGATTGTCAGTTTGAGCTGACTCTGAAACCTGTAGGAGGGTAGATCACCAGAGGGAGTTGGACGTGTAAACTTGTGTTTCCATGCTATACCTCTCTAAGCAAGTCTTGCTCCAGGTTGTGTCGAGCTAGCAGCATCTTCCTCTTGTACTGTCGGCACTGAAGTTCGTAGTACTGCCTCTGGCGCCGCAGCAGTCCTGCCTCTTCCTCGGCTTGGAGCTGCTGCAGACACTCCTTCTGCTGTACCAGCCACTCCTGCTTCTCTCGTTTTGGTGTGGACTGGTTCTCATTCAGCTCCTGAGGAAAAGGATGAATTAATGTGACAAAGCTGGAGAGATAGATCCTGAAACAGCATTTTATATCTATAACCAATACTATTATTTGCACATTAACAGATCATTTTTTTAATTATTATTATTTAACATGATTATCTTCAAACTGCAGTGATTGCATGCGGAGACTATTTCAAAGACACAGGATAAAAGCTTCATGCTTTACATCAATTCACTGAAATCAATCTTCAGATGACATTAACAGTGAAAACTTTCATAAAGAGAATGCAAACAGCATCTACATTTAAAAATTAGATTAGGGGTGGGCGATATGACAATATGAGATTGTGAAGATGATCTATGTGCTGACAATCTGCCAAAGCAGAGAGATCGTAGTATCGTCTAAGAGGATCCAAGATGGCGGCGCGCTAGGTCGCAGCGCCCACTCTGGGTCCAACACTATCGTGCAAAAGTGTGTTTTTTCCTAGACTCCACGCAGAAAACTCACCAAACATGTGCATCCGAACAGCTGGTACGCATGTTTATGACCATCAGACCTGCTCCAGATAAGTTAAGAGCATGTAGCTTACCTCGGAGACAAGCTGTTGCTGAAACTCCGATGCTGATGGCCAGGCATCGCAAGCAGTGCGCGAGGAAGCGGAAGCACAGCAATCGAGCGGGGGTCCATGCTAGGCTAAAAAGCTAACACTAGCCGGTAATCCCCTCCATCTTCCTCGCCAACGTTCGCTCCCTGGACAATAAACTGGACTAAACCCGACTCCAGCAAAGCAGAGTTCAGAGACTGTTGTGCTTATGTTTTTACGGAGACATGGCTCAATGAAAGTGCTCCCGAGACGGCTGTGGCTATGAGCAACATGCTAATGTACCGAAGCGACCTTAATTCACAATCATATTTATTTCCATATTTGCACATGTACATTCTATTCTGTAACTTTGCATATCACTGCTGCTAAAATACAGAACCGGTCAAATACTATATTTATCCTTACTGTAGCTGTTAATCGTACTGAACGTTGTCTTCTCTAGCTGTTATTGTTGCTCATGTGTTCTTTTTTGAGCTCTTTCTCCTGTTTGCACGTGTTTTCTGTTCTTGTGTTGCACCATGGTCCTGGAGGAACATTGTTTCGTTTTTACTATGTACTGTATGTTTATAGCAGAAATTACAAATAAAACCTATTTGGAAAAAAAGAAAAAAAGAATACACTACATTCCATCTATCTATTGCGGTTCTATGCTCTTCCTAATTTGCACAAGTTTGGGTGTACTATTAAAAAAATATATATACAGTTACAAATTAATATAAATATCGTGATGAAATCGAAATTGTGATTTAACTGTAAAACAAAAACATTGTGACATATTTTTGCCATATCGCCCACCCCGAAATGAGATCAAGAATTTTGGGAGTCTGGGAATCTTGTATTTACCTCCTTGAGTTGCTCTTTACGTTGCCTATACTGGCGTTTCTGAGACTCCAGCAAAGTGGTAAGTTCTTTCTTCTGCTGAGCCAGAATGTGCTGCTGGAACTTCTTCTCCTCTGTTGAACCACTCTTAGTCTATAGTTGGTGAGATAAACGAGGAACAAAATAGGTTTTGTATTCTTGTACAGCCCTTTTTTTATTCCAGTCCAAGGTATATGGCTAATTTCAACATTCTGCCTCACTAAACCAATCTGACTCAATTCATCAGCTGATTAAATGCAGAGTCTTAGATCAGAATTATACACAGCCAAACAAAATAATAAGTGCATAGATTACAACAACTTTAGTGTATCACGATAACAGCTAAATATGCATTATTGCCATTTATCAGCCAGCCCTAAACAATCCTTAACCTGCATTTGCATCAGCCCCTCAGTCCCACCTTCCCTTGCTTTCTGACCTCTTTCTCCAGTACACCCTGGTGCTTCTTGTTAAGCTTGTCACTTTCACTGCCAAAGTTGTTCCTCTGTGTCTCCAGCTCCTTGTCCAGCCGCAGTTGATGTTCATCCATCTCAGCCTTCAGTTTGTTTTCCAGTGCCATCAGCTGCTTCTGGTGCTGCCGCCTCATGCGCTTGTAGCCGGACATCTGCTCACGCAGTGCTGAGCCCTGCTCATGCTCCTGGATCTGACGCGTCACCAGCGAGGCCGTCCGAATGGTGGCGAAATGATCTCTACCACGACGCCGCCGGCCACCACCCCCACCGGATGGGCCCTGCTGCTGGGAGTCTATCTCTGGCTGGTAGGGATCATCATAGATGTTGTCATGGCTCTGGGCAGCAGACAGAGGAACAAGAATATGGTTGAAATGGTTGAATATCGTGGTGTAAGGCAAATAAAGGCAAAAAATTTCAGGGCTCCACGATATATTTTAGCAGCATCATTGCAATGTCCACATGAGCAACAGTCACATCAGAGGACATGCAGTGTCGAAAGGAGCAAATGTTAATCAAACTTTTTTTGCTGCTTGATTCAAAAGGAAAACTCACATTCTCATTTTCCATGAGTAATTTACAAGAGAACGCTGTCTGAAAAATGTACTCAGGTTTAAGGGTTCTAGGACCTAGTTTGTTAGTGAGGGACACGCAAGCTCTGCATGCACAGCAAACCACCAGTCACAATAATTCTAGACCAGTTCAAACCAAAGTGTGCAGCAACCCTGACTAGTCATCGACCCCGATGGTTTTGCTCAAGAACAGTTTTGTTGACAGCACCTTGAAGTCGCAACAACATGAGCCAAGTAATTTGCTTAATCATTTAAATCGGCATCAAAAAGCTCTACGAGTGGAAAGCCAGATCTGATGCCATCAAAAGCAAAAAAACTATTTCAGATGCCTCTGCTAGTGTTACACAATATGAGAAAGATTTCAAATCCAAAGATTCCAAGTCATATTTCTTGACAACTAATGGGTTTTCATTGATCTTCAAAACAAAAAGAAAGCATTTAGACACTGTATATTAAAAAAAAAAAACTGTTCAAATGTTACAAATATAGTCATTTTATGACCACTTTACATATATCTATGTTTAATGCATACTTTTTGTTTATTGTTAGAAAATACTGAGAGAAAACATTAACAAAATGTTGCAAGTATCTGTGAGAAACTGGCAGGTCACATCTTTCACAGCTGGAAGGCCAGAGGTGCTCTTGAAAAAAAACAAGGAACTCAATCTACCATCACAATACCAAACTGGTTGGAGTTCCTGCCAGATAACCTGCAGGGTACTGGAGCAACAGGGTTTTGTTGCTCCTTGAAAAGTCAGTTTTGGTGGAGCAACACTGAGGACTGCACACTGAGTATTTCATATATATACACTGAGTTTATGATTGGTTGAAACTGAACAGGCTATTATACACATCAGGACTGCAGTTAATATTAGGGACCTGCAATATATTTATTGCTATTGTGATAGTCTCACATGATATCCTTTATATGCACAGAAACACGCATTATGATAATTTGTACTTAACACTGACTAACTGCATGATTCGTTACAAAAGTGAAACTAGGAAGTACTCATGTACAGTTACCCACCCCTGTTCACACACTGATTAAACCTTAAGGTTTATAGTGACACTAACAATACACTTTTCTCTCTTTCAGACTCAAGAAAACTGACCAGGGGTTTATGCAGCACGGAGCTGTTGGATGTGACAGTATGTTCTCCCTCCTGCATCATGGCCATTTCCCCGCTGTCATCTGATCCATCTGCCAGGCTGTTCACAGAGGAGCTCTGGGAGCTGGCGCTGATTGACATGGAGGGCAACGAATGGGAGCTTTCCATACTGTTCACTGTCCCCGTCCGCAGCATGTACTGTTCCACATCCTGGGTTAAACAAACAGGAGAATCAACAAAGCCCAACACAAACCCCAAGGTCACATATAGGTAACTCAACAAAGGTAAGCAACAATGCATTGAAATTGTGATATTGCAATGCGAAACTGACTATTTGCACTGTGGAGAATAAGCTATCTAATAATTGACAGTTGCCGTATCTGCACTGTCCGGACCAACCACGTCCCACCCATCTTCCATTTCTTATTTTATAATTAAACTGAACACGGTCATAATTTTTATTCTCTTAAATTTCACTCTAAATACTATTGTAATATTGTACTGTATGCCCTGAATCTTGTTTCAGATGGAATTATGAGCTGACTGTATTGTTGCACCCTCTATAGTCATAGTCTGAAGTGAAAAGGTATCACTTCTGTAGCTCTGAGAGATGTTGCATTTGCACGTATGCACTCAGTTTTCAGCCATTTCATTGCTCAGCCAGTGCAAAGTACCAATTATGCTGCCGATAAGCTCAAACAGTCAAGTGCAGAAATATAAGAGTCAGGTACTAAATGTCCTAAACATCAGCTCAACAATAGGTGAGTTCATTCCATTATATGCAGCATTCTTCCACCACCCCCATATTTAACATCATGTGGCTGGGTCTACTTTTAGAACATCAGATTGCTCAGGCCAGTCTATTACAAAACACACTATCCGCAAACGTAATTATCTCACTTGTCGTGGAACATTTTATGTCCAGTGCTGTACAATTTATACAGTAACAGTTATAATAGTAACAAACCAAACAATAAAACATAAATGGAAAAGGCAGTAGCAAACCTGCCAGAGTTAACCTTATCTAAAATGTAATGATCAAGGCAAGCTTAGAAGGAGAATTTTAAACAGGTATTTTCTTATTCATCAAAATAATAAAAATAATAAACTAAATCAAGTCCAAATAATTTTCTCCGACCCTCATCAACAATTTGGAATAGACCAGTGGATCACAGTGCCTATTGCAGTTAAAGTCTTGGATCCTTAAAAAGTCTTTTAAAAGTTTAAGATGACTGGGTTTCTCTCACACGGATTACTGCAAATTTACTTCAAATATCAGGTTTAAACTCAGTTTATTAAAAACCCACATCTGAATATCTGCTCAGTATTTTAGTTTTTGACAGATTACAGCTGGGATGAAATTAGACTCAATGTCCAGTTTATGCAACTAAATTATATTGAGGAAAAAATGTTTAAAATGCTTGCTCTTCCAGTCTTTGACTGTCCCGAAATCTACAGACTAGAGCCAACCAAAGAACTGGGGCAAAAAGTAGGAATAAATCTGTTGTGGTGCAGCGGCACCCCAACCTTTTTTTGCGTCACGGACCAGTTTCATGAACAACAATATTTTCACGGACCGGTATAGATACAACTAAAAACAAAGTGCTGGCTAAATTTTTTATGTACCGTATCACGTGACGAGCAGGGTTTTTTTTCGAAATAAAAGATTTTTAAGACTCTGACAATCAGTAAAATATTTTTTATTCTTTCTTTGCGCCCCGGTATCAAATGACTCCCGGACCAATACCGGTCCGCAGCTCGGTGGTTGGGGACCTCTGGTGAAGTGCGCACCTGCCAGACCTTTCCTGAGTTGAAGCGGTATTGTTAAAGTGATGAACTCTGAGGGCATTGTAGAGCCTGAGTCCAACATCTGTTTATTCCAGTGATGGAAACAGAAATAATACTACAAGCTAAAGCAAACTAGAGGGGCAGCTCCAAGTGGCACAGGAGACAGCACAGAGCACAGAGGGGATAAGAGGCTTGGCAGAAAAGTGTTGATAAACATCAAACTCATTGTATCTTTTTCAGTTTTTTTACAGATTTGATGGAATAGAAAATATCTTCATTTAGTATCTTTAATCTTTTGCTACTAGCTAACTCTACACACTCATTGTTTTCCAGCTAAATCTTATACGAAATGTCTTAAATTTGATATTTAAAAAACCCTAGCAAAGAGAAAGTATGAACACAAAACCAGTGATTATTGGAGGCTGCCCTCCTCATAATTCCCTCCTACCTCTTCTTCCTCTGCACCCTCAGCAGCAGGGCCATTGTGTGTTTCCTGGAAGAGGATCTTCTTCATTTTGCGATACTGCAGGTTGTCCAGCTCTCGCACAGCATCTTTAGTACGCGCAATGAGGTCCATCACCACAGTCAGCGGGCGCTCCCGACACAGGAAATGATGCTACAAGTCGCGAAACAGAGAGGACGACATGATGAGAATAACAGCAGGAAAAAAACGCTACAGACCAATGCTTGTAAGAGAGTCAAATTGAAATCATCCCTAAGAAATCGTTTTAGAACTCTGGAAACCGGGCATGTGAACTGGGCATCAGTACATGATACAGTAGCTGATGTGTAAAAAGATCCATGTTTGCTATAAATATTCTAAAAATGTCATTTCTTTTGACTACTTTTGTGGCATTCAGCTGGTTACCACCAAAAGAATTTTCCCTATACTTAGAAATCCTGTAAACTCAAAACACCATCGGGTGCCCATCTGCTTTTAAATAAGTGTGTATTATAAGCTTCATTAATTATTAGTTTTATTAAAAGGACAACAAATCGTGTATTACTGCCTTAGACATACCACTGCACAACAATACTTCCTATTCCTATTTGCACTTAAATGCGCCAAAGCTAAAAAAAAATAAAAAATTATAGTTTAAACGCTCTTTTAAATTCTTCTATGCATGATCTATAGAAGCGGTGAAGACCTGCCAGCAATCTCATTATTATTCACACTGCCCACTGCGGCCCTTGCCCCTTCACACATTTTCCAATGGTGTGTTCTCAGGATGCTGATGGGGTACACTCAAAAAGCTACTGCCGGGTCTAATGGTGACAACAAACATGAAAATCGAGGGGTGATTGCGATGTAACAACATGAAGCACATGCTACCAAAGCCGGCTGCAGAAATCTCTTTAAAATAAATCCTGGAACGTGAACTATGACATTAACGGAAAGGTGGAGATCAGAACACCAGCAACTTTTGAGAGCCTCACCTTGAGCAGCACATCAGAGGTAGGTCTGTCCTGGGCAATCTTCTGCAGACAGGAGTCCACAAAGTTACGGAAATAATCCGACCTGAGAAACACAGCACAGCCAGGTAAGCGCCACAGAAAGAGGAAATGGTGCTAAAATGTGAAGGCACAAAAAGCTGCCAATCATGGAACCATCAGGGATTGTTGGGGGTTTACTGTATATACATATATTCTCATACGCACGCACGCACGCACGCGCGCGCTGGGAAAGTTCATGCTTAACGCCGATAATTATTTTGTCGCGCGTTAACACAGGTTTTTAAAAATCTTTTTATTTTGAAATTTCGGTGCTTTCACCGAAGTAATGTGAGCATTGAGCTATTTAATATGAACAAAAGTAATCAGACGTCTGACCCCCGCGAAAACCAGCCGACACGTACATCGCTCCCATTACTTTTGTCCATATAAGACGTCTTACCATTACACCAAATGTGACTTTAATAACACTGCATTCACATACATAGACTTTGATATGGAGTTGGTCCCTCTTTGCAGCTGCTGTTATGGTTCCGCCCCGATGCTCTAGATGATCTGAAAGTAACTTGTTTTTCAATAACAAGCTAGATAAAACATGAATGCCCTGCAGTGGCAAATAGCTTTGGTTTTATATTTGACTTGATTACATTAATGTTTAAGTTGAGATTTACTGAAATATTTGAACTGCAGCTGTGTGACTGTGTTAAAGGAACACTGCTGTTAAAAAGAACCTTATTTGTTTAGAGTGTAACCAAATGTTATTCCACTTTTGGTCATATAGCAGTACTTTAAAAAGAAAGGGTTGCAATACACTAGTTTTGAATTAATGATCTAATGATTAATGATTTAATTTCGCATATAACATAAAACCATGTGATTAATCGTGATTAATTCATGCACACGCGTTTTCTTTGGTATGCGCTGTCGTTTTACTTGGTATAAGCAGGTAAATACAGTAATAAATTAATTTAATTTAATTTAATAGGAACAAAACGAAAAACATGAGAACACTTGAGACGCTCCACAGGAGAAATTCTGGACTGCAGCTGCCAGAGATGCGCCAAATGGCCGCAGACAACTAGCAGCAGGGAGAAATAAATAACGTTCTTGGAACTTTCAAACCTCCTGCCTCTGAGAACAGCGATATTTCAGCATCCCAAGATACGTTTTCTTTGTGTTCTCTGGACAGTAACAAACAATTTACAGTGTGTTTATATTTTATATGAAAATGTAGCTGAATTTACCTTAATGTTTATTACAAAATTAGTAAATGATATTTTTCTTAATAATTTAGCACTAAAATGCTTGAAATTTATATACTGACATGAAAAAAAGCTGTGACGTCCAGGCCTCGTCCACCACGCCCCCTCAGAGCATGGCGGATGAGCCCTGAAAGTCACGAAAGCAAAAAAAAATAATAAATAAATAAATAAATAAAATAAAAAATGCGGAGGATATCTGCCATTTCTGCGAACAATTATTAGTTTGGTTCACCGAAAGAATCAGCGTATATACTCTTGAAAAACATCATGGCACTAGAACACAGGAACTGATCTCTCACCAGTGATTGGACTGCAGGACTGGGCTTTCATTCTGGGCGATGTGGTATAAGGCACTCATAGCATTCATGTTAAACAAGGGAGGCTTTCTCTCCGCTGCGTGAGAGAAAAAGAGAGAGAAAAATTTGTTTAGCAGCACCAAACTTGACCTCATTACTCACATGAGCAGACTGCCCTCCTAAAAACTACAACACGACAGGTGAAGTGTTACTTGTTACAATCATTCGGTGGGGGTGGGGGATATTAAGCAGCGAGTGAACAGTCAGTTCTTAAAGTTGATGTGTTAGAACCAGGAAAGAGGCAGAGAAGGGTCGAAATGTGAGAACCACACAATTGGGTCAGGGCATCTTTAAGCAATTTCCTCTGGGATCAATAAAGTTTTCTGATTCTTCAAAACTGCAGGTCTTGTAGGGGGTTCCTAGTATGCAGTGGTCAGTACCTGCCGAAAGTGATCCAAGACAAACGGTGCAGTGGCAAACAGGGTCACGGAAAACATTCGGTCTGCTCCCACACAAGAACTGCTGTAGCACAAACTGCTGAAAATGTTTAGGCTGGGTATGAGCACGCAGTGCACTACAGTTTGCTGCCTATACGGTTGGTTGCATAACAGTAGACAGGTCAAGTGCCAATAATGAGTATGTGAACATCAGAACTGGACCATGAAGCAATGGAAGAAGGTGGCCTGGTCTGACTAATCACATTTTACACCGTGTGTGTGTGTGTGTGTTTGTGTGTGTGTGTGTGTGTGTGTGTGTCTGTCCAGAGCTCAATTACTTACCCAGCTCTATACAGGTGATGCCGAGTGACCACACATCCACTTTCCCGTCATACTGGCCCTCGTCCATGGCCAGGATCACCTCTGGGGCCATCCTATACAAGGAACAATAATTATGCCAGGAACTAGTGCAAGTATCACATAAGCTGGTCAGATACAACAGTCTGCACTAAACCTAGAGCGTTTAGAGATACACTGGTGCAACATTCAACAAACAAGTAGAAATTGTGCAAAAAAAAGAAAAAGTGAGCAAATGTGTTAACCTACTTACCTTTAAATTATTATATTTTTTTACCTTATTTGCTTATTTTTTTCCTTTATTCGAGCACACATTATTCAGTCTACAGTGCTGACAATTAGGTCACTTGTAAAATAAACTTTATAGAAATTTTCCAACTGTATACATCTCGCACTGCCCCCTTTTTGTTGCTGCTGTAACTAGGGATGTCACTGGAACTAGGAAATTAGCTAAAACGTAAGCTTAAATTGAATTCTAAAGAAACAGACTTCATTTCTGTTTTCAGTATGATGCATTACTGTTTACATTATTATTTATGTTTCAAAAGGCAGTATCCATTTGTTCATATTCCATTTATGCACCATATTATTTCTTTATGGTTTTTGTGTCTTTTTAAAATAGACATCAGTGAATAAAATGTAAAACCTCTAAAGTCTACATTGTGAAAAATCATGATAATCGTGATCACTTCCCAGACGATAATGGTGCCATCAAAATCTATAATTGTGACATCCCTAGCTGTAACCTCACCATTTCCTTTCAAATTACTAATGCCTTCATACACCTATCTAGCCCTTAATCCACTGTGAAGAACATAAGACTGGAAAAATAACTAGTTGCTTAATTCTGTGTCATACTGGTGATTTATGATGTGCAGCTTTAGTTCAGAGGCTTCATTACAATTCTCTAAGATTTGCATGGCCCACATAAGCCTGAACGCCTTACCAGTAGGGTGTGCCTACAAACGAGTTGGCGGGGGCAACGATGGAAGCGGAGCCAAAGTCTCCCAGTTTGACCTGGCCTGGCTCCGTCAGCAAGATATTTCCAGCCTTCACATCCCTGTGAGAACACATTACATAGAAACCACTTTCAATGACTGTCCCAGGCACTCAAACACATTCGGAAATACATTCATTAGACAGAAATCTTTCATAAAGACATTCACTCCTGCTCGTTTCATTAAAGAGCAGTACAACCTGAACTGGTCAATTTGAACACAAATCATCATGATCACAAAAAAAAAAAAAAAAAAAAACAAAATGGGGGGAAAAAATTAAAGCTATTTTACAGAAACCTTCACAGTCGATTAATGACAATCATATCAGACTGTAAAGCACAGATTTATCTGAACTAAAACTAGTTACATTTATTAACTTACACTGATACTGGTTATGGGAGTTTAAACATTCCTTACAATCGATTTCTGAACACTCCCAGGCTCCGTTACCAACACAAGCTGGAGGGACTGAGTTTCTACCTGTGAATCATGTTGTGAGAGTGGAGGTACACCAGGCCCTGCAGGGCACCATGGATGATCGCTGCAATTTCCACTTCCTGCAGTGGCTTCTTGTGAACTGAGGGAAAAGAGGAAGAAAGTAAGAAAGAGAAAAAATAACAACTTCCCATTTTTAACAAGTCTTCACAACAACAACACAGATGTAAGATGCAGTCCCATTAGACATAATGTCACATAATCTCACACAAATGTAGCCTGGCTGTTGAGACTCAGACTATGTAAAACCCACAGCAGGGATGAGTCACTTATACCTCCACTCAGGCTCTTGGCTAACGGACATCAGCCTGAGAAAAAGCCTGCACAGATAAAACTGCAAAAAATCAAACCTAACGGGTGCAACTTTGCTTATCAGTTTTTTTTGTGGTGCTGAATTAGGTTAAATAGGTCTACAAAACAGGTGCTTTAATTTAATGTGTGGCAAGAAAAACTTTTTTATGGGCGTAATCAAAGTGTTACATATTGTAACCGTGGCATTCAAATGACTTTTCTGGTTTCTATTTCATGCATCCCCTCACTCCCAGACCCCCAGCTACTGTTAATGGTTATCATATCTGCATACTGTAACCCCCCCTCCCACAAGCCACTTACGACCATGGTGAGAAACACTGAATACACTCTCCAAACAACGCAGCATCCTTTACAATACAATACACAAAGAGTTTGCTTGCCATTTTAAATCCCAAAGATTTTTTGAGCTCTTCTTTTCTGTTAATATGATCAGCACTTCAGTAGCTCCTTAATGCATCGTCACTCAACTTTGTAGATTCCCATCACCACACTGGATTTGCAAATTACTAACCCTGGTGGTTATGCAAATAGCCATAAATACTACAAGCGGATACTTTGACTAGATTAAAAGGTTCGCCACTACAAAAGGAACCTTTTAAGTCTTTCATCTGCAAAAAGTTTGCAACACGGCAATGAAATCTGCAAGCTGGCAATGTGTTAGAAGTCTTTCGTCGAGGATTAAGACAGTCTCAGTTTCTCACTTTTGGATCAAACGATCAGAATGTTTCAGCTGAATGAAGCCAATCTCTTTTTTGTCCATCACTCACCTTCTAGCAGATCTGAGGCCGAACCCAAACAATACTCCATCACCAGCTGAGGAAGAGGAGAGCTTGTTAGAGTTAGGGAGAAATAAGAACACCGATATCATATTGGCACTGTTGGAGTTTCTTAAAATAACCACACTTAATAGACTGGCGAAAAAGTCACATTGCAATATATAAGGCTTTTGAAATAAAAAAAAAAATGGCAAAGCCTTTTATTTGCAGATAAACTATGCCAAAACAAAGCAAATTACTCTTATTATTAACGGTGTGTGTCTGAAGGAGGAACTACGGCACATTTTGGTTAAAGTTCCACAACATGGGGAACATATCATGTTTGTGTTTTATGGCTACATACTGTGACCAATACTGAAACCCAACAAGTGATGTCTTGCTATGATGAGGTTGGTCTGCAGTATTTTTGATCAGAACTATTTGTTTGTTACATGAAATGAATTGTCTTGATTCATCCAAAGAACAGTTGTCTGTGATTGGTCTGGATGCTCACAGCACAGAGTAAAATACTGTAGATGATATAGAATGTGTATGTCATGATAAGGCAGGGCTGTCGTAATTACAGCACTACCTGATCATTATTTTTTTCGCTGCAACTCATCAGCTGCTTTCATTTACAGTAGACAGTGTTGCTGTCGAGATAAAAACATGTACATTATATGCTTATACATGTATGTATTTATTTACTTGAAAACACACCTTTCCTTTTGTGGGACAACTTCACTATGAACGGACAAAAAAAAACAAAAACACCTTCCCCAAGTTTTTGGAAGAATATCAATCTTCTTGCATTAAAAATATCTGTAACACTATTTTCATGGTCCACTGTAGATGCTGTCTTTAACACTCAACTAAACATCTATTAAAATGTAACTGAATATTAAGTTGAACATAAGATTCGATACAATCTAACCCTAAACCTAATCCTAATTTTAACCCAGATCTAATCTTAATCCTAAACCTAACCCTAATCCTGTTGACAATCCATTGATTTTCACCAGGTAAACATTTAGCAAGTAAAACATCTGTGGTTAACCTGTATAAATAAAATAATTTAAAAAAATGTAAACATACTATTCTGACAGCGACAACACAGTTGAGCAGTAACAACCTATGAACTGTGTTTTCATATGTTGGGTTAAGACAAGTGCATGTAAATAAAAAAGGGGAATTGTATTAATAAAGACATGGTCTTGTTCTTTAGAGAGTGGTGGTGAGTAATGCTTATTAATTTGATGTATACTGCTTTAGAGGACAATGCGTGTCATTTTTGTTTATTTGATGTTAACACCTTTAGAGATCAGAGATGATAATTTTTTAATTTGATGTTTGTTAACATCTTTAGAGGACACTGGTGAGTGATGTTTGTTTATTTGGGGTTCTTTAAGAAAAGCAGTGGTGAGTAACATTTGTTTGATGTTTGGCAATAACTCATTTAGAGGGTGGCAGTGAGTGACAGTTTTTTTGATGTTTGTGAAATTACACCTACTAAATATCACCATTAAAGCACATCATATTGGCTGCAAATATTGATTAGTCTCAAAGTTATTAGATGCTGAAGAGAACTGCTAGTTTATTTGTAAAAAGTAGTCGTTTACATCAGAAAGCCTCTGAAGCCCTTGAATTTCCATAATGATCCACATTCCAACACTGTTAGTGTCATCACTGAGGTACCCTTGAGTAAGATACTGTCCCCACACACTGCTCCCCGGTGCCCCTCAGTGGTGGCAGCCCACTGCTTCACTTGGTGAATGGGTTAAATGTAGAGAAAGAATTTCACACTGTTCAAACTGTGTGCTGTGCTGTGTTGTGTTGTGTTGTGTTGTGTTGTGTTGTGTTGTGTTGTGTTGTGTTGTGTTGTGTTGTGTTGTGTTGTGTTGTGTTCACGCGCGACTATAAGGGGCCACTTTATTTATAGATCAGCCGGAGTAGAGTTAAACCAACTGAATTCACCAATCTCCACATCCAGAAGACCAATGAGGATAAACGCATATAGAGGACGAGCAAGCAGAGGACACTGTAGGAGTGCTGCTGTAACAAAAAGGAAACGGTGCTACCGGGTCAGTACATTCTTTGCACAGAACGGCACAATCTCCGTCATTCCACCGCCCCCCACCACGCGCACACACTCTCACACTCACCCATGCTGTGTGCTCTCTCAAGTAGCAGCCTCTGTACTCCACGGTGTTGGGGTGCCGCAGCTTCTGAAGGAACTTCACCTCTTTGATAATATCCTGCCACTTCTGCAGCAGGAACAAGAGAACAATGAAAACAGGTCACGTGTCTATCCAGCATGAAGCTCTTGGCATGCTCAAGGGCCTAAAGAGCCCAACATTCATTTCACTCTGCTCTTTCTGTAAGCACGCCTAACTGCACCGCCTGAGTGTGTTTGAATGCCTCTCAATTCTTCACCTCGTTAGACTGCTTGCCACTGTAGGACATCTTCTTAATGGCCACCACCTCATTGGTGCGGATGTCGTGGGCCTACAAGAGAGAATGGGAGAACATATTGGCTGCTTTATTTCTGTTCGCTGGGTTAGAGAGCTGCAACACTTTGTCCACATGTGTCCAGACATTTATAAATTTGCATTCTGTCAGAATAATACAAAAAAAGCCCAGTGCACTAGGTGTGTAAGAACATTTAGATTTTTTATTCAAATATCTGAAGTACAACCACACAATGGCATATTTTAGAAACATATGGATCATGACATTAAAGACATCACAACTGCCATTTTGTAAAGTACAGAAAGAATATAAATTTTTTCAAACCAATCTCTATCTGCTGCATTTACAGCACATGGCAGATTACCATAGACACATTCTTAGAAAGGAATGAAGAAACCACTGATTCCAAGCATTTTTATTAGAAGCCATGGGCATCGATTGCAACTGCTTTGCTGAGCTCCTCTTTTTAAGGGCCTAGAGTCCCCTTGTGACATGTATATGGTTTTATTGACTAAAAGCAGTTCAATTTAATTTCGACATGAGAATTACAAATTTCACTTTATCCCCTACAATTAAAAAGATGACAATGAATCTCCAAATGTGTGCACAGCAGTGTGCCTTTTTAAACAAGCGGCAGAGACAAAAACATCTTTTACAGCTTCAGTGGGGCTGTAGGCTGTATGAAAATATTTTGGTTGGCAGTTTAGCTTCCAAATATGGACTGTACTGTAAGTTTCAGAACCATGTGTATGTGTCACATTGAACATCAAAAAGTAAGAAGAATTGGGTCTATATGGTCTTTTTAAGTAAAAGCTGGTCCAAACAGAGTCCTGGTCCACCAAGCACAAATTGGATTTTCTAAAGATGCTCAGAAATGTGTGTATACACAAAACCCAAGTCTGAGCTCCTGGAATTTTTCTTCCAAAAGCTCAATTTTCAGTGAGCTATGTAACTGTAGACAGAACTGTATGAACATACATTTTCAATACTTATATACAGACGGACAGAGGCTCGAGCTTATCATTGGCTGCACTTACAAAGTAGACGGCTCCGAAGCTGCCATGGCCAATCTCGCGCAGGTCAGTGAAGAGTTTCTCCGGGTCCTCCCTGTAGAAGAGTTCAGCCACCTCCGGGTCCTTCAAACTCCCTGCCCGCGCACTCGACGGCATGGCCAGTGCCTTCACACACACACGAGAGAGAGAGAGAGAGAGAGAGAGAGAGAGAGAGAGAGAGAGAGAGAGAGAGAGAGAGAGAGAGAGAGA
>JBBPCY010000109.1:30728614-30739712 GCA_037974405.1 Brachyalestes nurse | reverse complement strand
CATCTTATTTAATGAGGAAAAGTATAAAAACACTGCTGTAATCAACACTCTTCTCTCACAATGAGACCAGTTGGATGCAAAACAATAGTTCATCAAAGGTAATTATTGCCATTTTGTTTAGGAGTGAACAAGAGATTTATTTTCTTTGAATTATTCAACTTCTGTAAACACTGCATCATTTCTCTTATTTTGTTGTGTTGTAATTTACTTTAAAATTATGCTTTAAAGGACAATATTTTTATGTGGAAGCTAGGAGAACAATTGTCAGTAGTTCTTAAAAACTAAGGCAAAGTTGTTCAATTCAATCCTTGCACCTATAAAAGTTAAAACCTGAGAAACTGAACTTTACTGCAGTGGTCGCTTATTTTTGTCTAGAGCTGTATATATATCTACTGAGCTGCAAATCTTATCTCGTTGGACTGTACATTCCTGTGTATTGCAATGACAAAGATATTCTATTTTTTCTATTCTATTTTATATATGATGATCCTGCGGTCCTTCAGACCTGGGTCCTGTTCCGTGAAACAGGATTAATTTCAAGGGAAAGTAAGGGAAAGTAAGTCAGATTTTCCCTTAATCCTGTTACATGGAACAGGACCCTGATCACAGAAAACGAACTCGTGACGCTACGTGTGGTTTGTCCAATCACAGCTCTCGTTGCTCGGAGGCCCCGCCCACAGCGTGCACCAGAAGAGTGTTGTGGCTACAGTGAGTTTACCTTCTGTTCAGTTCGTTTTAGACGGACAGCTTCCAGATGGAGCTGTAATTCAGTCAAACAGTTTAATGCAAACAGCTCCGAGGAACACACAGTGTGCCCGCCATATGCACAGTTTTTGAATAGAGAGAGCTGGCATGCGTCGAAACAACGGAAGGCTACCGGAGCTAGCTAAGGCTAACTATGGTTCTCTCCAGTCTGGAGAACTCTTTACTATTTCAGCTCGTCACCTCTGTCACTATATTCAGAATAATTCATTTCATCCATATAAACCGGCAGTAGGGCTGTGCTGTGAGAAAATACTTCACTCTCAGGCTCCTTTAATATATGTATAATTATACATATATTTCTATCCACTGTGTAAACAGACATATCCACTGTGTACATGTAAATGTATTCTGTGTGTATATGTATATTCATATACATACACACAAACTTCTACATTTATAATTTTATATTTGTATAGTGTGCTTTTATGTTATAGCTGTTCTATTGTTTATTTTTTTAAATATATTTAGCTGCTTTTACTTTCGTCTTTTGTTCTGTCCACTTTGCTGCCATAACAATGCAACTTTCCCACCTGTGGGACTAATAAAGCCTTACCTTATCTTTAGCTCTTAAAATAAACATTTGAGATTTTGGTGCTGCATTCACTGCAAACTTAGTTTTTACATCAGTCAAGCATAAAGATGTTAACAACCACTAAGAGAGGGCTTGGTGCGGCCTGAGTGTTTATGTTGAGTGTCGATGATGGTAAAATTGAACAAATCAAGCTTTGGGGACTATCTTTAATAATAATAATTTCATGAAATAACTTTGTGAGGGAGCTTTTAGAGCCAGAGGTCTGGTTCCATTCACCACCACTGTGAACAATTCTGAGTTTCTCTAGAACGGAGAGATTCACAACAAACCCACCCTGAAAAACTCTTAGTTAAAGCCACTTAGTTATGGGGGGGTATTTTGAAAGCCCTGTGGTGGACCTAATGAAATATCCTGCACAACTTTAATACTTTATTTCCTCTTCTTTTACAGGTGGGACTTCATCCATGTTGTCTAGCAGTGGGAACCTGTCTAGAAGTCTCCTTAAACTGAGCCGCTGTCAGTCTCAGCCTCACTTCAGCCGCGAAGTTGCCCTCAAAAGTGGTCCTCACTCCCTGAGCGTGGACATTTCAGCTTTTTTGCGTTTTTCATTTCCTTATTTCCATTTGCGCTGCTCTTCTACAGCCTGCAATTCCCCTGTCTTTTTTCTCCCTCACCTTTCCTCCTCGCTGTCCCCAGTCTTTTCTTCTCAACCTCATTGTCTTAAGGCATCTCGTCGGCTTTCTCGGTCCAGCCACTCTTCTGTTTCCATGGAATTGAAGAAAGTGCTAGATATTCTTGAGCAGCTAGCTCCACTTTCATTGGCTGAGTCATGGGACAATGTGGGTCTGTTGGTGGAACCTAGCAGAACACGGCCCGTCAAAACAATCCTGCTTACCAATGACCTCACAGCTGCTGTTATGGACGAAGCCGAAGCGATGGAATGTGACCTCATCATTTCATACCACCCACCTCTGTTTCGGCCATTCAAACGACTGCTTCAGAAAGACTGGAAGCAGCAATTGGCTGTTAGAGCCATAGAGGGTGGAATTGCAGTTTTCTCCCCACATACGTCATGGGACAGCGTCAAAGATGGCCTTAACGATTGGCTGATAGGAGGATTAGGTTGGTTATTAGGATTATTTTAATCAGCGTTCTGGCAAACTATAGCACATCTTTGCTGTCCTTTCTCCTCCACTAACTCTTCCCTCCTTCTTCAGGTAGTGGACAAGTGTCAGTTTTAAGCCAAGCTCTTTGTAGCGCCCCCCAGAGGCATCGTCTGGAGTTTGCTGTCAAAAGCCTTGAGGAGGCCAACAGTATCCTGAAGCTGCTGAAGGAGTCAGAAAACAGTGAAATGTTTCAGTGTACCATGCTTAGGTAAATCAGTTTAATGTAGTATGTGAATAGAGGTAATGTTTTCAAATGTCCCGGTCCTCATATTGAAAATTAAGCTTGTTGTTAATGCCCTGTTTTTGTGATGTCACAGAAACAATGCATTTATAAATACAGGGGGTTACAACACAGAGCCATTCTTAAGATGTAACCCGAATTTTGGTGTTAGTCAACACCCTGTATCCACCTGGAGCAGTTTGGCTCTACCCAACAATGTCAAAGCAAAAAGTGTTTTAGCTCAGACTGAAACAAGCCAACCAGTCAATGCAGAGGTCATTTACTTATATTAGTTGGTCAATTACTTATATTTACTTATATTCTAAAGTATAATAAGGATTGGAAAATGGTTCTATAAAAATGTTTTTTGTGCACAAAAAGAATTTGGAAGATATTTTTTAATATTGGCTTGGGAGTTTATTTATATACAGTAGAGCTGAAGTCTAAGTGTAATACTGTCCTTTTATTAGAGTCTGGCGCATTTGCAGTCTAATATTTGTCAAACAAAAGCAGGAGGCCATCAGACAGAAGCGCTAATCATGTTCTAGTCAGTGGCCAGAGCTTATGTAACAGACCCATAAGAGCCACCCAGAAGTTCACTAGTGAAAGATTGCAGTCAGACATACCATTAAAAGATTGTGTGTAATCACGCGCACTTTCAAATTGGTGCACATGGTGTGAGCTGACTGAGAGGGCAGACCTTTTCCAGACTGCTATCTCCGGTCATTAATCTGTTCCTCCACACGTTGCTGTTTATCAGAAATGAAGAAGGGGGCCAGCAAGTGATCCTGACCTGCCCCAGCTCAGTACTGACCCCTGTTGTTCAAGCTGTGTTAGGAAACACCTCAGCCAGCCAGTCCTTCAGCATCACGCAGGTTCAGCAGGTAATGGTGGTTCATCTGTGTCAAGACTTCTTAAAGGGACATTTTGGTTCTGTACATCTGTCATTGATTTCATTCATTCACTGCGACATCTGTAGCCCCCGATGGCAGGCTGTGGTCAAGGGCGACATGTCGTGTTGAATGAGCCTCTCTCTGTGGCTGTGGCAGTACAAAGAATGAAGATGCACCTTGGCCTGCCTCATCTCCGACTGGCCCTGGGTGAGCAGAAAACATTAGGTAAGAATAGAAGAGAGGAGGGGCATGGATGATGCATCCTGAGGCTTTTTGCAATTGCTGTACGTAGCAGTAAAATTGTTTACTATAGACATTACAGTGATAATCATGAATAATGAAATTGTTCATATTAGCTGTGTTAATAGTTTTCAGTGCCATGACTGGTGTTTTCAAATAAATCGATATGTTTCAGCACTGAACATTTTGAAATAGTACAGTACCAGTTTCCTGCAGTATCAGATCAGATGTGCTTTTCTGCTTGTGCTTTCTTTTGATGCACAAAGGCTTCCCAAACTGCTTACCACCTCACTAAGTAGTGTATGAAAACGCACCACCATTATAAGAGTATAAAAGTGATGTCTCACAAGAGGCTACATGTAGCAAAAAGAAATGTGAGTAAAAGCTGGACGATCTTACCGTGTGCAACGCAAATTGTTGTTTAGCACAGTGGTTCCCAAACTGGGGGGCGCAGAGGTATTGCAGAGGGGCGCACCAATGGGATAGCCTACGCTCCGCTCGAGCACTGCTAGCAAAAACATGGACAAGTTTGTGCACCCAGCCAAGCCTCCAGCAGAGGCTGACTCTTCATCAGCTGCAAATATTCCTATCATAAATGTTCCTATCTAGAAAAGGGGGGCCCTCCAGAGAAAGTTTGGGAACCACTGTTTTTGCACAACCTGGTAGATTACCCTCTATAAATTTTAAGCTAGCTGACAGGCTAACCACTAACATTGTCTGATGAGCTTGCAAACTGTCGGTGCCTCGTACATATTGAACTGTGTGTATCAAAAAGATCAGGCTGCCTTTAGTCTGGAAAACGGAATCAAAAATCAAAGTTGAAAATGTAAGTAGCCATGACTAAGGATGGTTTTTGATGTTAGGAATAGTTTGTCTACTGCAGGTTCTAAAATGACTTAAAACCAATCTCAAGTTAAATTATATCATCGTACAAATCCCTTGCAGTGTAGTCTAGAGCCGGGGCACTTGTCTGAAATAAAGTTAGAACAGGCTCTGACTCTGTCGACATTTATTGATGTTTCTCAAGATGCTGTTGTGAGAACCGCAGCTGTGTGCGCTGGTTCAGGAGCTTCTGTCCTGCAGGGAGTGAAAGCAGACCTCTATGTCACAGGTATCGTACATGTAGACTTTGTGCTACCATGTTTTATGTTATTCAGAACTATAAGCAGGTTTTTGTGGGGGGGGGAACCGTATCACATGAGTAAATGTATGTGACAGTTTTAGTGAAAGAGGGAATAAAGCCACCAAAAACAACCAATTTGTATGATATCAGCACTCATCAGCACTCCCTACTCTTTTGGGCCAAAAGAGTATAAATATACACTTTTAATGATTGTTTAGAAAATTACACAGGAATGTACACAGTTGCAAAAATGCTTAAAAAAAACAAAATAAGGTACATCACAGTTAAAGATAGGAAGTCTAATGCTGGTCTGGTTGCCCACTTTCAGGTGAGATGTCCCATCATGAGGTGCTGGATGCGGTTGCCAAGGGAACGAGCGTGATCCTGAGTGACCACAGCAACAGCGAGAGGGGGTTTCTGACTGTGTTTAAGGAGCGACTGGCGGCCCGTCTACCGGACTCTGTGACTATAGAAATCTCCAAGAGAGACAGAGACCCGCTGGAAGTGGTGTGACATCTCAGGGTTCATCTGTTGATGTCCTAATGCCGTTCAAAAACTTGGAATCACTCCGAAATTAAAACATTCAAAATTCCAGCTGTGCTGTTAAAAATGTTTACTATTGCATTCACACCAAAAGAATTACAGCATGTGTGTGCCTACAAAATCCAGCACCATTATCTGAAGAGTACAGTTGGTTGTCATTTGGCAAAATTTTCTCATCCATTAAAACCAGTGTGCACAGGATAGCAAGGGAAAAAAACACTTTCTCGTTTTCTATATGATTAATTGGTCATTGTAAAGGTATTGAAGCTTCATTGTAGTCGTGTTTAGGCTTTAGGCCTTTTTTTTAGTAAATTCTGTATTTACAAAGCATTCTGGATACATAGACCCAGACTAGCTTAATATAATCATACATCTACTGTATGTGCAGCCAAGAGAACATGATTCCAGCCTTTTAAATGGTTGTGGTTGATCCAAAAAGATCAATTTTCAGACATCTGACCCACAGAAATGCAGTGTTTACAGATAATAAAATTACTGTGCATTTGCCTATGGAGCACTTGGATATTTCCCTTTTTTGAAAGTGTATGAAACCTTTGTTTTAAAATAGAACATGGAAAGTAGTATTAAGAAAAGTGTTCATGTTTTTTTAAATAAGAGTTTCATGTAGTATGTACACACTGTTTAAATTCAGTTTTTACACGTATTTACACACATCCACTTATTCTGCCTGTACCAGGTTAGCTCTGCCTATTCACACTAATGAAGGGAGTGACTACTGTTTGAACAAGGCACATAATATGACAGCCAATCAGAACAGAGCTCATTTACATTCACCAGTCTTAAAGATGCAGTAACAGCCTGTTTAGTTCTAAGGGATGAAGAAAGGGACCATTTTTGATACATAAAACCACATAAACTTTATAAGGGGATCTCGGTAAAACAAAATGCTCAAGAAATATGTAGGATATGGGCCCTTTAAACGTGGGGAGGGATGGGGTGTTTTTTAAGGTAGTCTGCCAGCAGGACGGGGTAGTCGGACATTACTCCTGTAGCGCCGACTGAAAAAGCAGCATCCATATCGCTCTCCTCGTTACACACAAATAACTGCACCTGGGAAAGAGCGGGAGAAAGATCAGGATTTCTAAAAGAGCCACCGCTAAAAACACTGGTCCCCAGACACAAATCCTGATTGGATTCCCTTTGAGATTGGATTACATGGCTGTATCTGGATTCACGGCTGAAATGTGTCGCCGCCCGTATGGTTTTAAATTATGTGGCTATAATCCAGATTAGAGAAACGGATGCAGAAAACCCACCTGCATCCCGCGCTTCACCAAGTGGTCAAACAAACACTTCCTCATGGTCAATCTGAAACACAGTCAAGAATAACGTGGGGAGACTTCTGTGAAGGCCACTTTCACAGGGACTTCATAACATGTACATTAGCACTGAATACCATACTTAAAAGTAAAGTGGCTCCTCATAGTCTTGCATGAACACAGCACACAGTAAGAGTGTGACATTTTTTTCTCTGCATTGAACTGATTCACCAAGTGAAGCAGTGGGCAGCCAGAGACGCAGCCCCGGGGAGCAGTGTGTGGGGATGGGACCTTGCTCAAGGGTACCTCAGTGGTGCCACTGGCAGTCCTGGGATTTGAACCCACAAGCTTCTGATCCCAGGGGCACCTTCTCATTATGCCACTGTGCCATTAATCAACATTTTGTGAAACCATTGGGGTCTTAAACTAAATTATTGGACATCTGCTATGCTTACAACAGTGTTATGAAGCTTCATACACGAGTAATAGAATTTATAAGGCAGAGGCCTAAGAGCACCATTTATAATCTCAGTACTGTTTCTACGAGAGTGATAGAAACTGTTCCTTTAAAAATATGCTTAATAAGTTCTATTACTTGGGACTGATGCTTCATAACACTATTATAAATGGAACAAATCCCCCCTCCTTTATTTTATGGCCCTTTATATCAACACAATGTCATTTACTTTTGGAAAAACATCTTACATCTTAAGTTATGCTTTAACAAAATGTCACTCAGTGCTTATGCTTGGGTTGTTCCATTCAAATGAAGTGTTAATAAACCACAAAACTCAAGCTAATTGACCTTCACCTCACAAAAGATGCTGGTGAAATTGACCACTTACTTCTCAATGAGAGACACCACTGATCTTTTCTTCAGGATGGATTCTTCTGGAATGTACGTTCTATAAGAACACAAACAGTCATGTTAGCCGAGCAAAACATGCTAAACTCCTTTATGGAGTACGTGGACAAAATCTGTCAGAAACCACACAGATTAAGTTTTGCATTGAATTCAAAATTATTCTGTTAACCAAGGCCATTCACACTCTTGCCCTTCCATATCTGCCTGACCCGCTTCATGTTGCCACTCCTTCTTGTGTGCAAGAAAGGCGGCCATAAATAAATTGTATTATTATTATTATTATTATTATTGGTGAGTCTATTAGGTCTTTTGCCACTGACCTGTTGATTATGCTGGGCAGATAGAACTGTAGTAGACTCTCTCCCAGAGGCACGAAGGGCAGAAGACCAGTGTAGAAGAGCACCAAGAGCAGGAATCCTCGTCTCGGGGTGAAGCTGTAGGGCATCGAGGGGCTCTGTCCAAGACATGGGACTGCAGTTATGAATAGGGTCGGTTTCCTGGACAAAGATTAAGCCTAGTCCTGGATTGCATGAGTACAGATTTTCCATCGAGTGGGAAAAAGTATGAGTGATTCAACACCACTAAGGGCCCTTAGGATTAGTTGGAGGGATGGAACTTTGGGATGAGCTTGTCATTGATAGTCAGTGTGTACCTGTTTCCTGCACTTCATCATGATGTCTGAATCTTCAGTGGCCCAGACGGTGATGCTCTCTCTGTCATACTTTTTCACGAGGGAGGAGACCTGCAGGACATAGAAAAGCATGCAGCATTCCTTCTACTGGTCCTAACAATTCTAGTCATTCATTTGTGGTCAGTGAAGTGGTACCTTTTCTATGAGCACGTCGTTGTTTTCTTTGACCTCAATGTTGATGGGCATCCGGGGGAATTTCTTGAAGACGTCCTCCAGCAGAGCAAATTTCCGATCCTGTCCCGTGCTGTAGTGCCCTGGTGGAGATCTAGGGTTAGCACTAGCACGCATCAGTTCTGTATCAAGTCTTACTAGCAATATTCGGTGAAGCTTGTTGGCTCTTATTTGTTTTATATGACATTTGATCATGTTTTAATAGTCTGAACTTACCAACATAGAAGGTGACCTCAAGCTTTTCCTTATAGAGTGGCAAGTCCTGGAACATGAATGCATTAGAACATTAGTTATGGACACCAAAGATCTTATGGTTAGTTATGATTTAGACATGTGGAAACCAGACAGACAGAGAGAATTCTTTCTAATGCAAACCTGTAGCTTCAGGGAAGAGATAGCAATATCGACCCCCGTCTGCCTTTCAAGGTTTTTGTCATGGGACACGACCACATAACCATCCAGAGTTAAATGACAGTCCAGTTCCAGCATTTGAGTTCCTGCTTCCACCGCACTGTGGAGGAAAATTTAGACAGTGTAATTGTATGTATGCATTTATTTGGTTTTCTTCACTTATCTGAGATAAATGAGTCTGATATAATTTAATTCACTCTTTCATTCACTCAGTCTGTCCAGTTAACATATGAAGATTCAGCCTACAGCAGCTTAGTCACAGCCACTCATGCTGAATTAAGTGTTTCCTGACTTGAATGAGAGACAATACAGGATAGCCAATCAGAGCAAAGCTCATTTACATATGTCAGTCTCAATGGCACAGTAATTAAAACAGGATGTTAGACTCCAAAGAATAAAGTGAGGTTAGAAAATAGTTCTATAGAAATAGGACATAAAAACACATTTCCTTGGTGGACCTCAGGGGGAAAAGTAAAATACAAGACAAATCTACAATACATTTACTTATAATTATTTTAAAAAGCAATGTTCTATATTATTCCTGGTTTTAAAGAGGCAACATTGTTGTAAGCACAAGTGATGATAGTGGTAACAGAAACAGTAATAGTAGCTATACTTGCACAAGTAGAAAACATGTTATTTCCACTTCCACTGTTTTATTGGTAACGTTACAATCAGATTTGCTGCCATTTCACCCTGGAACCAATGGTTGTTAAAATAAGCATTCATAGATGGTTTTGTCATATAATGTCAGGTGTCATAAAAGGCTAATGTAGCCTCATAAATGCTGTACTTTAATAAAGCATTACAAGATGATTTTATTATTCATGAATATGTTCAATTTTTTCTGTTTCAGTGCTTTGAACCAGGGTCTCTAACCCTCTAGAGTAGCTCCATGCCTGACACATTTTGGACACCTGACCCCCATACCTGACCACCTGAGTTAGTGAAGGCCTTCAGGAGATCAAGCTTTAGAATGCTTGGTGAGCAACTTTTGGTTCCTCTCTGAGAACAATGTTTGAGAAAGTAGTAAGTAGTGTAAAAGGTTATTTGTATATACAAATTTCTTCCTTGAACCTTTCTATTATGTGAAAGTGAGCGTTCTGTCATACGTGAACACACCACAGCATACAGTGTGAACAGCACAAAATGCTTCCTCTTTATTTAACCCATTCACAGAGTGAAGCAGCGGCCAGCTGGGTTTTTATAATACCCAAGTGCTAACAAAAGGATTTTCTTTTCTACAAAGCCAGCTTTAAAAAGCTGCTAAAACTGCACTATTCTCTTCCGTCTTCTTTTAGACCTTTGCACTTCTGTTGCACTTTCACTTGTCTTTTATGAACTATTTTATTTCCTCCATTATTTTATTCTGTTTTATTTTACTTTGTATTCTATTTCTGTAAAGCCCATTGAACAACCATGCTGTGTAAACTTGAACCTGAAGGGTACAAAATGAACGTTAATCCTTTATTGTATTTTGGAGCAATTTACTTCATACAGTCATGCCAAAATATATAACTTTATAAAATATATAATATATATAAATGAATTGACTTACTGTGTAAAAGCCTCAATGGTGTTTTCTAACTTCTCCCCAGCACCTGAAGAACAAAACCAGAACATCTCAGTACATCTCAGATGGACAAACCGGTTCCACATTGACAAAAAGTGAGACAGGTCTGCCACTGTCTCCACAGTTGTTTAACCTGAATCTTAAACATGTGAGAGAAACTGGACTTAAGATTAGTGGACAAAACATCAACAACCTTCCAACATACAGTAGACACCACACTCAGCAGAATCAGAAAGACTTCAAGACCCTTATAAGGAAAGTTAAAGAACACAGTGAGAAGATGGTACTTCAGCACAGCATGAAGTAAACCAAGGTTGATGGTCATGGCAAAGATGCAGAAGTAGTGAACAGCAGTAGTGTAGACTTGGCTCAAAGATAAAGGAGCTTGATCTCAAGATGTAATGATGTTTTGCAGATGAAGACAAATGTTTCCTTGACCAAACCAGTTTTCATGTCTAACTCAAAGTCCAAATGATTCAATTTGTTGGAAAAGAAAAATATGTTCAAAAGAGAAGGAGGATATAGATGACATAGATATGATGAAGAAGTCATTGAGAAGACCCAAACAGAGGATCTGGAAAAACACTATCCATATGTTCTCCAATAACTGGAAACTTGACAGTAC
>JBBPCY010000109.1:30710756-30727337 GCA_037974405.1 Brachyalestes nurse | reverse complement strand
CTTTAATTTGTAATTCAAAAGCAAATAAATTAAATGGAAAGAAAAACTTTGAAACTATAACTTGTTTGCTTGTTGGGTAAAGACACCTCCATTTTAATATCAAGAAACACAAAAGTACTCACCCCCTCTGTGGGAAACATGTCTGCTATAGAAAGCTAAACGTTTCTTCTTGTGGAGAACCAGAGGGTTGCGCAGCAGATAAAGAGAGCACAGGACATACAGTCCTACTGCGAGGACAAACAGCGCGATCCACAGCACAGCGTCCATTTTACAGTGTCTTCGTGGAGACTTGATTAGTGTATCTCTGCTGCCGCTCTGCTTTATATTTGGTGGACCTTTTAACTGTAGCATGTGAAGGGACATGTGAATTGTGGGTGTGTGTGGGAGTGTGTGGTCAGGTATGACATAGCTTAAATGTGGTGCTGGATGAAAAGGGGGAAAAAATCACACAGGCATTCCGTCATATCCAAACATTCCCTATCTCTGTGGCGCAACACAGTAAACTGAAACAGAATCAGCACCAGACACTATGTGACTGGTGGGTATGTCTTACGTCTTATGACCAGTCTCAGCTTTTCTCAGCTTTGCTTTCTGTTTCCCCATAAACTAAGTCACACAGATGGTTTGACCCCTTGGCCACACTGCCATGACACTCAGGAGCTCCTAGTTCCAGGAATGTCCTGGTGCCAGGGTGAAGTACGCCATATCACCACTGAGACCGCAAAGTTAATTCTACTTCCTGCACTGAAGTTACACAATGACAAAACTGCTGATCAGGAACTGAGGCCTTCCTTAAAAGGACTGTCGGAAATACTGTGACCTTCCGTTCAATCCCATATATGTATATGTACATATAGCTTGATTATCTTGATACAGTTGCAGCACACAGGCCTTGCCCTAATGCATCTGGAGCCCTAGGCAAGATTTTAGGTGGCGCCCCCTTACATTGCAGTAAATTGGGGTTGGCGTGGTTGCTGCGTGTGTGCAAAGGCTCGTTCTTTTAGGGGGTGTGGGTGTTCGGAAACCCCTGTTGAATCTTGAATCTTTCGCGAACTAATTCACTCCACTTAATGGATAGGAGAATACACACACCACTGGAAATCTGCTCCTGCCAACTCACTGCATGCAAGTGAAGTGAATCGTCAGTGCATAGACAGACTGCTCGGATTTGCAGTGGTGTGTGTATTCTTCCATCGATTAAGTGGATTCTTTCGAGAAAGATTCAAGATTCAACAGCGCTGGGTAAACTAGTTATTTATGTTAAATGGGTTTGGGGGTGGGGTGGTGGCGGGGTTCCAAACAAATAATGTAAGGGGGACATTATTGTGAATGGTGGTGACGCCCATGATTGTTCCAAAACAATCATCTAAAGCTCTGCGAGTTTCGCCGCGTCGGCCTCATAGGAAAGTTATGTATCATCATTATTATTACTACTACTACTACCACTTAATAGGCGTTGCTAAGCAGGTAAATTCATGTGGTCTTGTTCTTTTCATATTAAGACACATTAAAACCAACTAGTTTCCTCCGTTTGTGGCGCCCCCTGGATGGATGGCGCCCTTAGCATTTGCCTATATTGCCTATGCCACGGGCTGGCCCTGGCAGCACATGTCTGAGAGTGGGATATATTAGGCAGCAAATGAACACTCAGGGGACCAATAGTGGTCCAAGGAAGGACAACCCATGAACTAGTGATAGGCTCATGGGAACCCAAGGCTCACTGATGTGTGTTGGGAGTGAAGGCTAGTAGCACAAACTGCTGTGCTGTCTATGATTCAAACATGGTTTTGAGGTTGTGACTATAAACAAGGTGTTTGCTGTTTCAGTGGCCTGATCCCCACATGATAAATTGAATGCAGCGCTTTCTGGGGTCTGGCAACTTGTTCTGCAGGTTCAACTGGGGATTCAGTTTGGTCCAACCTAAAGGGCAAACGTAATAAACTTATCATGGCCCCCACTGCTGGGGAAGCATTTACCCAGGAGGGTGGTAGTAGCCTAGTTGGTAAAATACTGAACCAGATAGGAGCCATGAGCTACTCGCCATCAAGCAGCATTGGAGGAGTGGTGCCACTGGTTACAGGGATCCTTGGCAGCCCTTCCTGGTTCTCACCAATCACCAGAACTTTGAGTATCTCTGGCAAGCAAACTTGAATCAGGCCTGATCGTTGATGGTTTTCACCCATTTTGACTTTTCACCTGTTTTGACTACCTGTGCTTATACCTAAGAAGACCGTAGTCCCACATAACCCTGGATTTCTTCATGGATCTGCCAGTGTTCAAGGTTCAAGATTCAAGATTTTGATTCACGATAGCTGTGGACTTCATCACAGATCTGCCAGTGTCTGGAGGCTACACAATGATTCAGGTGGTGGTGGGCTGGCTTTCAAAACACTGTTGGTTTATCCCCTTCAAATCTCCTCCTTGTGCAATACAGGTCTCAGAGGCTCTCTTCCAGTTGGTGTTACAGGTTTTTGGCGTCCTGGAGGACTGTGGTCTTCAGTTTGTATCTAGAGCATTGCAGGGATTCCATGCTAAGCTGGGAGTCACTTGCGGCAGTCCAATAGTCAGGATGACCACAGCATCCAGGAGCTTTCTGGGCTTACTGCCTTAATATGGAATTCAGCTGCAGAAAGTGGAGTTCTCCGATTTGTTAAGGACTGAAGTGATTTTAAATATGTGAATAGCAGCAATTTAACAGCTTTTTAAAGCAACGTGTTATGGCGGAGGTGTTGAAGACGGAGGTTACAACTGAACAGCATAGTAAACACTGTTAGACCTTGTTCATCAACAAAAACACACTCATTACCACTAACGCAAGATGAGTGTGTCTGTCCTGCTACTGGTGCCTGGAGCGGCACACCTGTCCACTCATAAACACATTAAAGGTCATTACACCCAACAGTCCCTGACCCCACACTCATCCCCTCCCCCTTAGACCCTCATGGGTATGTAATGACCCTGGCACCTCCCTGAGACATACTTCATGAGGAGGAGTGTTCACACCTCCATTTCCTCCTCTCTCCTAGTCTCCCTTTCATCCTCCACTTCAAGTGTTAAAGGTAAACACCAACTACAACAACATTAAGGTCCCTGCTTTTGGAGGCTCTGTCCAAACCCTGGCTGGTTACATCTGCAGGAGGTTTCCACTGGAACCTCTCAAGGTTGCAACACATAAAGACAGTCATTCTAAAATGGTATTTTTGTATACAGTTGAAATCTTATTTATGCCACACATATGTTCTTTACTGTCATTGTTGGACCAAAAGATTGCATCTCCAATGTGGTAACAAACCCTCTTAACATTTAAATACAAGCTAATGTAAAGATGTTGTTTTCAAAATAAATTCTGGACCATTTCTATTTGTCTGTATTTGTAGTTCTCACACAGTATAATATGTTTTCTTTCATTTTAAAAGTCAAACAACCCTCTCAGTTCTTTTTTGAAATGAAAATGTTTTTATTATATTTATTCATTACGTTTTGAGACAAATACAAATATGTAGATTCAATTTACATTTTTTTTACCAAATTACATGAATTCCTAAAGCTATGTGAAGACTCTATAAATGCTAAAAAGGTAATTCATCCTTGCATGTCTTAATTGTTGATCATTTTAGCTTTTCCCATTCTTCCTATTTTTACCTAAATTGATTGAGTTCCATTTTAATTTTTTTCAGTCCTTCAGTCACTGACTGGTTGACTGATTGTTGATTGATTGATTAATTGATTGATTTACAAATGGCTTTTTAAAGCACTACTGTTTTTTAGGGACCCAAAAGTGGTTCTTTTATGGCATTGCTCTACTGAAATCCTATTTGGTTTCATTTGATGCCTTTATTGTAAAGATTGTGAAATTATACACAGAATAAAAAGGAGTAATAATGGACAAATTACACAATAGTTCTAGCACTAAGTGCCTGGACCTCCCTAGAAAGAGAAGGAGAATATTGGAAAAACTTTAAAACTGAACAATAGTCTTCCCCCAGATAAATAGTTTCCCCCAGATAAAAAAAAGAGAAAAACAGATGCCGAACAAGATATCTGTTAGACAAGTGGATCCTTTTGAGAACTTTGATAGGTGGTTTTAAGGAACAGAATCTGAATTCAGTTTATTCCTAATTCTGTAATACAAATTAAGTGGATAGAAAAGACTGAATTTCTACGAATTACTAAGATTGCTGTAGGTCTGCTTTGTCATTCTTTACTAGTGAAACTAATTAGACAATCCAGAGAGGAACTGCTCTGGAAGTGTCACGCTGTAATCCTGCTGGTTGTTATTCCACAGCTCAGTGTTTTCGTAAGGCTGTTTCCGAGCCATGTGGGTGCATTTTGTCTGAGTCGTGGTGTTTATGTAGGACACCAAACTGCCACAGTGAGAGCAAACTGCGTGTGTCACATGCTTCCACCTGCAAAGGCCTCCAACTGAGTCCTTTTTATCATTAAAAACAACACATACCCTGCCGTTCCCTGGCGATTACATGACATGTTACTAATCATCACTGATTTATTTACAATTACTCTTATAACGTAGATTTCAAATGTCACAAGCTGGACACCAGAATGTACTTTTATGTCATAGACAGTGTTTCAAGTAATCAGATAATATACTGTTATTATCTATTTCAAATAAATTTCTTGAAATTAGATCACCTCTAAAAAAGGAGGAATTAATTCATTGCTAATTTGTGTTCTAACATAATATTTATCCTGGACATTATCAGAATTTATCTATTCTATAAGTTAGTTTTTAACTTTAACTTAATTATGGATATAAATTTTTTTTAGCATTGCATAGTTGGTCATTTTATTTTATAATTCAGAATTTTTTTTCTGAATTCTATTCTTGACATTACTATTATTAACATTTGTTTTGGATATTTATTCTATTAGAAAATCTCTGGATATAAAGTTTTATTAGAAATTGATTCTGGGTATGATTGGTTACAGAAAATAAATTATTGAATGAAAGAGTCTGGCTTTTAAAGTGAAGTAGAAAGTCATTCCGAATGTTAATTTTGGTAGAAACTGAATCTGGATATTTTATTAAGACTTCATTCTGAATATAAATGGAATTAGAAATTTCGATTAGATATTCATTTTAACAAAACTTTATTCTGTCAAGTGATTTTATCAGAAACTTCATTCTTGATGCTACATTTCTTGCTTACTCACATCTAACATTCTTTATAGCTTCTTAGTGGTTAACTCAATCCTGTCTTATACAGTAGCGGCATATATTACCTTAATTAATACTTCGATGTACAACCAAATTAGTTACGTATTTAAATTATATTCACAGATTTAGATGGTGGCATCAAACTTTGGAACATGATACAAAAACGTCTCTGTGTAATAAAACTGCTCTAAATCTGAATTTTCCAGTCGTAGTTTTGTAACTACCCGGGCTTGTGGCATCTGAATTCTGTTACCAGTGCTTCAAGCCCAAGGCATTACCCCAAATAAACAGCACCACTAATGAACCTACCTGGTGTGAAACATCAATTTGGTTCAGCAGATACATGCTACCCCACAGCTAATTATTCGTTAGCTAAAAAGTGGCTAAATAAAAGGTATGTGTTTGTTTGAGGTCCTGGGAATAGATGCAGGGTTTTGCATCAGAGTCTGCATATACATTTCAGCATGGAAGTATGTGTGTGTGTGAGTGTGTGCCTGTGTTTGCTTAGGCCATATGCAAAGGCCAGAAGTGTGGAAGCTACAGGCCTGGACAGAAGGAGAGGGAGGGAGGGAGTGTGAAGACCTCACCATTTGGTGGATGTGCTAACACTCACTCACCTATATAACTGCAAGGACAAGCAGCGACTGTTTTAATAGAAGAAATGCAGTCACCAGAAGAAGACTGAAGACAGAAGAGGACTATGTTAAAGCCAAGTTAAATTGTTTGCATTAACAAGAAGATCTGACACAACACAGAAAAGGGCCAAAGACCACCGAAGGAACTAATCAAACCAAAAAAAGGATGTTGGGAGTAGAGATGTACCCCAGTTTGGCCCTTGCGGCTCCAAGACTTGGAGATTGTTACTACCGAGGTAGGAGAGCATCCTTTTAAAGAAACTTTTAAAGAAAGCAAGAGAGTAAAATAGACTTGAAGGTTAAATAGCTATGAATACTGGAAAAAAATCAAAAGTTTGTGTGTCTGTCTCATCTCAGTCAGCTGCACTTGGTTTGAAGCAGATCTTAGAGTGCACTGGTATTAGCATTTAAATTCTGTCTGATTCGAACTGATTACAATTATTTTGCAAATTATTCAATGTATTGGCTGATTTATTTTGGTATGATTCAGAATTACCCTTAAAATACACAAAACACTAAAGGGGAACTATTTAAACAGTAGTAGTAGTTGCCATTAATAACAACTAACATTTGGTTAACTTTTTACTTTGAAAAAGCCTAAATCAGTGCAGATCACTGATTGAGCAAGTCCGATTCTGGTTTTATAACTAGATGAAAATCCAAATTGTACTTCAACTGTGCTGGATTCAACTCCTCTATAACTTGTTTTGCATTTTAGTGTACTGCCAATGCCGCTTGCACTGTTGACATTTTGTCATTTTACTGTCCAGATCGAGAGCCCCCAGCCCATGTGCCCCTGTACCCCCCATCATGTGACATGGTGGCCCGAAGCCTGCCCCCTCGCCTTCTACCGCCACCCCCTCAGAACAGGGAACCCTCCGGGAAAGCTCAGGACACTGTGAAGATGGAGCTGGAGAATGGATCACTGTGGAAACAGTTTAGCACTGTTGGCACAGAAATGATTATCACTAAGAAGGGCAGGTAGTGCATGTTTGACCAGTACTCAAGCTAAGGCTTATGGTTTTTGTCAGGTTTTTGACATGGAAAACTTTCTTTCTCAGACGGATGTTCCCCCAGCTGAAGGTGAAACTGTCAGGCTTGAATCCATCCCTACGTTACATTCTTCTTTTAGACATTGTACCTGTAGACTCCTCCCGCTACCGTTTCCAAGATGAAAGTTGGCAGGTGGTAGGCGGGGCTGAGGCCCGGCTTCCGGACCGAGTTTTCATCCACCCCGACTCTCCTGCGACGGGAGAACACTGGCAGAACCGAAGCATATCCTTCCACCGAGCCAAACTCACCAACAACACTCTGGATACACAAGGATATGTGAGTAAACAGAATACCTCACATTATAAGATAAGATAAGAAAGAACTTTATTTATCCCGAGGGAAATTCTTTTGTCGTAAGCATGCTCAATGTAGCAAGAGGAAGAAGAGGAAATAAAGATATACAATAAGAGTTGAAAAAGAAACAGAACAGTAGAATAGTGCAAATATAATATCAAGATAACTCTAACAAGTAGCAATATAACTACTTGTTATATTTTATCAGATAAAATAAAATAACTTTATCAGTGCAAGTGATTAAAAAAAGTGACATAGTGTTTGTGCAATGAATAAAAAGAGAGTAGCAGCGTGTGATGGGGGGATAAAACAAACATTCAATAACATACAGGTGAGTAATATTGCACACTCTGAGTGAGAACAAAGTTACATTAATGTTGAAGATGTGGTATTAAATGATCAATTATATACTGTAATCATGTATATTGAATAATTTATTCATAAATTTAATTTCTGCAAATACAGGGCATTCGGTTCAATAATTTTGGTTAATATTAATTTTTGATGTGACATGGGTTCATAGAATCATCCAGAGCTCTATCCATCACTGTTTATTCATTTTTGCAGTTTTCAATAAATTATTTGGAATCTATGGGACTGTAACGATCTAGCATCATATCATGTCATTTTATACTCATATTTGCAAAAAATAGGTTTAGACGATTATAAACAAGAATTCTAAACCTTCGAAAGGGGATTCTTAACGTTTTCTAAATCTCGCTTCATCAGGTCATCCTCCACTCTTTGCACAAGTACCAACCAAGGGTGCATGTAATTGAGGCCAGAGATGTGCTGATGTGGGGAGGAACTCAGCAGACCTTCACATTCCCTGAGACCCAGTTTATCACGGTCACAGCCTACCAGAACAACAAGGTGAAAGATGTATAAAAGCTCTTTCTATCTGGTGTGGATTGATTTTGCACATTTCAGTGAAAGAAGACAGGATATACCTTCAAACAACTTGATACTGCTACCTCAGAAACAGACTGAATTATAAATGTTGTATCTTCTTAGATAACGGCGCTGAAGATCAATTCCAATCCTTTTGCTAAAGGCTTCAGGGAGAATGGAATGAACTGCAAAAAGTAAGTTCCAATTATTGGACATGTATGATCTATACAAGAACATGAGTGTGGAAAACCTACATTAAAAGCATCTTGTCCTTTTTCGTTATAAGTACTGCATAAATAAAATGTATTATTATTATTATTATTATTTGTTATTAAGACAAAGAGAGGCGAGGCAGAAAAGGAAACTGCCGCAACAACACCAAGAGGAACCTTTAGATATAGGTAACCTATCTCTTAAAGTAATAATCTAAACAAAATCCAAACATATACTCATTAATTTCTTTAATTCAGTGTTTAATTCTGTCTTTCCTTCAGAGTCATGTGACCCATGCGATTCAACTGAGGTCCTACCACAGCCTATGGTAATACAGAGCACCACTCTGCCATTACCTGATTCAGGGTTCTGCTCTGACCTGCCACCTTTCCCTGAGCAAACAGAGCAGCAGCACAGCTCAGGGCAAGTATTTCTGGGTACCCAGATGACCCAGATACCTGAGATTTCAGACATTTCTGATTCTAGAGAGAACCAACCTCAACCAACTTCAGATAATACTATGAACAATGAACTGCTTCACGGGTGAGTTGTGTACTCTTCAAAATATTCTTACGCCATCTCAGTCTGTGGTAATAAGCTGACGTTTCATGTTTTGAGCAAGTTAATGAATGAAATCATTGAAAATCTAGGAATGGCACTTGTTCATTCTTTGGTTTTCTTTCTCATCTACAGGTCTTCGCAAATGATCGAACTTTCCTCATACACCACATTTACATCTCCTTCAATTACATCCTCATCTCACCCGTCTGTGCCTCTTCCTCAGCCTTCATCCCTCTATTCCTCAGTGTCCTCCACTCAGGCACCTGATCTCCCTTCCTCTCATTCTAACCCATCCTCTCTGCAAGATTATTCTGCCATAGCTTCTTCCCACTATCCTACCCTGGATTCCTCTTCTCCAATCCCATCTTCCACTACCTCTCCTTCAGTCTCTACATATCCATCCATCTCTCATTCCTCCTCTTCTCCTCCTCAATTGGCCCCCTCCTCTTCCTACCACACTGTTCTTCCCTCCCAAGACACCCTAAGTCCTCACACACCAACAAATCCATCCTTTCAGTCACTCCCTACACCTTCTTGCCAGTCCATCAACAGTTGTACTTCCAGTCTTTCCATAGACCAGGCACAGAACCAAGCTGGTGATGGAGGTTTGGTCAATACACCCACCTCTGTACAAGATGCAACACCAACTGCTTTCCCTTTCCCCCCTGTGCAGTCGTCTAACAAACCTGATCCTGCCACACCCCCATCCCAAATAATCCCTCAAACTGCCTTCCCCTTTCCTCCAGCACCTCAGACAAATCCCATTAGTGCAACTACAGATCCAAATCCTATCCCAACTGCTTTCCCCTTTCTTTCTGTGCCACAGTCCACTGCCAACCCTGTAAATACTCCATCAGATCCGAATGCAAACACTACTGCCTTTCCTTTTCCAACACATTCTCACAATCTAGATCTTCCAAGTTCTTTGCCTCAACAAATCCCAACAGCTTGCTCTTTTACAACTACTCAACCATTATCAGCTTCTCATCTGAACCCATCTCTGTCTTTCCAAAACCCAGCACATTCAACAACAGAATCATTCACTCATTCTTCTGCTAGTTCTGTAAATACAGTCCCTACTCAAGCAATAGTCCCTATAGGCAATCCCCCTGCTTCTCTGCCCACACATGCAATCTCCGGATCAATTTCTACTTCACTTCAACACCCCCATACATCATATCCTTTCCCCACTTCAGTCTCATCTGGTCCCCATCCTCTCCAGAATCTAACTATGCCATCTATTGCCTCGTCTCATGGTGTTCCAGCCATTCCAAATATGATCCAATTCCAAGCCACTATACCCCAGTCAATACCAGCCTCTTCTTTTACCCATGTCCCTCCTCAGTGTGCAAACCCTTCTCAAATCCCATCACAGCCTTTTGTGCCTATACAGGCTTCTGCAACTGCCCATTTTCCCCATCCAGCCCTACAAAACCATCCTGTCCCCCAAGGCCCGACCCATACTCAGTATCCTGCATCCTCGAATGCATACCCTCCTGTGGCTCCATCTGAGATTGGATCTTTCTCTCAGATTAATCCAGCTACCCCCTACCTACCTGAAGTAGTACTGCACCCTCCCCTTCTCCCTACTTTAGATCATGCCCTTCCTTCTTCCGCTCCTCCTTCCCGGTATAACCCCTTTCCCTCCTATCCTCTCCGTCTGTGCCAGGACCCACGAGCCACCTTCCATTTACCACTTAGGCACATTTACAGGCAGCCCCAGCATGTACACTCCAACAGCCAGGGGACCTACATGGACCTGGGAGGAAGGACAACTTTCTGAAGACAAAGATTTAATATTTAAGTGGACTGATAGTTTTGTCTGAAGTTCTAGCTTCAAATAAGAAAATGCCTTCTGATTGCACATCTATTTAAGATCCCGAAGTGTCAAATTATAGCCTTAAAATCCATTAAAATATTTTTTGGTTTTTTATTTGTACTAATCTAGGATGAATTGAGAGTTTTATAAAGCTGTTAATAATTTTTCATTGATACTATATATCTGTATACTGAGACAAGTAAATAAAGAGTGAAGTTTTATCACATATTGTGATATCTTTCACATTCATGCTATCCATTCACACTACTCATTAAACTCAGTCATTGTTTGTCATTGTTTGACATTTGTTGGAACCCTTGGTAAACATGGGGAAAAAGGATGTTTGGACAGAAATAATTTGTCAACATCATTATCATCCCTATGCAGTCTTCAAATCTTTGCATTAAGCTTCTTTCAAATTTTTGACTAGGTTTATATCATATTTTATGTTCTTATTTCTGTATCCCAGTGTGGCTAAGCATAAGCCTTTTCTCCAGGGACTCTTTACAGGTCCATCTCAGTCCCCTGGCCTAAAAAGAACATCGAAAAACTGTGAGGTTAAAGCTGAAGGGGAGAGATCAGACAAGAGGTTCTAGGAATCTGGGGCGATTGTGAACTGAAGAGTGCTTTGGGATTACTAGCTCTTCTCCAGTCTCACCAAGCATTACAACCTTGTTGTTGTTATGATGGCAAACAGAGGCTGCACAAAGTGCTAAATACAGGGAATCTAATCATTGTGATGTGGTTTAAATCACATACATTTTCCAAGGGTGCAAATAGTTATGCACCTAAGTATATCTTAGTAGATAAAACTGATGTTTTATCAAGTAAGGCCTAACAACAATTCCATTTACTAGATCACCTCAGGTACAGACCACTGTTGTGTAGCCTGTCCCCACATTCGGTCATCAGCTGGGCTTCAAGTGCCTTTGCGGTGCCATTTTATCACATCTTTATACCTGAAACCTCCTGATATAGTTGTTATTCTGTAGAGTATGAGCATATATGTCCATTTGTTGGGATTGCACTGAAGAAGGCATATGCCACTGTGGGTGGCAAAGGGTGGGGGTGATGGGTAATTAAGGAGAAGGTGATAATGAATCTAGGCCCCTCCTTTCTTTTAATCTCCTTTTGGTGATCCAGAAAAAAAAGACAAAAGGAAAATGAGTTTGACAAATGAAACAAATGAAAATATACAAAATCAAAAGAATATATGAAAATATAAATAACACTAAGAAAATTAAAAGATGAGGTATATTTTATTGGATCATATTAAATAATGCTTAGAGGGAACAAACCAAACTAGGACAGGATAGCCTTAGGTCACATGATCGTTTGAGGTATCTCTGTGGTCTCAGTCGACTGAGTGATCGCTGACAGTCAAACTTATGATGACATCAGTTTGTCAGTTTCACATTCACATTCATTCTTTAGCTGGTTTCACTTTGACTGAAACAGGCAGTTTTTATTGAACAGAATCAATTACTGGAATACCGTTCTACTGGCAGTCTACTAGACTGTTTTTTGCAAGTGAATTCCAGGATATTTCATGTACCTTTTCATGTAGGGTCCACTTGAGTATGACCTTGGAGTAACCTTCAACAAAGCAAGAATATACTTCACTGCTTGGTGATCTTTAGGTAATTTTTGGCTCCAAACCCTATAGCCCATATGTAAGCCCATATCTTGCTAAGATGAGGCTAGTGTTCGAAGGTTGCTTTCATTAGTATTACAGGAAGATAACGTGGCTGTCAGTGGCTAACTGTGACCACTTGAGTTTGGCCTAAATATCAAAGATCAAAAAATTAAAAAAGGAAAAAACACACTCAATTATGCTAATTATGCTAATTTCTGTTAGCGACCCTATGAGATGCTAGTCACATGCTACCCTTTTAAGCCATTCAGGATTAAAGCACTTTGAAGCCATTTCGTGTTGTGTGTGTAGCTTGTAACAGACATATGATAATAAATATGAGCATGCGTGTAGCAATAGTAAAGATTCCTGGCCTCCGTTCACCATCTGACACAAACCCACTGGTGAGTTTAGTGATCATATTCACAGTCAAAGATGTATCTGGAATCTGGAATTCCCAGAAGTGACTGGCTGATTCCTCTTCCTAGTAAAGTGGCTAATCTGACATAGTAGGACTTCAGTCAAGCTCCTGGGAAACTGACCAACAAGAGAGCTCACCTAGCTATATCTACGAAGTTACTACAGAAATATTCAGATCACTTTCTGTTGGGTATTTTAAGAATTTAACCCTTGTTTCCAGCCGAGACTTCATAGTGAAGTAAGAGCAGATGTCATACTGTCTCAGCAAGTCTATTTTTGATCTGAAGCGAGAGTGTGATGATAAAGGCAGGCAGATTGGTGGATTATAAGCCTCCCCTATTTGTTAGCCTTATATCTTCAGTCCTGAACTAAAGAAAGAAACTTAAGATACCAAATACATACTGGCTGATACATTTGAAACAACATTTGAAATTTGACCGAGCTGTTGTCTACTTGGCTCCAGTGACCTTCTCTCGGATTCTGCGGCGGACCTCCTGCCGCAGCAGGTCTCTCTCTTTGCGGATGCCTTGCAGGACAGTGCGGTTCTCCTGAGCCCTCCGCACCAGATAGGGCAGAGTATCGTCCACTGAGCCATACGGCACTGACTTGTACACTGAAAAACCTTGTTGGGCTGGAGAAAAGATGGGCAGAAAGTGTGAGATCAAAACGATGTCAATATCTACTGTAAACTGCGATTGACTGGGGACTACAAGGAGAATCTGTGGTCTGTGCTGCTGGTCTGCAAACACTAAGAGATGTTTGAGGCATTGGTAACCATGACTTTTCATAATAATTTATCCAGGAATTTGAACAAAGATTGAACTAAACTGAGTTAGCCTTTCCTTCCTGGCCATCCTGGCAACAGTTGCTATGAAAGATCGTGTTTGTTGGAGGAGCACAGGCAGGTCAATAGTTTGTTACAATAGTTAACAAGGTTTTCAGTAAAGAAGGCCAGTAGGCAAGTGAGATAACCAGTGACTGCACACTGTGAGGATGGTTTATGTCCAGTGTGCTGCGACATTCTGGACAAATCTTAAAAGACAGATTCCAGCCCTTTCCTAACTGAAGGAATGGAAGCGTGAAAGATGTAAAGGACGTACCCAGAGTGAGAGACACATGGTCACACATGCCCAGCAGCTGACCAAAACACACCGAGCCCCCATCACGATCGATCCCTAACTCAGCCATCCTGGAAAAAAAGAGGAAATGTCATTTAAAGAGGGTTAAATTCTTAAGCCTTGACAAAACCTTCCAGACCTTGCTTCATTAGGGTGAGTAGCTCCTAGTGTAATTGTACTGTACTTTCATTAAAGGGGTAAATTAAATTTACATAACATTTCCCAGAACTCAAATGTGCTCTGTCTGAAGTTTGCTTCTTTAGTTTTGCACTGGAGCTATGAGACTAATGTAGCTAACAAATAACAGAAGCTAATGTTTCACCTATTAGCTGCATGCAATCTGCATAAGTCATCAGAGTGTGTGGAGGTGTTCAGTAATGTTTAATAGACTTGCTTATGTAGCGTCTGATTCACTGATCTCTATAGACTAAAGTACACCGGAATAGTTAATAGAAAGATTAGACGACAAGGTCTTTTTCATTTTTAACGAAGCAATCACCAAATGTGCCTTGGTGGAGCAACTACAGTGTTGGGGTAAAGGTGGGGGGACCAATTTTTTTTTTTTTTCTGAGAAACTGCTTTAAGTGTAACAACCATGTACACAGTCCACTTTTTCATGGACACTTCAGGCAGAAAAGACCATTATGGTCTTGTCAGTCATGTTCAGATTTTTGTCTAAATAACATCTATAATGTGATTTCTTGAATCATATTCAACAATTCGTTGCAGTGTGTTTGGTGAATTCATGTTCATTCAACCTTTAATGAGGGTTTGAAGAACAGCTACATTGACACCTCTGTTCAGAAAGGTGGCATCCCTGGAGTGCCTGGCTGTTTGGAACACACTGGAGTTGTCACACAGCTCATCAGGCACACAAGGGAAAAGCAGACCTGACTGTACTATGGCTGGACCTTGCAAATGCATATGGATCCATACCGCGCAAACTCGTTGAGTTAGTCCTGCAGGAACATAATGTACCCAGTAAAATCATGGAGCTCATCCTGGATGATTACAACTTCAGGTTAAGAGTCAATGCTGACTCAGGCACATTCAGACTGACAATGGCTTGAGAAAGGCATAATAACAGACTGCACCATCTCAGTCATCCTCTTTGCCCTCGCCATGAATATGGCTGTCAACAGAATTGGAGGATGTACATGCTTGCAGGATGGTGGGAATCGGACTGCAAGGAGCCTAGACTAGATGGGAAAACATCTTGCCAATGAAGATCACCTGGTCCGACATTTGGAAAACAGAATTCCATCGAATTGGGTTCCTAATTCAAGCAGTCTACAACGCAACTGAAGTCGCAGAGAAAGCCACTAGGTGGCTTTGGATAAAGAGGGCAGAACTGTGGGCAAACACTGCTGGGACACAGGTTGGGGTTTAATCAACCTCGGCCAGGTCGCCTGAATGAGGGTGTATGATGTTGAAAGACCCAAAACACCCTATGACACCAGGTTACGTCACTGATGATGTGTCCCAGCGCATCTGCATGATGCATCTTTCATTCATTTAGCCACGCCCACTCTCACCTCAGTCACCTTCTCCTGTAGAATCTAAGACCATTCAGACATCTCCTTTTCCTCTGTACTGATGACCATTCACACAAATAGAGTGTGTTCTGAGATCTCACTAGATGATAGTTCTGATAGTTCTAAATCATTTTTTCTCTACATCCAGAGTCAACACATTTTATCTCAACCCATCACATCTTACACTTTAATTCCTCACCATGTTCAGAAGGGTTTTACTGAAGGAGTTCCTGACATGTCACTCAGAGCTGCATCTATGTTCAGTTATAAACTGCAAAATAGCCTGAAGTACAGTGCAGTGTTTTCCTCATAAAAAAATAAAACAAGATTTTAATAATCAGTAAAAAAGACATTTGAATTTTACCATCATCCATAAACATCCAAATGCATGCTAAAATCTCAATTAGATATCTAAATATATATTAGTGGTTCACCTCTGGCGTCACTCCTAAAAAAAATCCTGAATGCATACAAAGTACTGTACCGCGTCACTGCCTTCCGGACAGATTCCTCATTGTGCGTCGCCACGATGATCTTGTAGTGGTCTGGGTCCTGAGAGATGAGGTTCAGCATGATTTCCAAAGAGCCATTGTAGCTGCAGGTAACAGTTGACAAGATATGAGGAGAAAGATCATCACGCAAGTCAGCTGTGGCACATATCTAGCATTACAATCTAATCACCAGTCATTGGTGCACTCCCAGGATTGGTGAATGGGGTCTGTCCGGCCTTCTTTGTCAGCTAGTTTCCTCTCCTTGTCCATGTATGCGCCTCTAACCAGTTTCACCCCGAGACAGAAGGACTGGTCCATAGAGAGACGGATTGCATCAAGCAAGAGGTCACGTGACTCCTGTAGAAAATATAGTTGGAGGGGGAAATACAGAGTATATGTGGTTTGGTTATATTTCCAATGTGCCTGTTCTTCAGTCTATTCAAATTCTTCTGAAATTGTGGTGAGCCTGATAGCTCTGTCTGTCACCCAAAGTGGCAAATAAAAACAGACATTTCTTAAAATACTATTATACAATGACAGCTAGCATTAGCTTATGAGTAACCAATTGTGCTGCATGATATGAATATATCATATAATATATATATATATATATATATGTATATATATATGAAGAGCTCTTTTCCAAAACGCAATAAAAGCCAAATAAAAAAAAATTACTTTGTCATGCCATTTTGCTGTGCACTGAACCTATTCACTGCTCCATCAACATTTCATGCCAAAT
>JBBPCY010000109.1:30662928-30710656 GCA_037974405.1 Brachyalestes nurse | reverse complement strand
TATATATATATATAAAATATACACATCATTAAAGCTTAAGCAGTTCTTGAAAAGTTGGTCGAACGATATTGGCTAATGAAGTGCTAGATTTTTGCTTTGACGTTACACCCCAAAACGCTCTACTCCACAAAATTGTCAGAATAATCCAGGGTTGTGGGGCTTTGTTGATTTTAAATGTGCTTTGGAAACATTCACAAGGATCTGCAACACCAACCTTCAAGTAGCACTGATAGGTGTTCCAAATCCAGGCACAGTCTTTATTAAACTTTTTCATCATGGCCACGGTGATGAGGGAGAGCGCAGGGTTCATGTACGTGTATTCAGCATCCACTAAGACTCGAACTTTGTTTATGCTGGCCTGTTGACAAACAAACAAACAAATAAATAAAATTTAGCTTTGCCATTCCAGCAATTTTGGGTGAAGTAACCTACTTTGTGAAGTACGGGGCTTTCAGGTTGTACTTGCTTATGCAGCTTCTGACCCTACATGAGCCACTGTGTCAAAAATGGACAAATAAACTGACAAAGTCTTTTGATGTCAGTTACTATGTTTATCTATGCTAATTTAATTTATTCCATGGTTCTAGATAACAGTAAATCGTACAGTGTCAGAAACCACATAAACAAGTCTATTAGAGACTATTGAACACCTCTTCCTTAGCATGTTAGCCACCTTAGCCTCTTAACAAAACAGCTACACTTGGGGGTAGGGATGGGGGTGTGTGAACACAGTACCTCTCCTATTTGGTTTAGTCGGCGGAGACCACACAGAAAATGCGTGTTTTCTTCATCACTGAGAGCAGGAAATGTTACTGACTGTCAAGAAAGGACCCACAGTGACCTCAATGATCTTGATTTGTTTCCCCAAAAGTAAAGCATTAAACAAAAAGGGTGAATTCCAACATATCTACCTTTCCATCCATGGCTTCAACCAAGAGGTTCAGATCATATTGCTGCTCCTTCAGCAAGCAGGTCAGCTTAACCTAAATATCAGTGCAACACACACAGTTCATGCTACCCTTGGTGTTAACTGCACATTCATAAGTATCCAGACCGTCATCATGAGTGAATTCAGGTACTTTAAGGTAAAGTTTTCACACAGAGATTATAAAAATGACTGAGCCACAGAATTGGCCCTAGAGCAGATACACTATATGGACAAAAGTATTGGGACATTTAAGTTCACAGAATTTAGCAGACGCTCTTATCCAGAGCGAGCAGTGATGGTCAGGGATGCCTGACCATTACACCAACAGGGACATTGCATTAAAAAACATAGACTTTAATGTGGAGTTGGTCCCTCCTTTTGCAGCTACAACAGCTTCCACTCTTCTTGGAATAATTGGAAGATTTTTGAGTTTCTGTGGGAATTTGTGCCTAATCATTTTGAAGAGCATTTGCGAGGTCAGGCACTGATGTTGGGCGAGAAGGCCTGACTCACAATCTCTGCTCCAGTCCATCCCAAAGGTGTTGGATGGGGTTGAAGTTAGGGGTCTGTGTGGGCCAGTCAAGTTCTTCCACACCGAACTCATCCAGCCATGTCTGTATGGACCTTGCTTTGTTCACTGGGACACAGTCATGCTGGAACAGAAAAGGTACTTCCGCAAACTTTGCCCACAAAGTTGGAAGCATGCCATTGTCCAAAATGTCTTGTTATGCTGAAGCATTAAGATTGTCCATCACTGGAAGTAAGGGGCCTAGCCCAAACCGTAAAATACAGGTGTGTCCCAAAACTTTTGTTTATATAGTATACATATGAGCCCCAGAGGGAAATAAAGCCCGGAGCTTTGGGCTGCAGGGAGAAAGGTCACCATTCTTCTTATGTTCCCCTAAAATGTATCAGTCACTTACACAAAGTTCTGGGCTGACCAGGGCGGTGATCTTCAGCTGCATCATGGGATCTTTGCTCCACTCATTGCAATGAGACATCCGCACACATTCCAGCATGGACGCAAGGTTGTGATCGTACCTCTGCTCCCTGTTAGAACAGATTGAGAGCCTCTATAAGGACCCACGTGTTTTGACTGCCTGCTTTGAGTAAAGTGAAATTCCACTTATTCTAAAAACATTGTGCATAATTCAATCATTGGGAGATGAACAAACTTGTTCAGGGTGAAACGCTATTCACAGTGGTGGTGAATGGAACCAGACGTCTAAAGCTCTCTCAGATGAATTGGTAGTGAATGCATTGCCTGATTCCTGAGACATTTTTACCAGAGTTTTTAGCCTCAAACTAAACTGCCTGTATTTGTGTTGGAAATTTAAATTATTGTTGTTATGAAATTATCAGTATGTAAAAGCATAATTTAATGTGCCCCTTTCATAAGAAAATTTACCTCTCAGTAATCTTTAAAGCCAACATGCTCTTTATACTAAGCAAGCTAGGTGTCCCTAAATTTCTAAAGCAGATTAATGGATATTACCCAGTGCTCTCGCCCAGGTCCTCCTCAATGGGGACGGCCAGCATGGGGCGCAGTCCCAGCGAGCTCATCTTCTCCATGGAGTCTGAAATCTCCTCCTCCGTTTCCCCGGCAACAAACTGGGCATAAACAAATGGGCGAAGAGCCATAGCGAAAGCTCTTTTGCCCAGAATGGTCCGTGTAAATGACATGAGCTGTGAGAGAGAAAGGGAGAGAGAGAGAGACATAAAATGTATCATGCGGCACGTATGATAACCCATTGTGTCAAATAAGATATTCACAACAACAAATAACTTGTAAGGTAATTTTTTTCTATGGCCCAGAGGAGGATGGGTTCTTCTTTTGTGTTTTTGTTCCTCTCGGTGGTTCTTTTTCATGCACTCGGTTCTCATGTTCTAAGACTAAGACAGGTTCTGTAATTTACTGTTGGTTCCTTAAAGTGGTTCTTCCTCATGTTCTTAAAAGTGCATCCCTCTGTAACCCTGATTAGGAGGGTTGCATGCACACCTCTGGAAAAGCTTTTCTTTGTGTCAGAAACTGAAATATTTGTTTGAACTATAACACCAGGTTTGGTCAAGATTGAACAACATTTCTCACACATATGACAGATTCAAAATTTCACTTTCAAGTTTATCATAGCCTTTTAACGTGCACTTAACCTTTAGGCTGAACTTTAAGTTGCTGTTAAACGTTAAGGCCAAAGTTTAAAAGGCTGAACCACTCGGGAGCCTAAGAGAGCAATTTTCTGAATTTAACTGTCAATAAGATAATGATTGCAAAAATCTTGGAGGCTTCACACTCTACACACACTTGTGGTTTCCCTAACTTGTCTAACTTGTCTGTCCCAGCATTTGAGGGCCTTAGTAATTGTTAATGAGTTAAACTAATGAGTACTCTGGTTGAAGCACAAAAATATGTATAGTACAGAGTGGGATTGGGAATCCCTGCCCTAAAATTACAGATTCGGATTCAACACTGTGTGTAGGACTGCTTTCGGATCACAATCTCAGGTCCAAACAAAGCACCAAGTGCTATGCAAGAACAGTTGAATAGAATGGAACCTTAGTGAAGCTTACCTTGCCACAGTGGTTGACCAGCATTGGGTAAGAGCAAAGTCTGAAAACACCCAGGGCTCGCATGAGCTCCCACCAACTCTTTGCTTGGAATGCCCGTGGGTCCTCAAATGTCAATAGGGAGGGTGGAACAGGGTCCCTGACATCACCACGAAGGGGTGCGAGCCCTACACGTTCAGATCCCAGCATCCTGGAGGCCACTGCTGTGACTCGAAGTGACCGAAAGTGGCATAATGTGGGCAGCCGAAAAACAGAGAGCCTTGGCTTGAACCTTTGCATGAGTACTTCTTTCACCACAAAAGTGGAATTCAAAGGGTTCCCAATAGAGCAACAATACTCCGTAGAATATAACTTGTCAGATGACTTTCTGTGGAGCCACTGTATAGGAAAAATAGTTGCTTTCACATCAACCTCTGCATTGTATCATAGCCTCCTCAGATGCTAAAATCATAAAGTCTTACCTTAAAAAGCTATAGTAGATACCACCACCAACAAACAATCTCACAGAGGAGGTCGATATAAGGAGAAAGAAGAGGGAGGGAGCGATGGCCCGTCCAGGACTCAGGGGTTGGGGTTTTTGTTGGGTGGTTTGGTGGTTAATTACTGACCAACAGCCTGAACTTTGGGCTTTTTAGGGGTGAACACCTTTAGGATCAAACAGTGCCTTCTTCAAAACTTTGTGCACTTGCTATTGAGCATGGCACCCTAAGGATATTCATTCAAGCAGGGTGGGTAAAACAAAACTCATCTTCAAATCAAAGAATTAGAGCAGGACCTTTCCAAAGGTTAATGAGAAAACATGCAAGAGTATGTTCAAAATGCTCAAGTTCTAAGCAACCTCTAGACCTGCAGTGGTGCATCCTTTTCTTCTTTTTGATACCGTTTGAAAATGCTGATCTTAATACACAAAAGCAATGTGAGCTTGAACATGATGGATGTTTTCATGTACAGAAGTAGTTTTATTTATCATTTTAAAAATGCAGTTACAACACCAAAATGAGGTGAGATAAACGATTCAGGAAAGATATTCTCTCCCATTAACTTGGCACTGTGCAAGTTAGACGATGCCAAAGCATGAGAAACGTGCAGAGAGGTTGACCTAACCCAAGAGGTCAATGACGTATGTAACTCGTAGCTAAAGAGACTTTGGCCCTGCACTGACCTTGCTAACAGACTAGGGGCCAAAAATTAACTTTGCACCACTACTGAAATGTTTCCTGTCTACACCATAGACTACAGAATTCAGCTCCCCAGGCATGGAACACTCATCCATCTCCTTTCATTAAGCTAATTTCATTAAGCCTCAATAACTTACATAACTCAATAACTGTTGCCAGTTCCCATTCAAAGTCGTATGTAAAAGTTTGAACACCCCTGGTCAAACTGTATTTTGTTCATATCCTAACAATGTCTATTTGCCATATTTAGGAAAAAGCATATAAAACAGATATGGATGTTTGTAGAGCAAATAGCACCTTTGTATTAAAATGTGCAGAAATGTGTTTTTGTAGAGAACATGCATTAAAATGTTTGACTTAAAAATGTTTGCACACCATTATGTTACTTTAAATTGATTTTTAGAATGCTTTTGCTGAAAGTTATTTGTAATCATCCAAAGGTGTGTCCTTATAATTACAAAATTATAATATACAGCAGCTTTCTGTAGCCCATGGCTGTACTCAGTATTAAGTGTTGGAAGTAGTGTTGCGCGAGTCTGCTTTTTTTAACAACCGTCCCAACCCAACAGGAGACTGGATAATGACCCAAAACTAGACCCAAGGGGAAAAAAATCTCGAACCCCATTTACATCATTTTTTGATGTTTTGATGAATAATGAAATGTTTTGTAACTTTTTGACCCGCCTGCCCGCACCCACGATATTTTAAAACCGCCCGCATCCGCGGGTTGACCCCCGCATCACTAGCTGGAAGGAAGGAACACTTGTAGCACAGCTGATGTCTCTATTTAAAAATAATCAGGCCAGCTATTGCATAGCAAGAATTTCACCATCTAGGCAGGTGGCATCCTCTGGTTCACTCGTTACTATGAATGGTCCAGTAAAGGGCAGAGGCTAGAGTGTGTTGATTAAAAGAATGTGTCACATTAAACCAGACTGCGATACTTAATTTCACACAGGAGACAGAAAAGTAATGAACTGAATGTTTATTGTTTCAAATTAGTTATCACACAAAAAACCTGACCTATTTCCAAGCTTGCCAAGTTTCTACCTCAACATATGTTCCACCCCTTCATTTCGAAACTTTTTCTGATAAAGGAAGCAAACTTTGTTGAAGCAGGAAAAACTGGGTCCGGGTGAAAAAATAAGTTTGCTCCTGCACAATACAGAATGTGGTATATCAGGCTGAAATATGGAGCTAACAGATAAACAGCCGTCAGGTTGCAGTCTAGTCTTGGAATGAAAGCAGGTCCTGCTCCGTTTAGCCTGGGGTTCAGTAAGAGCTCTGGTTCTGGGACCTGTACCCTCCTCGCTGGTAGCCCTGCTTCTGCTGGTAGCCCCCTTTCTGATCTAAGAGGGAAAAAGGAAAGAAAAGGAAAAAGGACAAACTTAAAACAATTTGAAAAAACAAAGGCACTGACGGTTCAGAACAATTCTGGGGGATGACGCTTAAAGTGTCAGAGAAGCAGCAACAAAAAAAAGGAATGAGGGAGGAGATATGGAATGGAAGGACCAAGAAAGAAAAACAGAAGACCACTGCCATTACCCAGAGTTCTAAAAGTGAAGGAAGAAGAAAAAAAGTGACTGCCAATCAACAGTCAAAGGTTTTTACAAGGGGGGGAAAGGGAGTGAGCAAGGGAGGAGAGGGTGGACAAATGAAGAAATGAATGAATTTGTTCATAAGCACCTCGTTGGTAACCTTGCCTCTGCTGGTAACCGCCCCTCTGGTCTGAATCTGCAATGAGAACAGTTTAGAGGCATGAAGGTGGATGTGCATAATCAGGTTATGCTACATTTTGCTGACAGTTTTGTCCACAACAGAGCAAAAACATGAATGGACGCACTCTTGGCATTAACGTACAGAGGTGTAGGTGAGCGAGCGACGAGTTACACCAGATCAAAAACTAAAAATGAGCTGTGTTTGTCCCTAACACTGATCTATAGCTGGAGAAAACTAATCACCAGTCAAACAGTCCAGATCAGGATGACCGTGGTGTGACATGAATATGTGCTACTAAAGCAACAGTGAAGCTTCAAGAGCTTCATTTCCACCACTGGCGACCCTTTACAGACTAGAAATCTAACGCAAGAGACTCAGAAGGAGGTGTGTGAATAAACAATAAAAATAGTCTATGGCTGGTTCTGCCTACTGCACTGTTTGGCACGGGGATGGATTATTGTGCCACCAGGTTTTTCAAAGGAGCTGCCTTTATCGGTTATATTCTATATTAGAATAGCTTTACAAATACCTATTCAGAATGTTCAGCACTGGACTTTGTGCTTTGTGTACAGTTATGTGCAAGCTTAGGTGCACCTGATCAAATTAAAATTAACAATAGATCTAAAGGTTTAAGTTTAAATAAGTACACCTCCTCACACACTTCTGCACAGTTACTGTTTGTTTATACTGGCAGGGAGAAAAACTGTCAAAATGTGCTATAACTTGCACAGGCCATGTGTTATGCTTAGTTTTTTATTAAAGCATGTTAAAATTAAAGTGGTATTTAAGTGTGTTCTCTGTGGAGGGCGTTTATTTTTGCTTAAAAAAAAAAAAAAAACCCCCATCAAAACATGATTCGACCCGGGCATCTGTATGGGCAACCCAGGTGTTCATCTAAAGGGGCAAAACGTTTGTCGACCTAGACTGAAATGATTGAGACACTGCCCTTCTTTTGATTTCAATATAAGGAGAAAAACAGAAATAGGCAAGTTCATACCAGAATATCAGGCACTCGTTAGAAACATGAACCAAGAGCCTTCGAAAAATCTACCTATTAAATGATACGCTACTCCCATAATGTTCACTTTCGAAGGTCTTTGAGAGCCTAAAAGCAACTGTAGTTTATGATCTAGTGAAATATATCTGTCTGTATAGCCTTAATAAGTACATACAATCATTTAGCCTACAGCAGGATCGGGCCCTCTATAGCAATCGGGCTCGATCCTGTAAGCAGCACTTTATAAACAAGGACCAAGAAAGAAAAACAGAAGACCACTGCCATTCCCCAATGTTCTAAAAGTGCAAGAGGGGGTGGGGGGTGGGGGAGAGGGAGTGAGTAAAGTAGAAGTGGGTGGACAAATGAAGAAATGAATGAATTTGTTCATAAGCACCTCGTTGGTAACCTTGCCTCTGCTGGTAACCGCCCCTCTGGTCTGAATCTGCAATGAGAACAGTTTAGAGGCATGAAGGTGGATGTGCATAATCAGGTTATGCTACATTTTGCTGACAGTTTTGTCCACAACACAGCAACAACATGAATGGACGCACTCTTGGCATTAACGTACAGCGGTGTAGGTGAGCGAGCGACGAGTTACACCAGATCAAAAACTAAAAATGAGCTATGTTTGTCCCTCACACTGATCTATAGCTGGAGAAAACTAATCACCAGTCAAACAGTCCAGATCAGGATGACAGTGGTGTGACATGAATATGTGCTACTAAAGCAACAGTGAAGCTTCAAGAGCTTCATTTCCACCACTGGCGACACTTTACAGACTAGAAATCTAACGCGGGAGACTCAGAAGCATGTGTGAATAAACAATAAAAATAGTCTATTAATGTTCTGGCTACTGCACTGTTTGTGAGGCCTACCAAGTTATTAGCACAATTCAAGGATGGAGGCAATCATTTCAGTTAACGAAAGTTTTGCCACTTTAGATGAACGCCTGGATTGGCCATACTGATGCCCGGGTCGAATCATGTTTTGATGATTTTTTTAAAGCAAAAATAAATACGCCCTCCACAGAGAACACACTTAAATGGCACTTTAATTTTAACATGCTTGAAAAAAAAAACTAAGCATAACACGTGGCCTGTGCAAAAGTTACAGCACACTGACAGTTTATCTCCCTGCCAGAATAAACAAAGAGTAATTGGGCAGAAGTGTGTGAGGACGTGTACTTATTTAAACTTAAACCTTTAAACCTATTATTCATTTGAATTTGATCAGACGCACCTAAATTTGCACATGACTGTACACAAATAAATCACAAAGTCCAGTGCTGGGTATTCTGAATAGGTATTTGTGAGATTGCATTCCAATATATAATATAACAGATAAAGGTGGCTCTTTCGAAAAACCTGGTGGCAAACTGACTGATAATTTGGTTTATTATTTTTAGTGGTTGATAATGCCTCAGTGTGCGAGTTTAATTTGCTCTTACAACAATGGCTCAAATAAAACCAATTCTAACGAATACTGGCAAGTTTAGTAGTGTCCAAAGTTCTGGACTTCTGCACAAACGTTCAGTCTGAATTCAGAATGTGAACAATATGAGGGCTGTAAACTGCATGGCTATGCAGCAGACATGCAGAACACTCCATTACACTTACCTCTCTGGTAGCCTTGCTTCTGCTGGTAGCCTCCTTTCTGATCTGTGGAAAAGAAAAGGGCAGTGGTCAGGGTTCCATCCGTCAGTTTCAGTCCCACTTCAAATACTGAGATTGCCTTGGATTCAATATCCATTCGCCTTTTCTGATACATAATTTTCCACAATGGACTTTCAGATTGCACCATTAATCCAGTGGCGCGAGTGATTAATGCAAGGGAGGGGTATCTTTCTACTTTCTACTGTCTTTCTACTTAAATAAAATGCCTTCCTAAAACTGGGTAAAGGACTTTTGTTAACGTTGATTTACTTTGATAGCAAAACTTGTTCAATAAAAAGAGAAACATGAGTAACATGTATTTTCTAGGAATATTTGCAATTAAAAGGAACAAACCACAGTACTTTTATATTTATCAGGATTGCTTGATTACCGAATTAATCCATTCAATGTTTTTAATAAACAGGCAATACATAGATAAGTCAACTCTGTATAAAATCACTATAAATTTACAACATGCGAGGAAACTTGACACCCATTTCAATCTTGACTCACTTTGATCAGATTTAACATTGACTAGTTTAACAGTCGCACATTTTGTTGGACGCTTGCGATGGCTTCTAATACACCTCTGTGGTTTAAGACAGAGAACCTTCACCCTAACCAGTCAAGATGAATGTGAAGCACAATACTATGTGAATGGTGTATTATGAGTGTGATCACACTCTAATTTTATTAACATTTGTTAATAATTTGGATTGTAGGCTGTGAGGAGTTACTCACCTCTGTTGAAATAGCCTCCATAGACGCCCTGTTTGAGGTCGAAGACACGCTCGTTGTTCTCCACCAGGCCCCCCAGCTTCTCTGCCAGCTGCAGTGCCATGTTCTGCAGGGAGGTGGGCTCCGTCCTGTGCATTACTACAGTCTGAGTGGGTTGGTCCAGAGATGCCTGGGAGGGAGATAACAGCGTTGCACTTTTTTCCGCAATCGAATATCTGAAAATGCCAAATGATACCAAGGAATCCCATAATTACCATCAGCTCCTCGTTGATGATCATTTTGCTGATGATGCTGTGCACCATAGGTAACTCCAGCTGAAACATCTCCGCTAAAGTCTCCATACTGAGGAAAGAAACACAAATACAGTGTCATCCATGAAGAAGAGCATCAGCAGCACATTAAATCTTCCACTGAATAGACACACACTCTGCTGCAGCCGTACCTGAGAGAGTCGTACACACTGCTGTAGGTGAACAGGTAGGTGCGCAAAGACTCCTCTTGAATCTTCCTGCAAAAAGCACAAAACAAGCATATATCAATTATTGCATTAAAAAAAAAACATTATAGGGTATTTAATGGAGGGGAAAGACCATACTCCCTCCCCAAAGCTTCTACTCTCGTGGGAAAGAATAAACTAAAGCACATACTGTAATATTTGGACAACTAAAAAACAAGAGATTTTGGATTATTTAAACAACGCATTCCATCAGTTCCATACCTGACGAGCATCTCACGGACACGCTGGGCCTCAGGGAACAGGTCCCACACTTTGCTGTTCATTTTCTCGTTGATGATGAATGAATGGCAGGTGCGCCAGTCGCCCATCTTCATGGCCTTGCTGGCGGCCACCACATGCTCCCTCATGCTCTCAGGTGGACCTGTAGGAGCACAAAATTAATCCTGGTTTTTATATGGTTAGAGAATATAAACCCTAGGTCGGCGATTGCATAGATTTCAGTAGTTTTATTTTTTATGTTTATTTGAATTTGTTATTATTATTGGTTTTGGGTACAAAAAGTGAACCATTAAAAGTCAAAATGATTAATTATATAGGATTAGTGTACTTCAGTATAATCTCCATCTGCTGCTTCTACAGCATTGATGACCAAGGATAACCATGTTGTTTCTCTGTACTAAGAAAAGCAGCCATTGGAGTTTTAGCATCTGTCTTCTCTTTAATTGGGCTCCTTCTGTTTAATCTCTTAAATGTGTTCAGACTCTCTCTCTACTCACCCAGCAGGGGCTGTCTCTCGCCCACTCGCAGCTGGTGATGGAACTGTTTGCTGATCATCCTGCGGCGGGCGTCGAACTCATGGGCTGCCATGTAAGGGATTTCCAGAAGCATGGCTGAAACCAGGTACACACACTCCAGCAGCTCCAAGTTGATGTGCATGTGGAATGGAACCTGAGAGGGATGCAAACAAACTAACCCTTAGAGGGTATTTTCCCCTGTTTATGGATTACTTTTCTAATATTTAAAGTCTCAATGTGTAATTTTGGACACAACTGACAACAAAAATAAGAAAATTGATTCAAATTTCAGTACAATAACTTACAATCATGTCTGTCCCAGGCAGAGTTTATGTATTTACAGTAACTCTCAGTCTGTGCTGCTTCATAACAATCAAAAGCCCTGCTTACGTGCAGCCACACCCTCACACACCACACTCAATTTCTTTTCGAAATGCTATATTTATTTTGTGGTTTGACTTTTAAACCACCATTTTTAAAATTCCAAAAAACAGTAAAAAACAATAACCCCCCCCCCGCCCCATGTCTGCCGACCCAAACAAACAGAAGCTTTAAATAAGGGAGTAGAAAAGACGGTGTTTTAGCCGTACTGCATTTTTGACGCACTGGCATGTCAATCAGAACGTTAAACAGGTTCCATCTTCCTTTGTCTACAGTATTTACCTATATTTGTTATTGGTTCAGGCTAAAACATTTTTCATTGAATCTGTACTTTCCTGTGTTGTGACCAGTGAAGGTAAAATGGCCAATGAGTGAAGTACAGGTTTCTAACAAAATGGTTGAGGTTCCAATGAGTGGAAGTGAATGCTGTACCTGTCGCCTTTTCTCGATCTTCTCTTGCTCGGCATTCCTCTCCTGCATGTTCCTCATGAGCAGGCCCTGACCCAGCAGCTCCTTGGCCCTGCCGCTTGACTGGATGTCCAGCAGTGCATTGTGGGCATCTTTGATCATGCCCTGGCGGAACGCGCAGATGCCCAGCTGCACCATGGTCCTGTTATAAAGGATCTTGGGAGGAAAAATAAAAATACAGTCAAACAAAGGCCAGCCGTATATTTATGAGCCAGCACGAAGAAAAAGGGATGTCCGGCATGTACCTGCACAGGAGGGTCAGCGTGCTGAATGTTGTCCTGCAGGTGGCTCATGAGCATGAGGTCACGCGCCTGGTACCAGCGGCTGTGCAGGGCATGGTGGTAAATGTGGCACAGGATGGCGCAGGTACGGATGCGGTCAGTGCGGTCCTTGGCATAGATGAACTTGCACAGACGGTCCATGATGACAGCACTGTCTTCTCCCTCACTCTCCTCTTGGTCCTGCTCAGACTATGTGGGAGAGTTGCATCATTTTAATTACATTTTGGTTACAATGCCAAGCTGTAATAACCTATATCACATCTCTGACACTGCCACGAGCTGTGAAGAGCCTCAAAATCCTTTGGCTAGAACATATACTCAAGCTAAATATTCCAAAACAAGTTCACAGAAAGAAAAAAAAAAAAGTTCCCAGAACCACCAAAGGTTTGGGGGGGATTGCTACTGGCTCCCGGAATAAACACACTTTTCTTTTGTTTCACCACCACAGAGATAACAAAAAACCTTGACATATCAGGTCTCCTACAAGCAACACTGAAATAATGTTCATATAGTACCACCCGAAATTAAAAAAATCTGGTGTTCAACACAGTTCTTGGTAAGGAAAAGGAGCTGCTCCTTCTAACAACCCCACCAACACATATCCACACACCAATGACTGAGAAGTGCAGTGGTTCTTTCATGTGTGATATTTGCCTTGCAGTATATCCAATACCTCTACTCCAGTATTACTGTGCATCATTCTATGTCTGCTGCTACTGCTAGATACCCACTATGTAAAAAACAGACAGATTATTTACATAGTGTACAGTTTTTTAATATTACCTTTTTACATTGTTGTATAGTTTTTATTCTATAGGTTATGCTGTTTCTTGTACTGTCCACTTTGCTGCTGTAACAATTTAAATTTCCCACCTGTGGGACTAATATATGGTCCTCTTATTTTGTCTTACTTTGGTCAGAAATGTTGACTGAACAAGACAGAGGACATGACCAAAACTTTTGCTGAGGCAGAACCAGGAGGAAGTAAGAAGCACTACTAGGTAAATATCTTTAAATAGGGCCTTAACTAACCTTGCTTGGGGCCTTAGTAACACCAAGCTTACCTTGCTCTCCCCCTGGATCCCCATGCAGCGTCGGTGGGTCTTGTAGTCGAACTTGTAGTAGGTGTGCATGATTCGACGCAGGTAGACGCGACACACCTCCTCTGTGCTGCCTTTACCCTCTAAATACTGCAACAGCCGGTCAATGATGCCACACACATGGCCCTCGTCCTTCAGGTTATCCACATACTCTGTAATGGCAAGACCCTGCATTTATCGGAGGCTGTGATATGCACCAAGTAAAAAGAACAACATTCACACAGTCTGCAGTTTGAGGGATGTTTTGTGCCTGCATTTTTAGGAAACATTTGGACTCCAAACAAGCACTGGGTTATCAACTACATCTGAAGTCAGAGCAAAATTAACAAATTACACCCAAGTACATACTTAAGCAATCTCATTTAGACTTGTTTGTGGTTTCTGAGACTGTATGGCTCACTGTTGTCAATAAACATGGCCTAAAGTTTGTTACATAGCTATGAACAACAATAACCACCTAAAGCCTACATTTTAACTGCACTACATTTTAACAAAGTACCAGAAGTGCCAGAAACCACATAAGCAAGTCTAAGTGCCTACATGGTTACAAAAACAAACTGTGCAGTATTCAACACAAAAACCTTAACTTACCCTGTGAATGGGGGTCTGTGTTCTGCATGATTTTGGTGAACTCCTCGTCCATCCTCTCCACCAGGGTCAGGATGCAGCCACGAACACGGAAAGGCTAGAACACACAATGGATAAGCATCTCTTACACAAAGAAAACACTGCATTAATTCACTAAGCTTATAGATTAGTTCATATGGAATCTGCCTGAAGCTCCTCTGAGAGACTTGACATGATACGGACATAATTTGCTGACCTGGTCAGAGACAGCCAGGTTCTCACTATCCTCAGCGATGTTTTCGCCGATGAAGATGTTGCTGTTCTCAAAAAGGATGTCCAGCAGTTCATCAATGCAGTCCAGACACTTCTTCCACATGTCCGCCTATGTGGGCAGATGGAAGAAAGACACAAAAGAGACAGAAGAAACAGAAGAACATGTTAGAAGTATTAAATAAAACAGACAGTTTGCACCAAATCTCAAGACAGTACTGCTCAATTAAACATTTCAATTAAACATTTCCAACCTTCATGAAGGTAGCCAGATTTGGGTTGTAGTCGTACAGGGAGGCTATGATGTTAAACTTGATCTTCACAGAAATTCCCTGTCCCAGGTTATTCTCATCTGCAATTCCTGCTAGAGCGTGGAGGAGCTCAATCTGAGCAGCTCTGAGACAGACACACACACAAAGAAACCAATTTAAAACCAATAATGCAACGCCAAAGACTAGATCTTGAGTAAAAACCGAATTCCTCCCAGGTCACAACTCTGCAGAGATCATAATTTTCCCCTTCTCGTACACCCAGTTCAACACATATATCGGGAGTGATCAGCGAGAAAGAAGTCCAGTTTAAGACAAGCTTTGGTACCTCCTATGGCTCACATTACAGTAAAATAGAAAAAATTAATAAAAAGAAATAAAGAGGGCACACAATACAAGTCCTCATTCAATGGGATGGAATGGAGTTAAATGGGCAGATATGTTAAGCATATTAATACATAACTTATCACTGAATGAATACTGTAAGAAAGTCAGTAATTTATGAATTACATTTTTGCCCAACAGCTCCTTAGGAATCCATTTGTTTCGGCCTCTCAAGAGCACCCTCATGTCTGACGAACTCAGAAGTCATTACGGAGTGGCAGTTCTCCTTACATGTTTTCTGGAATGTTAAAATCTACAGCACTGTGGCCTGGGAGAAACCCGCGTTTGACACCCCAGAACAGCTCCTCCCTACAGTGGCTCACACTGAGTCCCAAGGCAGTCCAGCAGATTGCCCTTTACCTACCTGTCTGTTCCTTTCTTTCCTCGGGCCTGCAGGATCTCGTTGAGTTTCTTGACCACCACAGCAGTGTTGATCTCTGTGCCCTTGGCAAACATCTTGGGCTTCTCCTTCACAAGCGGTACTCCTCCCTTCACTTTCTCCCACTCCCCTCCTTCCATCTCCAGGCCCTCTTCTTCCGCCTCCTCTTCTAGACGCTCCTTCTTCTTGCTCCTCTTCTTCCTCTCCTCCTTCTTACGATCGCCTTGCCGATCTCCATCCTGAGTCCTGAAAGAGCGGAAAGTTACTTCCATGTCTTCCACAACTCTGTTCTGTCACCATAAGTAAACTGGTCACACAATAACGGCTACCAAACAGGGGTTACAATAATTTTGTAATTGAGGCTTAACAACTTGGGGCTGCCTCTCTCTGAAAAATAAATCTATTTGAAATATTTGACAAACCTGACAGGACAAATGTACACCAATGGCAATTATTAACGTAGTAAATGCAGACCCCACAGATACAACAGAATCCCACACATACGATTGTTACTAACTTTTTGAGGAAGGCCACAGCCAGGGAAGCAGCATTTCCTTCCATGTCCTCACTCTCACTGCCGCTGCTTGTGGAGTCCGAGCCCCAGCGTTCATCGTCGTCGTCGTCATCGCTCTCTGACTCATCATCCTAAAGCACAGCGAAGCCAATTAACATACCCAGCAAAAACTGAAACAGGGAATAAACACTGATTCTACTTCAACAGAACAAATTAGGTTCCTTCTACTGTGACACATGGTTTTCTGAGCAAGTCAGTATTTGAAGTTTGTCAGTTTTTCCATGTGCATAATCATTGAATCGTATAAATATAATAATAGAATACATTGTAGAGCAGGCATGGCCAGCTCTGGTCCTGGATGCTCGGTGCCCAGGACAGTTTGGTCATTTCCCAGCTCAAACACACCTGGTTCTACTCACCTGTTAACTTGCCAGGTTTACTGAGCGTATTTGAGGGGGACCACCAACCTATCCTGTGCACCCCTGCACCCCTTTAGAGCAACCAACTGCATCGCCAGCATATTATTTTATATTATTACTGGTAACTCAGCAAGTGCGTTAAAATTGTGTTCTCAAATCTGCAGAGATACATTTAAAATGTTTAAGTATGCTGTCTGTGATGGTTGTTTACTTATTCACAGACCAGACCGAATGCAATAAATGATTCTGAACTCACAGCTGCACCCTTCAGGAACTTGCTGGCTTCAGGAGGCGGCTCAGCTGCAGGCTTTTTCTTCATGAAGCTCTTGGCAGTGACGCCTTCTTCTCCATCATCATCACTCTCTGAGGATGAACCTGGAGATCAAACGCACACACATGCACAGTCACTAAAATTCATGACTAATCAAATAAATATTTACCATATTATTATAGAACTTGTTTTTATATATTAGATATAACAGTAACAACATACCAGACTCAGCTTCTTCCTTCTCTTCCTCTTCTTCAGCAGACTGTTCTGGGTTCTGAAAGTGAAAAGCAGGAAAATTCATCATTGCATTTAAGGAATACAAATTTTTAAAGGGCCTATAAATCACAAAATGCCCACTCCTCAACCCATATTTATAAGCAGAGCTGCAAGAACAGGCTGTTTTGAATTTGCTGAATGTATTTACCTATATGTGTACACATATATACATCAGCACCGTGAAGTGAAGTGCAGCCCATTCTTAATTTATAGAAAGTGTTTCAGCCCAGACAGCATTTTAAAATCACGGCAACCAAACAAAACAGGAGTCATTTGCATATTTCTCTACTGGGGAGAGAGGTTGGAAAATGGTCCTGCAGAAATTAGCTACTGTTTTTGGCTCAAAAATCCCATCAAACATTGTAAGTGGACTTAAAAGAGAGGGAGAACTGAATGCATCACATGGCCCTTTAAAGGCATTTTTACAACACCAAGAAACCTGACCTCCTTGTAGCTGGCAATTTCCGTCTCAAAGTCGCGGTTGTATTTGCGGATCTTCTGGCGCAGGGTGCTCAAAGCTTTGGCGTTGTTTTTGTTCATCTTCTTCTTCCCTTCCTTGTCCTCCCATAGCTGCCCAAGAAAATAACACAAATGTTACAAAAAAAAAAACAAACACTAAGTGCTCTTCTCTGACTGAGACAGAAGAAAACAGATGTGACAACATGTGGATGAAGTGTTTCATGCACACCTGGTTGAGGTAATCTTCCAGGTCGGCTAGAAGGCGGATGTAAAATTGTGGGACACCCTCTTTGTCCACTATTGCTTTACTCTTTAGGAACGCTCGACATAACTGCTCAAACTCCTCCAGACATTTCGCCATATCTCTGATCTTCATGGCATTTCGGATGGTCTTGATCAGGTTCGTCAGCTCCTCAAACCTGAGACAAAGAGGAACCGCCAGGCAGTCTTTGCACGGTTAATCTGTCATACACAATTATTCTGTCACTCTCATGTAGTGCTACCTGGGTGCAGCATCCAGGGTACAGAAGAGCATGGCATGTTGAACAGGAGCACACTAAAACTTTACTTGCTATACTTGTGGAGTGGAGTGTGAATGGGTCTGTGTGTGTGAGAGAATGGGGGACGGAAAAAAAGATTTTTGTTTGAAATATCCATCCATAATAATACTATAGTCCAGCATTTCCCAAAATGAATTTATTTTATTCACTATTTTCTGATTCTGTTTAGTTGACCTAAGTGTTATCAGGACAGGATTAGTTTTCCATGGATGGGGTGGTGTAAATCTAACACAGGACCCCTGTAATGTTTATGAAATGTTGTATAAAAGACAGACGAAGTCAATAAACATGACTGATGTGGCCTTGGAATAAAATCGCTGGTAAAATGACATTATCCACTCCCCTTGTGTAAAAATAATTCCACTTGAACGGTTAGTGACGAGTCTAAAATCAGAATATTTGGTTAACACAGCGAAACAGAAAAAACTCATTACAGGTCTAATGCCTCCCTCAGAGGTGAACAATGTGCCAAAACCTCACCTCTTATCCTTGGCACTGCGTACCACTCTTTTAGTGTCCTCCTCATCATCACTCAGCAACAGATTCCTGGGAAAGAAAAATGCAGGTCAACTTCAGAGCACTTACACTAACACACTGGAGGATAAAATAAAAATAACAATCAAAAACATGAACTGGGAGCAGAGTTTTACAGATAAAAAAAATTGTTATACAATCTGACTGTGACAGCTTAAAAATGAAAAGTATTACAAAACACTATCAGGTACGATGACTGATTATTCATTCATTTGTAAAAACTGAAGAAAACTGTAAAAGTTTAATTATGAGCATGACTTCTAATTTCTATAAAAGTGCAATGATAATGCAAACCAGGGGAGGACCATGAAAATATGTTATTCTATCTTTAAATAAAATCTGATATGTTTGTAGCCATATAGCCTACTCCTGACAAACGGTGGGAGGGTGTACTCACTGCTTGTTGAAAGCAGTTCCAGTTGCCTTAGGGGTGATCTCCTCGGCAGATGAGGACTCCTCCGACTCGCTGTCGGATCCGGTGGCGAAGAAACGGGACATCCCAAGTGGTGGTTGTCACTGCAGTTTGTAAAAGAAAGAATCTACTGAGTGAAAAGTAACACAATACAGCATGTCTTTTAATGGGCCCATCTCATGAAAAAATCTGCATTGTTTAAAGAGATTTTGCAATGGCATTTACACATTGCCTATACTCTTATCATGCATGCCATTAAGAATAAAAGGAGGTTTGAAATGGCCATATAGGAATGAATTAGAACTTGACTAATGGCTAATAAAAAAACAACGATATTAGGGATAGGGAAATTTGAATGTTAAACTCATTACCATTTAATCTGCTGCTATTTTACTGCATTTACTTTAATTACTTTAAAGACACTTCCACGAGTAATTTCGAACTACTGACGTGCTGGTAAAGCACACTAAATATTTACATAAGGCGATGTCAATGTTACCTTCTTATTTTACACTAATATTCCTGTCATTGTGTTGCACTATTGTTTAATGTCTATTTGTGTTTTCCATTGTTTTCTCTTTTATTGCTGCACTGAGCAAGCTAACGACAAGAATTTCCAACGAGATAAATAAAGTTCTTTCTTATCTTATTTTAAAAGGGTTGGATATGGGCACTTAGGACAGACTAGGCCAAGCAGTACTGTATTTACAATACTTAGAAGAGTAAACTGTCGCTTATTACACTGCCTTTTTGTCAGAAAAGCATATGTGTACATTTCTACGCCGGTCGCTTTTCTTAATTTATATTTAGCCAAAAATAATAGCCAATCTCCACCGCGCCACTGCTCTGCAGGCGGAGGCGGAATTCAGAGCACCGGTCCAAGGTTAGTGCAGAACTCGAGGCCGCGGGCCTGTAAGGCCCCCGCTTGACAGGCTGGATCTGCTGTCCCACAGTCACCCAGCTCTTCCAGAACAACCGGACCAGTCTATAACAGCCTCTCACCTGTTAGGGAGTACGGGTGATCACTGGTCGGAGTGTGAAATACTGTATCTCCGTGTTCTGCTCCAGATTCGCAGATAAGTGCGGCAAACGTGCAGCGTGGGGCTCCGGGCCGGATACAGGCAGGAAAGAGTGAGGCCGAGCCGGAGCGACTTCAAACACAACCGTGGAGCGCCTCCTACAGCACCGGGGGGTACTGACAGTCTCTCCCTCACTATAAGAACAAAAATATTGGGACGCCTGACCATTACACGGAAGGGACTTTAATGGCATTGCATTCAAATACATGGACTTTATTATGGACTTGTCCATCCCTTTGCAGCTATAACAGCCTCCATTCTTCTCGGAAAGCTTTCCACAATATGTTGTGGGCTTTTGTGCCCATGCATTCTTTAGAGCATTTAGGAGGTCAGACACTGATGCAAGATGAGAAGGTCTGGCTCGCAATCTCCGTTCCAGTTCCAGGTGTTGGATGGGGTTGATGTCAAGGTCTTCCACACCGACCTCATACAACCATGTCTTTATGGAGCTTGTTTTGTGCACTGGGACAAAGTCATGCTGGAATAGAAAAGGTTCTTCCCCAACCTATGTCCAGAAAGTTGGAATCATGGCTTCCAAAATGTCTTGGGATCCTGGTATTGGCCTTCACTGGAAGCAATGTAGTGTATGACTGGATATTTTTTTGTTTCCCTTGCCAATATTACATGGCTCCTACCAGCAGGGGGTATAATTTCAGACATTAGGATTAAAAGGGGATCACCAACTTTCCGAAACAGTTCAGAGTGGGTTTGGTGTAAAATAGTACTCAGGTTTCCTAACAGTGGTGGTGAATGAAACCAGACGTCACGGCTCCAACATAAATATGGCCATTTCATTCATTATGAACACCCCCCCAATGAAGCTACATGTGTCTTCTGACTGTTTATAAGGAATGTTGATGGTATTATTATCTTGCATGCATCCCTCAATCACGAATGGGTTTAGTTTTTGGCTAAAATCTTCCAAAAATTCATAACCATATCATGTAATAACTTTCTGTAGAGGAGCCTTTGGAGAGGTTCCATTCACCACCATTGTGAACAATTCTGATTGCTCAGTAAACAAACCTCTGAATTATTTTGGTTACATCTCAAATGACTTCAGTATGACTTGCAGGAATTCAACTTTAAAACTTGAAATTCTGCACTAGCCTTGGACCGGTGCTCTGAATTCCGCCTCCGCCTGCAGAGCAGTGGCGCGGTGGAGATTGGCTATTATTTTTGGCTTTAAACAAGCACATTGATAATGTGGCTAAAGTGATGCTGCCACCATTTCACACAATATTTTGAACTGGAATGTGTCCTAAAACGCCCATATTCTACAATTAACTTGCATTATATTATAGTTTACTAAAACTTATAACATTTGTGTTTTAAAGTTAGCTGATTGTACCAAGCCTCATTCCAAAAGCAGTTTGTTTTTCTTTTTTGTGTCTCTCAAAGTGGGCGAGGCTGAACTGGTAGAGGATGTAGGTCAATGTGTCAATTATTCTGTCCATTACAAACAGTGAAATTTGCAACAGGCTGTTTATAGTTGTTTGCATGTATGGATCTGGAAGTCAACAGCATGTGTCTTGAAACACTGACAGTGTTTCCATAGTACATTAACCTTTTATCTAATAAATGAGAATTTGTTTTGTCCATATTATGTATTTTATCATGTGTATTTAAAGTGCATTAATTTAAGCTATTGAAAAGTGTCTGACAGAAATCTGAATTTTGCCTAAAGTTATAAATGGTTCTAAATATTTTTCTATATTCAACATTATAGAAGTTTTATTTTTACCATTTCATAAATATTTTTACATTTGCTAGTTTCATACATTTGAAGTCCTTACATTATCTTCATACCTTTACATAACATTCTAGGACAGTTCACTAACTCCACTTTAAACATACACTCATGTAAATACAATCTCCACTGTCACTTCTGCATGCTTTAATTCAAATTCACTTTACTCACCGAATTTAACATGTAAAATATGCTACCAACAAAATGTGGTAACCTCAGCAAATAACTGTGCATTAAAATGTGTCTTCTCTGCAGGGGATGCATATTCATTCAGCGCAAAAAAAAAAATTTCAACAAAACATGTCATTTGACCAGGGATGTTAAATGATTGCAAACGCCTGTACAGCCTGTAAGATTAATTCTGGTGAGATCATTGAGGAACTGATATCAAAACAGAATGGACAAATCCTGAAGCGCATAAAGCAAACAGCAAAGCCCAGGATTATATTCATACAAAAGTACAGTTTATTGTCACAAATAATAATAAAAATCAACATTTAGACCTATTGAGAGAACAGTCGGAGGGGGAGGGGGGGGAAGCATGTCTAAAAACAAGTAGGTTCTGCTTGCTGTGTTAGGATTGTTTCCAGTGTAAGTTTTTAACCACTGCCGGGTTTAGCCGTCGGGAGCTCCTGCAGCGATTCCTTCACAAAAGTCAAAACCTGTAAGACTATTCTGACTCCCGGGGGGATTAAAAGATGCGTAAACTAGGACAAAAGCAGAAATGTCACTTGTGTTCTCCTACATGTTTAAAACATAAAAGGAATAGTATGAAAAGAATAATAATAATAAAAAAAAAGTAATGCGGTTATCCAACAGACTTCCTTGCAGCCTGCAGAGCTCGCGAAAACACCCAACGGCGCACATCCCGAATCCGTCATTGCCTGAACTGTCCGTAGTGCTTTTCACATTAGTCAGAAAAATACCTACAGCTAACAGCATAGTAATAGCGGGTGACTTCACAGACTATAATGCCAAGTTTGTGTGTGCACACGCGCGTGAGTGTATGGCGAGAAACGTCCAGGTGATAAAATTGTGTGCCAAAGAGAGAATGTGCAGAAGGTGGTGTTTGTAAAGAGGAAATAAAGGGAAAAGTAGAAAAAGACTGTAATGATATACAGAACAAAAAAAGAAAAAAAAAGCACAGTTAAGACAGCTGGGCAGGGAAATGGGCAGATAGATAGAAATACGAGAAGATACAGGACTCCGCTTCCTGCAGAAATTTTCCTAAGGACACGACAGCTTCACAGGAAGTAGTCAGCCACTGGCTTTTTGGAGGGAATGCCTCGCGTTTCCTGTGGAGCCGCTTCAAATATGATAAACTCCTTCTGGAGGTGTTCGTCCAGCTCCAGGATGGCCGCCACATTACCGCATCTGAAAGAAAACCGACACGGTTTTGATCAGCTAGAATGAAATCATTCAATTCCAGAAACACGCAAAACTAGTAATGAATTCTCAAGTGGGAGTTTCTCAAGTTGAATAGCTAGCAGATACTCCTCAGAGGATCATTCCTAGTAATAGACTTTTCAAAAAAATTCAAACAATGTTATTCAGAATGGATTTGGTGTGAAACGGATTGTAGTACAGAAATCGAACGGACTTGGATTTTTTTTTTTTTTTTTTTACACAGTGGCAGCGAATGGAACCAAACGTCATGTCTTTTACCAAATATCATGTCTAAAATACAGCTCTTTTATTTCCTCTTGATCCCTCAAACCAGTTTCTCAGGCATAATATTCATACATTTGTGTGAGGGGGCATTAAAAGGCAGGCGCCTGGTTCCATTCACTACCTCTTTGAAACTTTTTTCTCTTGTTACGTTAACCATCTAATTACGTAGAAAACTGCAAAAATCAGTAGAATTACCCTTTAAAACTGGCCTTTTATAAAGCTTGTCAGAGTAAGAATGCTGATGTAGGATCAGTTCCTGTCAGTAGGGTCACAGTAAATAAAACTAATTCAAGCCCTGATCAGCACTCCCAGTCTCAGAAGCTTCTTGAACAGAGGCCCAGATCCACAAACCTTTACAAATATCACTATAGATACAGAGTTCAAACTGCATGATACCGCCCCCAACCATTACTAGAACCTTGCAATTTAGCCAGTGATATTTCTGTGTGACAAGTTTTGAAATAAATCGTTTCACATGACATTATGGTAAGATAAAAGCAGGCCATCGTGGTCAAAACACACAAACATGGTTATCTATTTCAGCACTTTCTGCTGGAAACAGCCCCATGCTGACTCCAGCTGTTGGATGGTTGCCATTACAAGTTCATAGGTTTTAAAGCATTTGGAAGCTGTAAAAACAACACTAAACGCACCAAGATGGGTCCCAAAGGCGGTTGTAGAACATCTAGAGTGGTTTGCTTATTAAAAATCTAGAGGGAAAAAAATCTTAGCATTCTATCCTATATGGTTATTTAATGACTTTCGGTTCCAATATTTGTTTATAATTGTTTTTCAAGGTCCTATTTATAACAATCTACATTTTACAAATTAACATTCAATAATAATGAAGATTATTAAATGTTAAATAAGTGAACAATGTTTCGAAACTTCTGAACACTGATGTAAGTGAATTGTTTTGCTAACTCATGTACACAAACCTGTAGCAGTAGTTAGGGGCGGACCACACGGTGAGCACAGTTTCATTAAAGTGCCACTTGTAGCCCTCCATGACGAGCTGGTGGGCTCTGCAGATCATGTCGATGTCATTTGCCGCGTTGAACTGGGCCACAACGTCACTGCCAAAGAGATATCCTGCTCCTCTCGGACTAACTCCCCAGCCGGTAGTGTCTGATCACAAACAGAACACACATTATTAAAGCAGGACTTAACACTGAAGCCTTCTCCAAGCGTTAATCCAGGCTACAGTATGGTCTTTACAGTATGTGTCCACTGCATCCCTTATCCAAATAAACAAACTGCTGCCAACAACCTACTTTCTCCACTGCATGACAGTTTCATCTTTGTATACATTGGCAAATAGCTTTAAATCAGCCTATTATCAAAAATGCATGTCATACCATGAACAGAACTATAAAATAAAAGTAAAGTAACAGACAAAATACACATGAATCTGTCAAACAAACATCTAATACCTAGCATCGCTTCAATTACTCTTTAGCTGAGAATATACTAATGAGTGTTACCTTCAGGGTCAGACCACAACAAATCACACATTGGCCCATCGTGTGGCACTTCCTGCTTTCTGTCGATGGTCCTGATCTGGTCCAGAGTCTGGATGGAGGGTGAGAGGCCGCCGTGCACACAGAAGATCTGTGGAAGTACATCAGACAAACTCACATCAATGTCGAATGAATGAGTGACTGAACTCTGTTCTGTACTGTTCAGGTCACTGTTGGCGAACGAACTAAAGGTCATTCCGTACGAATTAATCAATGAAATGCTTTTCGGCTCCCCCCCCTCCCATTTAGTTATGACATGCTCTACGACCTTGCAGCAGTCAGTGGGTAACTGGGTGGATGAGATTGGGACTGACCTTGCCATCGATGATGGCCGAGAGGGACAGGTAGTCAAAGATTTCCGTGCAGTACCTCCAAACTGTGACTGACCCGTACTTCCTCAAACACTCGTCGTAGAAGCCGTACACCTGCGTGATCTGCCGGGACTCGTGGTTCCCTCGGATGAGCGTGATTCTGTCTGGGTAGCGCACCTAAGGCAGACGTTTTAAAGGATTCGTTCACTAAAAACTTATTTCTGAATAAATATTCTGTAGTATAATTAGCCACATGATCCAGTGGGACAATGCCCCATTCGCCTTAGTGGGCTTTGGAAGGATAACAATGACTACTTTGTCACCAATAGGTGATCAATGGTGACTGTACACTCACTAACATTTTAACGATAAAGTGACAGTTAACCTGCCGCTTCATGCATTCAATGCAAATAGTTAAAAAAAAAACTCTTCAATCTGCAGGATTAACAGTAAAAATGGTAAAGATAAACAGATGTACCTTAAGGGCCAAAAGCAAAAGGAAAGTCTCCACACTGTAGAAGCCTCTGTCCACAAAGTCTCCCATGAAGAGGTAGTTTGTTTCTGGAACGTCACCACCCACCTAAAAAAAGGCCCAAATTAACTATACTTACATAACCCTTAGGCATTTAACCATATGTTGAGACAAGAAAATTAAAGGCAACTCCATAACAACAGGCTAAGCTTCTACTTTTTTGCTTGAACATTGGAGATAAAACCAAAAAACCCCCAAAAAGGAACCAAATCAAAACACAGAAGCCTGATTCTGTAAAGACAAATTAGCCCTAAAAGCTGTCACTACATCTTTAATTAAGAAATCTAGCAATTATTTTTAGTATTAATTTCATATTATGTATCCTTCAAACAGCAAAGTAACCACCAAGCCAAATGATTGATAAATTGATTTTAATTAAATAACCATGTACCCCCCACCCCCATTTTACTGTGAACGGAATGTTACGGGTGTTTAGATAACTCACTCTGAATAGCTCCTTCAGGTCATAAAACTGTCCGTGGATATCTCCACACACCTGTAAAAGAAAGAAGTTTCATCGTCACACCGAGACGAGGCAGAAACTGCTGCACAATCTGTATAATTTTGTGTGGGTTGTATAATTCCTATGTTGAGAACTGAAAGCAGAGAATAGTGAACAGCAGTAACTGTTTCAGCGAGCATGTTAGTATATGGACATTTATAATTAAGTCACATTTCCAATTACTAACAAACCAGCCTGTTTTGATATTGCAAAAATCAATAAAGTTGCACGGATCCACACACAAAAACTACGACAGCGTAGCCCCTTGGACACCCTAATGTTGTAAGGCCTGTTTTAGACTAGGCTGCATGAGGCAAAACACAGAGCATCCAATCATAAGACTTACATATATCAGACTCAAAGGGACCATAACAAAACCAGTCTGTTTTCTGTGTCATTTACTGTGGACCACAGAAAGACAATAGATTGTGAACTGATACGGTATTAATATTAATATAGTGGATGAAAAAAGTGTTTACTGTTAATGCTATTTTTTAAATTATACATTTTAGGCATTATGTATTACGGCTCTTTCATTATCATAATGCTACAATGTTTCAATAAGCTTTTCTGATCATCAAATACACCTTATCATACCGAGGTTGATGAATATAATAACAGCACTAATAACAATAATGATAATAATAAACATAACAGAAACACACTAAAACATGTAACCTCTACCACGTCACCTTGACTGTTACTGTATTTAGTTCCTAAGCTATGCCAGCTGTGGCTGTAACAGAGATGCATAAACACAACCCATCTAAGGGTACAAGGTAGTTTATGGTACCAAATGTCTATGGTAAATGTTTATGGTAACCCTCCGGGTGGAAGATTAGCCCATTTGGCACTTAGGTTTGATTCCAGGACAGAGATAAATCACATTGATTGCTTTCTACTTACTGTAACTGGAGAATCCACTCTCTGTACATTACTCTCCTCCACGAGGATCTCCCTAGAAGACACAAATCAAGAAATGACCATCTGCCACTGGCGGAGGAGGGAACCACTGCATCTACACTGGCGCCATATAATGTTCATCTTTAGCTTCTGCAATACTGATAAATTCTGTTTTCTCTAGTTAACACGCAACACTCAAAAGTCTGTAGACACCAACTGATGCAGAATATCAAGGGTATTAATTTTCTACTTTTCTAGAAAAGCTTTACATTAGAGGCAATGAGGATTTAATTGCATTCAGCTACAAAAGTATCAGTGAGGTCAGGCACTGATGTTGGGTAATTAGTTCTGGATCATAAACGCCACTCTAGCTCATCCCAAAGGTAATGGATGGAGCTCCATTACTACAGAAAATTCCACATCCCAACACTGGGGGGGCTTTGTAACCCTCTAGTCCACAGACATGGTGACCTTAGGCTCATGGGTGGCTGCTCCAGAGTCTGTTCTATTGGTTAGCGCTTTACTGTAGAGATTATACAAGCTGTGTGTACAGCAGCTGAACACCCATGCCATAAATGTGCACCTTAAAGTAGCAGAACTAATTCTAAGGGTTGTTTGGATATTTCTGGATGTGCAGCATGTGAGTCACTGGCTAGGTCCTTCAGACTGCTTGAAAATACAAAACAGTCTAATCAAACCAGCTCTTCCAGGTTTGTAAGACATTCTTTTATGGTTTTTGCTGTGGCACACATTTGAATTTAAGAGCTACCTGCTCCCCTCAGCCATGTCTGTTTAGTTTGCATTTACACTATTTATTCAGCAAATGTGTTTCTATTATAACTTATCACATTTTAAAAACTGATAAAAAGTCAAGCAAGCATACTTGCATGCAAATTTTGACATTTTCATTTGATGTGTGGCATTCCCATCAAGTCATTTCATATTACACATTAGGGCGGTCATTATATTACATTAGCTATCAGCTATTAAGCTCATGCATCAATAAACTTTTTTTAATTGGCAGCCCTGTTTGATACATGAATACTTGTCTGGAAACCTAGCAAGTGCAATATATTTGTGGGAAGAAACTGTGTAACTGAATTTATTACTACTAGTCAACACCAGCCATTGCTGAGGAATATAAGGCACTGCTCAATCTTGCCAAAGGCTTTATTTAAAGTAATTCTCCAGTACTTTCCTCAGTATAAGCTCTGATGCAACAGTACTGTAGACTTCTCCAATAAGTACCTTTTGTAGCAATTCCTGTTCTTGTGCGAAGCATAAGTCTTATTATAGAATACATATGGAACAGATTGAGATCACACTGCGTGATGCATGTTAACGCAACGCTGTTTATTACCTGGCTTTGGCACACAAGGCTTTGACCTCATTCTCCTTGATGAGCTCACACCTCCTCAGCTGGTCAATCTGTCTGTCCAGATCACTGATGTCACCCATGGTGAATTGCCCAGAGTATACCAGTGTCCCCACTCGCGTCACTGTCCGCAGCCTGCTGCTACCGACACGGCCCCTCTGTCACACTCAGTCTCTCTCTCTCACACACAGACAGACAGACACACAACCCCCCCTGGGCAGAGGAGGAGCTGACAGGGCAGGATCACTCCAGGCAAAAGCACCTGTGGATGATGAAAATACAGTGTTGTAAGTTCTTAATTACAAAGCACACATGCTGCCCACTGTTTTAGAAACAACTAGAGGAGCTGCAATAAGACATGCAAGGCTTTCTTGATAACAAAAAAGAAACATGACATCACTAAATGCTCCACAAAAGGTGCCCACTCCCACATTACATAATGACGCACACCATGGAATAAAAGACAAGTAGAGAGCTAAAGACCGGCTTTTCATCCACAGACACCTTCCTTAGGTAAATACATAGCACTACCTGAAATGTTTTGCACAACTAAAGTCCTGAACGTTTCAATTCCACCTTAAAAGCTACTTTAGTTACATTGGGGCCATTCGCTCAATGCTGAACTACTTAAGGTGGAGTGAAAAATTCGAATCAGAAACTGAACTCATCTACTTGACTTGGCAAGCTTTTCAAAAGTTTTAAAAAGGGACCAAATTTGTTTCGAAACTGCTCAGGTTCTTAAATTTGGGCATGATACTAACAGTGGTGTCAACAGAGGTTAAAAGTACTAGTTGCACCATTTAACTTTCATACGTATCTGAACAAGTCAATATGTGAAAATAGCCATAATAACTTAGGAAAACGTATACAGAATTAAGGTTATGAATTTAAAGATAATCCTAAACGCATCCAAAGTAAGGAGAACAATTATCCTGCTAGCTGCAGAGCTACGCTAACTTAGAGAGGCAGCGTTAGCCAGCTAGCTAAGGTTCGTCGTTGTGACAATCATTGATTTTTCCTATTTCTGAAGTAGATTAATGATCAGCTTGATGTTTTACGCGACTGAGAAACAGACAGAAAGACGTTCATACGTCTTACATTATAATATAATTAATGTAAGACGTTTTAAAATAGAACATTTCGTAATCGTCTAACGGGACCGGCTACCCTAAGCTAGCAGCGTGACGAGAGAGTCCATTTAAAGAACTTTTCCGAGCTCGACAGAAGTACGGAACACAAATATGACAAACCGGGGTTCATAAATAATTCGTCTGAATCACTATTTCTAACATAAACGAGTACAGACTGACCAGAACCGACCTGGCCGGCTGGCGAGATAAGATAATGCTAGCTTAGCTTAGCTTAGCATGGCAGTCAGGGCCCGAAATGAAGTTTAAATACAGACAAGAGGAGATCGGCACAGAACCGAAGCGTGTCTGTAAAAAATGATGAAAAGGAGTTTTTTGTTTTACCTGATCCACTTCGGTCGTATAAGGAGATAGTAAAGAGAAAAAATTCAAAACTTGTCGTGCGATTGGTTTTTTTTTCTTCCTTTCACCGGCCCGTCGTTTCTACCGGCTTTCAGCACCTCCCTCTGACCAGAGCCTCCCAGAACAGCCCTGAGACTCTCTCGCCGCCTAAAGGCCAGCAAAACCCCACAAAACCTCTCACCGTGGGGAGAACACACTCTGCTGGATGTCATAAACCAGCTGTCCCCAACCTTTTCTGCACCCCGGCCCGGTTTCAAGCAAAATAGTTTTACCACAAACACAATAAAATGCATAACATATCATTTAATTACTACAGCTATATTATAAGGACAAAAGTATTCCACCAACAGGAACTTTAATGGTATTGCATGCAAATACATAGACTTTAATATGGACTTGGTTGTAACAGCTTCCACTTTCTTCTTGGAACGCTTTCCACAAGATTTTGGAGTTTGTGTGAGAATTTGTGGCCATTCATTCTATAGAGCATTTATGAAGTCAGGCACTGATGTTGGACGAGAAGGACTGGCTCCCAATCTATGTTTCCGTTCATCCCAAAGGTGTTGGATGGGGTTGTTTTCAGGTTCTTCCCCAAACTGTGTCCACAAGGTGGAAGCATGGCGTTGTCCGAAATGTTTTGGTATGCTGAAGCATTGAGATTGTCCTTCACTAGAAGTAAGTGGCTTTGCCCAAACCCTGAAAAACACAATACTTTTGTACATATAGTGTATAATGTAAATGCAATTATATGGACAAGTTAGTTTTTAAAATTTGTATTCAATAAATGCATTTTTTAAATAATGTAAAGGTAATGTAAGAGTGATGTAAATAATAATAAAGTTTTTATTATTTCTGTGTAGCCCAGTACCAAATGATCCATGGCTGGTCCTCCGCCTGGTGGTCGGGGACCCCTGTACTAAACGGTCTAGTTTTTTTTTTTCAGATTTCTTGCATAGTTAGGTAGTTGAGATGCAAACAGAATGGTTTAGAGTAGGTTTGATGTGTAACGTTCCGTTCTAGACAAATTCACAGTCTGAATTGCTCTCAGTGGTGGTGAACAGAACCAGACGCCTGCTTTTAAAAGCTCCCTCACAGAAAGTTATCACATGAAATGGTTATAAATGCACTGCCTTCGGCCTGTGACATGAGTTTTGATAAGTATAAAACAAAACTATTTATCGTAGAGCGGTACATGCAGGGCGTTGTGAGGCAAACAAGTCCCCAAAGAAAACAGCTTTAATTCAGATTTTCTGTTTTATCATCAATATTTAATATAAACACAATAAGAAACATGTAGGTTCACTGGGGGTCTATATTTGTGTTGGAGACATGACATCACATAGAGGAGTTTTGAACATCCCTCTTTAAAACAAAAATGGACATGACCAAGTGTTTCCACAAACAGTACATATATATTTATTATAAAATATACAAAGACAAATCTCATTTGATACATTCAGGTTGACACTGCATAGTTAATAATGGGATTTTTATTGCACATGGCAAAGAAAAGTGAACGAGTGAATAGTTAGAAAAGACGAGTGCAATGGGGATTTTTCTCAGTCTTTCCCAGGCTTTTTCAGTTTGCTTTTCAGCTCCGACATCATCATTGGGTTGCCCATCCTACACACACACACACACACACACACACACACACACACACACACACACACACACACACACAAAACATTAATTTAGATCTTCTAAATTAGATAATGCAAATCTATATATATGTTTTTCTTGCAGATTATACTTGATAAAAGAGTATGATGTGATATACCCAGGATGTCGTGGTGGTGTCCATTTTGGTTTGCTGGCCGGTGGCTCCTTCTTCCCACAGTCCTCTTTCGGATCTGTCTGAGAGTCAGATTTCTGAAAAGGAGGAAACTGATGATAATCAGTAACTGAAAAATGGCAGTCTAACTCCAGTAATCATTTCTGGATGTTCAGCCATACCTGTGTAGTTACACTTTGTGCATCGCCGTCATCCCTCATTTTCTTGCCAGCATCTGTTTTTCTTAACACAGGTAGACCACCACCACCCAGACCTGAGTAACATAAAAGAAAACAACAAAAATTGCAATGATAATTTCTATGTGGTTGCATTAAACACCTATTTCCACAGACTGGCAGTGATCCCACACACTGCTGATGATGACCGGGGCTGAAATCATTCACTTTCTACAACAACTGACCATCCCCCGGCAGGTGGGCTGGAAGCGAAAGCGAGAACTCCAGTTAAGCACCCATGTCCAAAAGTTTGGGCATCCCTGGACGTTTTTGTTGAGAAAGTGTGTACATATTAATGCAGAGTTACTGGTTGTTGGCTGAATATCATACAGCGGGTCCTCGGATTACGACAGTTTTGACATACGGCGTTTCAAGTTTACGACATTCACTCCCATAAAAACTTTTAAAAATTGAGATGTGGGTGTTGAGATGTCAGCTTACACCGTTAGCGTTGTACTTATGGACTACGTGGACGAACTAGTTTGGTTGTGCAGTGGAAGAATACGCAGTAACACGGCATATGAGTGAAGGAGTTGGCGTCCTTTTCCTTTTTCTGTGGCTTAGTGTTTTTATGTTCTATAATGTGATTTTACAACTGTGTTAGGATAGGTAAGAGGCTTAAAGCTAGGGTGTGTTTCAGCTTACACCAAAACTCGGGTTACGTCATATCGTAGGAACAGAACTGTGTCTAAACCCAGGGACCCCCTGTATTGGGGGACAAATGTGGCCTGTGTAAAAGTTATGGCCCAATAAATAGAAAGTATGGCGTTAAAATAGTTTTTTTTTTAAAAATTCACTTGTAAGGCCGGTCCCACATTAAATCTTTCTTGGATTTAAACTTACCAGGTAGTTTAAATCCAATGACTCCTGGTGGAAGAACCGAAGGGCCTACTCCCAGACCCTTCTTCAGAACACTGGGCTGTGAAGGACGAGGGGCGACCGAGGGCTCAGCGGAAATCATGTTTATGAGAGTACGAGGGTTTTTGGGTGGCCGAGTGAAGCGGTTTTTCACTGCAATTTTGGACTTCTGGACAGTGCAGTCCAACGAGGAGACCTTCAATGGTGACATGAGAATAAGAAAAGCAGTTATATTTCAATGGAACATGATCAATGACTGGTTATGACACAATGACCCATCAGTCCCTAACAAACACCAACATTGGTTTCAAACTGTAGGCTTAATATTATTTCACACTTAGAATTAACACACCAAATATAACAGTGTGAATGGAGGGAGAATGCTTTAGTACAGTTTGGATCTAGGGAGAATTTTCAAGAGCAGCATAAATGGAGGGAGAAGGTTCTAAATGAGTGTGAATTAGTGTTAGTGTGTTCTGGCCTTTAAACAAAGTGCATAAGTGAGTCCATCAACAATTCACCTGTTCCAGTGCAGCCCAGGCCTTTGCCACAGACGGTTTAGCCACCGCATTTCTTGCCATTTTTTCAGACCCCCTCTTCAGTCCAGATCTGCTCCTTTCTTGTAAGCTCTTATTACTGTCTACAGCTGTTTCTCCTTTATCAACTATACTTGCATGATCCTCATGCTCCTCTGGTGCATTTTGAAACTTTTCTTTCATTGACTCCGTCTTCCCACAGGCCTCGCTGTCTACATCTATTGTTTCTATCTGTAAATTGTTCTTGTTCTCCACTAAATTACTCAAAAGATCATTGTGGGTCTGCAAGTCTACACTGTCACTCTCTGAAGCTTCCATTGCAGTTTCCTCCTCTCTTGTTTTGATTGTACCAGCTTCTAATCTTTCCTCTGAGCCTTGTGTCAATCCGCTCATTATCTCCTCCACATCTTCCAGTGAAGCGGTCATGGCCTTTATTTCATCTAGCATCCCAATCTCGGCCTCATCAGGCCTTTCACCCTCCTTCTCGGGATGTTTCTTCAACTCAAACACTTTAAATTCTTTCAGTTCTGCATCTTCTGCATCTTTCTGTGGATTCCTTAGCATCTCCAACTTTTCTGATGCTGTTTCACTCTCTGGCGGGTCCGAAGCCCCCGAGTGTTCAATCTGTCCACGGGGTTCGGTTTCATCACCTGACCCACCTTGCATGGTCCACTCACCACAATCTAAGGGGATCTGACTTTCAGACCTGTCATCTGGAACAGGAGCTTCTGCCTCAGATGACTGTTTAAGCATCTCCACAGCTGCTAAATATAATTCACTTTCTGTTTGTGGGCCTGTAGACAGCGCACACTTCGCTTCAGCCATATCATGGTCACTCACAGCTGTTAATTTACTGTGCGTTTCAAGCACTTCCATTTTCTGTTCAGTAAAACTGGTCTTTGTTTCATCAATAGTCGGCTCTGTTACCATCTCAGCACTTATTTTAGTGGTATCCTGTGTGTCATTTAGTTCCTGTGGTGACGGGCTTGGTGCTTCACAAAATGCAGCTTCATTTACTTCCTCTGCAGAACTGGACTTACTTGCGATTCTTTGTATTTCAAAGAATGCTGTTTCTGATTTCTTCACATCATCTGCAGCAACTTCTGCTCTGACCTCCTGTGAAAAGTTTGATATGGTCTGTGAAGTTCCAGATTGGTTTCCAGGCCCTGTTGCTACAAACTCGATGTCTTGCTTAATCACCTCCTCCGGTAGTTGCGATCCAATGATATCTAAAAGTTCCACTTCTGTTTCTGGAGTGTTTCCTGCTTCTGTTTCCTCTTCATGATGTTCCACCTGATCTGCTTCCATAATAACTGCTGTCAAATCACTGTCCCCTGCCTCATTTCCAGAAGCAAGCCCAAAGAGACCCCCTTTGCTAGTGAGTTCAGCATCTTTTTCATATATTTCTGCATTTTCCATCTGCCCTCTCACAGGTTCCTCCGAAAGTTCATACTCAGTCGCAGCTCTTCCATCAGTGTGTTCATTTTGGGCTTCAACCAGGTTTGATTCTTGGATGTCCGGTTTATCAGCATTTTCAAAACCTTTGGAGTGACCCAACTGATGACCCATTTCATGCTGGCTATCTTTCGCTGTTCCCACAGTATCTGGCTTTGTTACTTCAATGGTGTCAATCAGTTCCCTTTCTGGTGTCACTGCAGCCTTATGTTCAGTACTTCGACTAATAGGTTCTTCCTCTTCTTTATATGTTTCTTCATTTTCCAACTGTCCTGTTACAATTTCCTCCAACAGTTTGCAGTCAGTCTCCACCACTTTCTCAACTAATTCAATCTGAGATTCATCCAGCATTGTTTCAGAAGCTTTGGATTCATTTAACTGCTGACTTGCTTCATGCAGCCCATCTTGTACCATTTCCACAGTGTCCTGCTTCATTTCTTCACTGTTGATATCACTATCTTCCCTTTCTGGAGCCTCGTTTTCTGTGCTTTCCTCCATGCTTTTTTCATCCAACTTTGAATCACAAACATTCACGGCCCCCACCACATTATATTCACTTAACACCTGACCAGCTTCATGTTCCACATCCTTTACTGTTCCCACAGTCCCTTGATTTGTTTCCTCAACGGCATTAATCAGGCTCCTTTCCGGTGTCAATTCAGCCTTGATTTCAATCCCTTTACAAAGAGGTTCTGGTTCTTTTTCATATATTTCTGCATTTTCAATCTGTCTGGTCATGGGTTCCTGCAAAAGTTCACATGTAGTGCCCACTATTCCCTGAGGGAGATCAGTATGTGCTCCATCTAGCTTGGACTCACAGACGTCCAGTTCATCAGAACTTTTTGAACCTTCAAATTCACTCGACTGCTGCCCTGCTTCATGCTGCCAATGCTTTACCGTTCCCACAGTGTCTTCCATTTTTTCCTCAATGGCAACCCTTTCTGGTGTCGGTGAGGACTCACTTTTAACACTGCAGCTTGTGCGTTCTGCCTCTTCTGAGGCCATAAGTTCCTCTAGAAGTTTGCATTCAGTCTCCACCATTTCCTTGAGATATTCAGTTTGAGCCTCATTCAACTTTGACTCTCTTTCCTCCTCATTCTTTTCCATTCTCACAGTCTCCTGCTCTGCTTCCTCAGCACCGACACCAACCACTTTCCTTTCTGGAGTTGTTGAGGCCTGATGTTCCATTATTTCCTCAATGTATTCATCGTTAACATTGATTTCTTTGTTTAGAAGGTCTTCCCTTTCCTTCGTTGAATAGGGCAGCTGAGATGAGAAATCATCTGCTATGTGTGTACTTGCCTCATCTTCATCCCTAGTCATTCCCTGATTTCTCTCTTTCTCATCATCTTCCTCATTTTCATCCTGGTCTTCAGTGTGTTCCATTACTTTTTCCATTGTGAGCTCTCTGATGTTTACCTCATCTCCAAAATCACACTCTTCTTCTTGCTCAGCACACTTGTGGATTTCTTCTCCTTCATTGTCAGCATGCTCACTCTCTACCACGTCGTCAATCACGTTTTTGTCCTCTTTATCTACTGCATTCGCATCATTTTCATCCCCTTCATCCTCTGCATCTGTATCAAAGCTTCTGGGAAATCCAAAGTCTGGGCTGCCCATGTCTGCATCTGTGGAAGCCGGGTCAGGTTTTTCAAAAACATCATTGCTTTCTGTCTGCGCTGCCTTGTTGTTGTTGTCCAAAGTTTCTTCAGTATCCCTCTGTTTCTGTGCCTTTTTGTCCAGAACCTCTTTCTGAACTGCAGCATTCCACACAACACCAGTGCACGTGCGTTTGCTGGTGTCACCACTGTGTGTCTTTTCCCACTGAACAGCAGCTGTCCGCACATTGACGCCGCTCTGGGGTTTCTCTCTTTGGGACCATGCCTCTGTCTCCCTCTTTTCTTCCTTTTCCTCATCTTCTTTTAACTCCCTGTAACTCTTGTTGTCTGTTACATTAGAGATGGCTTCTTTCTGTTCAACAGCTGCATCTTGATTGTCTTTGTTTGCGCTGAGAAATCTTCCCACTGCCCCTGTAACGTAACCCTGTGGCACAAAGAGCAAAAGACAAGCGAGTTAGTTAGCTGTGGTCTGTGGTGAGGCAGTTATACAGTGTTGTTTTCTTTACAGAACTAGAGGGAGAGAGAGTGAGTGTGCTTAGCATAAAGTAACTTCTACATTGGTCACCCAGATTGTTATATCAGTGGCAGTATCAGGCCAATACAATATTGTATTTAAGCGACAGTATGGGGCCAATACAGTCCTGCATTTAAGCTGCAGTATGGGGCCGATTTGATACTGTATGTACATGGTAGTATGGGGCCAATACAAAACTGTGTTTAAATGGCAGGACAGGGCTAGTACAATGCTACATTTAAGTGCAATTATCAGGCAGATATTACTGATATTAAGTGCTAGTATTGGGCTGGCATGATACTGTATTTAAGTGGCACTATTGTTCTGATACAATACTGTATTTAAGTGCCAGTATTGCATTTAAAAAAGTGTATGCTTCATGTTTCTATTAGGGTTAGTTATTTTTTCACAAAGACATTTGCTAGTGTCAGTGCAGATCTGCAGACTTCTCATAATGAGAAGAGATCACCACCACTGCTTTGCACACCACCTGAGGGTGCGAGCATGAGATGGTTAACCATATATCGCAACAGAGTGACATATGGAAACATAATACATCATGTATGTACAATTACTCATGTGCAAATGAACCTTCTTGCACACACAGAGTGAGCAACGGAAAAGCCGCCTTCAGAAAAGGTCATAAATGGACAGTTATTTTATGAAGGCTGGAGGCCAAACCTCAGTTCCTAGACTGTCACAAGGTTACCAAAGTTTGAAAAGTTTCTCAAATCACTTGATTACCTAAGCAGTTCAATCGCCCGTGTCCTACATTTTTAGGTACTTTATGATTGGTATATGTAAATGAACTCTTCTGATAAGTGGGTGGGACTAAACTGCTACATGGGCCCTTTAACTTACAGTTAGCTCAGTGGATTATTTGCATGCTGCAAAACGCCACAAGACTTTTCCTTTGCTGTCTATAGACAGAAGACCAAGTACAAGACCAGCATCAGGAGACTACATTTTTTCCCCACATTGCCCACATCAAAGTGAACCTGAATGTTTGTGGTAAACTCTGCCTTTACTAGTTTAGGAACTTTGTCATCTGATGGTTAGGAGTGATGTCACATAAAAGTAAAGTAAAGTAAAGTGGCCCCTTATAATCATGCGTGAACACACCACAGCGCAGAACACAGTGTGAAATTCTTTCTTTGCATTTAACCCATTCACCAAGGGAAGCAGTGGGCAGTCACGAACAGGGCACCCAGGAAGCAGTGTGTGGGGATGGTACCTTGCTCAAGGGTACCTCAGTGGTGCCACTAACAGTCCCAGGATTTGAACCCCTAATGCATTTCAGTAAACACTTCAGTAAATAATGTAAATCATGGGAAGAACACAAATTATGCAAATGATGTGAAAGCAAGTTTTTCCCTCATGCAAATGCTCCAAAAGGTCCCATGTCATGCGAGACAGAATTTTCAAATGAAACAGCTTAATGTCGTATGTAAACACTGCTAATGTTTTAAAGCTTATTTGTCACTTCCAAAACAGCCAAAACATCATGCTTTGAATTCACAGTTTTATGATGTCAGCACATATACAGCTCATTCACTTCTTCAGCCCATAGCAGTTCAGCCCCACCTACTCACACGGAAGTTATAAGGACTGTTTCACCTCAATACAGAACAGCACGGATTTACATATATGTCTTAAAAACACAGCCTGTTTAATTCTGTGTGAAAAAAGAGGTTATAAAATGCCATCCATCCATTTATTTATTTTCTGAGCTGCTTATCCTAACAGGTCCGTTCCACTGCTCACACCCTGGATAGGTTGCCAGCACATTGTCATGTAAAAATGAATAAAACTGATTTAATCAAGCAAATGTAGCATTCAGGCATTTTAACCACATTCATATTCGGTAGTCAGTCATCTGGACTGCAAACTACCTCCGCCCTGGACCTCACCCTGTGAACACACAGCTTCATCAAGTAAGGCCTACACAAACAAACAGGCAATGACCTCAGTATATTCCACAGACAGACAGGCCTGATCTTATTCAAATAAATGAAAAGCCACAGTCTAATCTCATTTACATGAGCATAAAAAGCTACAGTATGAACCTGTCACAGTGAAGTCTTTTTGCCTCACCTTGACCTGACTCAGATCCACTACTAGACAGCCCAGAGGCCTGACAACCTTCAGAAATGAATGATTAGCCCCAGGAGCTTTGACTAATGAACTTCCAATGTTTTCTTTAAGAGATTTTTGGAAATTAACTCACCCAGACTGTCCAGATCGTGCGACCAACCCGATTTATTGAGCTTTCAGAGCCTTCCATCACAGCATGAGCTTCCTGTAAATCAGAGACTGAAGAGCAGCCCAGTTTCTATCTCAGACATGCTCAGCTCAGGCACCACCCAAGTCCAAGACATGAAGTTAGCCAAGCTGAGAGACGTCTGTTAAAGTTGTAGCCCTTCAGTTCCTGACACCGAGCAGCTCTGTGAAAAAGGAGGAGGAGGAAGGTCAGGTTGGACAGAAGAGAAGGCTGCTATGACAGCCAATAGCATTAGCACAGGATGTGTGTTGGTCTGTGGTTAAAAAAAAGGCAAGCCATTAGTGTTGCTACGTCTGACCACATAACAGCTTCTCTAAAGTCAGCAGCACTGAGGCACTTCCCTTAACTGCTGTTAGAAGCACATTTGCAAACATGATTTGGAGTTTTAGCTGAAAGGGCCTATTTTTGTCTTGTAATTCTGCTGACCAGTGGAATTTTTAAGATTAAAACCTGGTTTGACTTCTTGATGCAAACTGGAGTACAGGTTACCATTAGAAACCACCAGCTTCTTTCAACACCTTTAGATGACATTAAAACCATGAAATAAAGTGCCATGACCTGGCCATTAACCACCTTTAAAAACCCACAAGACGGTTTGTTAAGGTGTTTATTTGCCAAAAACATTTTTACATTACCATTTTCCAGCCTTTAACCTATTATAAAACCTTTTATATACTGTACCTTTAATATATTGTTTATATACATTTTTATATAGTGTACCATGTAAATGTATGTCAATGTGCTCTATTCTGATTAGCTGTGCTTCATTCAGAAAGCAACAGTCTTTATAACTGGAAGTGAATTTGAGGGGTGGAACTGCCAGAGGCTGAACAGGTCATGAATTTATGTAAATATGCTGGGTTTATTTTTGTGACATCATAAAATTATGCATTTAAAGCGGTTGGTAACTTTGTGTTTACCTGAAAACCTGGAAATTTTTGCCTGAACAACACTGGCTGATCTATAGGACTTGGCAAAAATAGAACAAAGATGAAAACGAGCCAAAGGCATTGTATGCAGTTCAGCCATAGAAACATTTAGAGCTCTTTAACGGCCCCACCACATGATTATAAAGGCTGCAGTTTAATTTAAGCGTCTGTAGGTGATGTTCCATTGTGGTTGAGGTTAGGTTTGTACTTAAACATTGGGTCAAAATGAGACTTGTGATAATTGTCATCTCACACTATCTACACAGCTGACTACTTCTCTCATGCGTGCACACAAATCAGTAAGATGTTTCATGCATGCTACCTCCTGTATGCCAGATCAACAGTGATGACCCATATTAATACAAAAGTCCAAACAAAACCACCCCAAAAAAAGGCCCCACAACTGGAGACAGGCGCAATAAGCATGCCGCAGCATGCCAGATACAATGCAAACAATACACACCTGAAATCGATACGGATACCAATAATATACACCTTTACCCTCTTAAGCAGCTGTTAAAATGCATTTATCTGGATGCAACTAGCTGCTGCTGTTGTGACCCCTCAAAGTGTGTATAGAGTGCGGCTATATAGAGCAGATTTTTTTGATGACGTAAGCCAGTGGTTCCCAAACGTTCTCTGCAGGGCCCCCCTTTTCTAGATAAGAACATTAATGAGCCCCCCCCTTCAAACTACACAGGTTATCCCATTGGTGCGCCCCTCTGCAATACCTCTGCGCCCCCCTAGGGCGCCCCCAGTTTGGGAACCACTGACGTAAGCAAAAGTGACTGCCGTAACATGTTTTACCCCTTTCTGTCATGCTCTGCATTTGTTTTCTCCTGTGCCATGTGGTCTTCATTTTTGTTGTGTTTCATGGCTCCACCCTTGACCTGCTCTCCTGCTTCACACCTGTTCATTTGTTACCTCACCTCTCACAGCTGCTCTTCATCAATCACCTGTGTAAGTGTCCCTGTCTTTGTGTTTGTTAGTCCACCCTGGCACTACTCTGCCTGCTACCTTGATTCCCTTTGTCAATCTATTATGTAACCTTATGTATTTCTATCATTCAGTATTTTGTTTTTGCTTTATATCCATCCTGTTTGTTTTTGGTTAATAAAGTTCCTCATTTGCATGAAAGTCTGCTCCAAGTCCTCCCTCAATTTACAACATATCACAGATGGATGCAGCAAATCAGGACTTTGGGCATGCAGAGTGCTTAGGTTAGGAAGGTGACTGGGCTAAGCTTGTAAGAGAAGCTACACTACAGGAAGGCCACAAGCTACACAGCTAGCTACAGCTGCTCCATGAAGTAAGTGGAGATGAGCGACCTGGCGGTGTGGTACATTAATTCATGGTATCATGGCTGGGACGTACATCTCCATCTCATCAGCTGCCCACTGGAGACCCCTAAGGCTCAGTACTGGGGCCCCTACTTTTTGCAATTTACAAATCTTCCTTGGGCGTATCCGCTCTCATGGCTTCTTTTAGCTATACCTGTCCTTCCCACCAGACAACCACATGGATGAACGATCAACACCTACAGCAAAATCTCAGCCAAACCTTCTATCAATTACAATATCAATATAAAAATCGCCTCTTCACTCCTCACCTCGTCCAAGGTGGTGAGCAACCTGGGTATCATGATTGATGACCAGCTGTACTCCTGTGACCACATTACATCTGTCTCTCAATGTTGCTTTGCTGTATACAACATCAGGAAAATCAGGCCATGCCTGACACAGTATGCCACCCAACTCCTGGGACAAGCCATGGTTATCTCGCCTTGATTATGGCAATGCCTTCCAGCTTGTACGATACCCTTACAGCTGGTTCAGAATGCAGCAGCTCATCTGGTCTTCAATAAACCCAAAAGGTTGCATGTCACCCCACTGCTGATTGATCTACATTTACTACCCATGGCTCCCAGAATTCAATTCGAGTCACTAACTCTTGCCTACAGAGTGACATCTGGATCTGCACCCAGCTACCTTAATCCCATCAGTCATCTTTATGTTCCTACTCACTCCACTCCAAGGAACATAGTCTGGCCCTATACACAAAGCAAACCCAGACTCTTTTCATTCATAGATCCATGCTGGTGAAATTATCTTCTTACAGTACTATGTACAAAAAGATTTTAGTACTTACAACTCTCCTCTGGTTCTCACACTGTCCTGAAACTTGAGTGTTTCCTCATATTGTAAGTTACTTTGTATAAAAACATCTGCCAAATGAATGTGATGTAACGTAAATGCCTCTCCCCTGGATTAAAGGCAGCCTGTGGCTGATGGGTGTGCAAAGTGGGGCGGGCTTCCGCAGTGACTGGCCTTAAGCGGTAAAAGTAAAAGAAGTAAAAGCGGTAGAAAGTGTGCTGTTCACAAGTCATACAAATTTTATTATGATAATTATGTCATTGCCAAAAGTATTGTACAGGTACACACCAGCTAAAACAACTCAAACCACTTCAGTTGTTCAGTATGTGGGCTTTTAACTCATGTTTGAATACTCTGAATGCTCACTTTATTACTGGTACATTTGTAACAGAGGTTATGTTATTAGTAGTAAAACTCAAATACATGGTACTTAAAAAAGGTAGAAATGAGAACTGCTGAATTTCATTAAACACAGAGTAAAGTGATAAAAAGAGTCATGGATAATTACATGTTCTTCATAAATAAACACATGGAGAGACATTTTAGTGATAGGGCTTCAGGGCGATGCTTCCTCTTCTGGCTCTGAAAGAGTAAGAAAAGTGCAGATTAACACTAAATACAAGTTACATCCAGTATTAAAGGGACATTCCAATGATTTTGTTTTTTAATTCTGGCATAAATAAGTGGTAAAGATGTACGTAAAGTCGTTCAGAGTGGGTTTGGTGAATGAAACTAGACCTCCAGCGTAGAAAGGTATTTCATAAAATGTTAATGAATGTGATTTTTTTAACCAGAGTTTTGAGAATCTTTTGGCCTAAAACTAATCCCATATATGGGGGGAAGGGGTTCATATTGGGTGCTGTGAGGCAAAATAGTCCCCAAAGAAAACTGATTTAGTTCAGATTTGCCACTATTTTACCATCACTAACATTTTTTTATTAACACTCAGAAGACACATGTACTGTTGGGTTTGGAAAGTTAAAGATGTAATGTCTGGTTCCATTCACAATCACTATAACAATCAGATTCTGTACAATAAACCGGACCCACTCTTAATGACTTTTTTCTTTTATATAAAACTGAATTATGGGGAATTTTGGAAAATAGTTTTTCTTTAACATGACACTGCTTGATATTGTGTTTCTCTCTCTCTCTCTCCTTTAATATCAAATGAAAGTGATGTCTCATAGAGATAATAATAGTTTGTGTTGCTTACCTGTCCATGTGAGGTAAATAGGCAGGCTAAGTGCAGGATGAGTAATCTCCACAGCGACTCGTAAACGCTCTCTCCCCCCCTGTCTTTCCCCTTTCCCCACATTCACCATGTTTATGTAGGGGGTTTCCAGTTCTGTCTCTCCAGCTTCACTTTTGGCCTCCTGTACGAAGTCGGATGACCGTGCCTGATGTTCCTCGGCCACTGATGTATTATTCTCCTGTTCCCTTTCACTCACGTCAACAGGGCTGTACTCCACTTCATTTTGTAAAACAGGAAGCTGCAAATCTGTAAAACACACCAACACTTTTAGTTCATCTTTTTAATTACACTGAACCACAGAGCATATTTCTTGTTCCCTAATAATTCCCTATTAAGTAAAATGCTTACATGTACTGGAATCGGCCAAGGCACGTCCCGCGTTGGAAGCTACACTATAGTAGCTAACAAGCTTAAACGTAACGAAAATCATCACACGGTTTCTTCAAACCATGTTGAGCTGTTGACCACCTGAGCAATCACCTGAGAAAACCCACAGTAATCCTAAAACCCCAGCAAACACCAGAGATGCCATAGCAAAAAGTGAGTAATATCCGAGCAAGCACTTCCTAAAAAGTGCTTAGCAACCACCTGGAATACCATAGTAACCACCTAGCAAACAATTAACCAACCACCTAAAACAATGTAGCAACTCTCTTGTCACACCCTAGCAATCGCCATGGATATCAAAGAAACCACTACACCAGCAATCTTAATAGCAACTGCCTAGCAACACCCTAGCAACCATCAAGCAATAACCTAGAAATTATCTAGCCATTATAGTCCTGTAGCTCCAGTCCAAAACCAAAGAATGATTTGGCTGGATTTGGACTTATGTGACGAAGTAGGTTGGTAAAGTGAGTTCTCTCAGTCGGTATCTCAGGAACCTGGTGAAAATGCAGGACATTCTTAGTTTTGTTTACAGACTCCTCGCCACTTAAGTACTTGCTGCCCAACAGCCTGTCCATTTCTTTGATCTATTTAACTGGCTGCTTATTCTGTTCATAGCATACTCACTGCGTAGACGTCCATTTCTGCGGCTGTGGGGTTGTGCCTCATTTCCCTGAGGCCCTGTAGACCTCGCCAAAGCACAGACGCTCTGCAGCTCTCGTTCCCCACTGTCTGTGACTTCCCTCTCTCTGGAGACTAGCTGGCACAGGGCTGAGCCCCCAGCGGCCCAAACCAGCTTAGGCTTTGGGATCCCGCCCAACAGCCGCAAGGTGAACACCCCTACCCCACTGTTCTTCCAGGTCACAGACAGAGGGACAGAGATGGAGGGAGCCACTGGATGGAAGAGAACAAACAAGAGGGAAAATGAGGAGCCAACTTGCCTCTCAGTACTCTAGAGTATACTTACTCTGTAGATGTGTATTCAAGACAACATTTATATTGAGCGTGTTCTTTCAGCTGAAGGGGAATTCCACCAGCTTTTCAAAACACGATGGATGAGATAAACAATGTCAGGGTGGGTTTGATGTAAAATGATTAATTGTAGATGTAAATGATTCATTTAAATGTTTTTACATTAGGGGTAAATGGAACAAGGTGGCACATCGCCAGCAAAAAGATAGCAGTTTTATATAGACTTTTAAGACATGTTAGTGATACAATAGTAAATCTGAACTAAATCAGTTTTCTTTGAGGACTAGTAGACCTCTCAGTGCCCTGAATGTACTCCTCCATCATGAATGAGTTTAGTATTAGGTCAAAACAATGTATTCATAACCATTTCATGTGAGGGAGCTTTTTGAGTTGGGTGTCTGGTTCCATTCTCCACCAATGGGAACAATGATATCACTAAAACAGAAATTTAGTATAAAATAAGGGAAAATTCTTCTAGTTGTTTTAAAGCCAGTGACTTCCTGAACATACATCTGAATTTTAGGCCGTAAGAATGTTTGGGCTGAGTTACCAAAGCGGAATTTCCTCCAGACGCGCTCAATGGGCTCCTGTAGGGAGCAGTGCTCCACTCTGCACACAATTTCTCCACCATCCTCCACCTCCTTCAGCCCATTCTCCACCTCCTTCAGAACAGCTGTGGCCCGGAACACCTTGGGCTGGGTCTGGATTGGCCCCCAGACTTCTGACGTCCCCTTAACCCCTTCCTCTTTCCCAGCTACCTCCTTGAGTTCCCCCTCTTCATCCTCACTCTGCCCTCGCTTAAACCATGTGACGGAGATTGTAGGAGGGTAGAAGCCTGTGATGTCACAGGACAAGGTCAAAGGCCCTTGCTGGGAAGATGGTGGGGTGCAGCTGATTTCTGACACTGTGGGCTTCTTTATGAAACCTGGATGGAAGCAGGAAAGCAGGTCCCTTTATGACATTTGTGTGAATTTATAATTCACTTGGCCATTGTCCAAACTGTCTTTATCTCTGATAATTAAATAGGCAGATTTAGATAATAATATAATATACTAATTGTTTTCTGTGATTAGGGTCCTTAAAGTTTAACGCGTGTAACCATATATACATGAAGAGATGGTATTTTTTGGCGTATTTCTATGCTTTCTCACCTCTGGTTTTTCGTGTGATTGGCTGTTTGAGTGATAAGTGGTGGACAGTGACCCAGACAGTGGTCTCCCCTCTGTCCAACTCAGCTCTGGGCAGCCTGCACTGGCTCATGGCTGAGAAGAATCCTTGGGCGTCCGGGCGCGGGGCAGCCAGGGCTGGGGGGGCTGCGACCGGGCACAGCTCACCTCCCTCACAGAACCAGCGGAACGTGATGATGTCCGGGTGGAAGTGAGAAGCCTTGACGGTCAGCATGACGACACCTGGGGACGAACCGCCTGTTACCGCCTTTTCACTTTCTTTTTTTGTGTGTGTGTGTGTGTGTGTGTGTGTGTTCACAATCGGGTGGGCCAGCGAAACTCATACCTGTCTCCTCACTGGGTTCAGAAAGTTGGATCTCAGAGACTTCAGGCAAAGCTAAACAAACAAAATAAACAAATAAATAATTGTTCCCTGTAAGCAAAAGTACAACACACAAGGCAGTACAGTACTGGGGTGTTTCTATAATTTGGGGTACATTCCATGTCCACTGATGTTTTTTATATTTATTTAGTCTTTTGTTCTCAGAAATTTCACATTTTTATGCATAAATAATGTAATATCGCTATATAAACATTTAATGTCTTTTTTGCATATTTTTTATTAAAATGTATCATGATCATCTTAAATGTACAAATTTTGCCATGTCCGATTTCAGGCTGACAGTATTTTGGTTTCAAAATAAAGCATTAAAGACATTAAAGTCAGAGGGTGGTGGCTAATTTGAATACAATATGGTGAGTGTCTTCTCTTTTTCTTCGAGATTTGATCAAAAAATGGCCCTGGAGTATATTAATTAATCATAAACTAAGTTACTCACAATCATGGCCTTTAAATGTTTTAATATTTTAATTAAATTATGTGTTAAAATTTGCTGTTATTCTGTTCAAGAAAATGCTATGTGCTTAGCTATGCTACGCTAGGTGTTATGAGACAAAATATGGAAATTGTCAACTAAGTTACCCAGACCCAACATCTGCTCTCTGTTATCATTAATTTTAACCACATTATTATCAGCTAAGTTAGTTGTGTCAACCCCGTTACCTTCATTGTCAACTAAGTTACAATTTAAATAATCAAGTTATAACAACGAAAATGAAGTTCTAACATAATTTGAAGTTTGTTACACATGGGAACAGGTATGGACTTTATATGATTTATTTTATTTTGAAAATGACTGGTATGGCAATCCCACTAACTTACCACACTTTTATTTAAAAACAGTATGTTTTGGAGTTTTTTTTAAACCTTTTTCTTGAGGGGAAATGTAACCCAAATTATAGAATCACCCCTTATCCAATAGGATAAATATAAGAGAAGCACATTAGAGAGCAGCAGAGGTGAGCTGAAGGTTTTGCCTTCACTGAAAAAATTACTTTTGTCTTTTACAGTTTGTCTTGTGCAGCCTCTTTCTATTCATTAAATCATTCAATTATTTATTTGGTCCTAGTTTTCTTTGAGCCAGTCAGTTTAGTTTTAATTCTGAAAATAAACTAAAGCATTTTTGAAATCAGAACACCACACATACACAGAGTATTAGTTACCTGAAAAAAATATTTAGAAAGTATAATGACTGGGAGATTTTTCTTACATTACTAAATATGCTAAATAAAGCTTATTTGGTTTAGAATAGATAAAAATAATGTTCTCCGGTGATGCTCAGTATTTCAGTGTGTTTCTTGTAGAAATTCAGTATTATTTGTAGTTTCAATCAGAAACCCGGTTTGACTCAATCTGTCCTTCATTAAATTGACTCTGGAGCTGCTGATGGAGTTTCACAAATCCAAACAATGGTTAGGAACCGAGGAGAAATCTGGAACTGAACCTGTGTTCTCCTCACTAGCTCACAAAATACCAACTGCTCTTACA
>JBBPCY010000109.1:30632749-30652760 GCA_037974405.1 Brachyalestes nurse | reverse complement strand
AATAGTGATATAAATATATATATATATATATATATATATATATATATATATATAGCAATCCAGTAACAGCAATGTTAGGAAAGCTGATAGATAACTGAAATCTTTAATTTATTTTAAAAATATAATACATCTTTCTACTTCCAAATTTGAAGTATTTCCCACATAAATGATTAGAACGTTATTAGGAACTTTTACTTTCTGGCACCATTTACTGTTTTGCAGTTATGTGTTTGGACTATTGGAAGTTATAAGAAGTGTGTGGTCTTCTAACAGACTTTCTGACCACAGGTGGAGTAACTCACCCAGTATAGTAAGTGTGACACTGATTGAGTAATCAGTCCCATTGCCCTTCAGTGTGCACTCATACATCCCCTGCTGGTGTGGGGTGATATTGTACACGGTCAGAGGGAAAGACCCATTGATGATGTTGGAGGTGTCCAGGTGGAAGCCTCTTTCTGAATGGTTACCAGATGCAATGACCGAACCTCCAAAAGACCAGGTGACATCTAGGAGTTGGTCGCTCGCTGGATCAAATAGGCATGGGAGGACGGCCGAGGAGTTCAGAGAGACAAAGATTTCTGCTGAAAGAACTGGAGGTCAAACCGTAGAGGCAATTATCCATCAGTAAATTTCGATAACATGAAAAATATATAATGAAGAAATAAGAAAAGGAATGGCTTGAAAGCAAATATGAGTGAAAGTCTGTGTACCCCTGATCCCAATTACACTTTCTCAATGATTTTCAGTGTGAAAAGGAGAACAACAAACATAAGTACAACATATTTCTTCACATTTTTAATAATTGGCAGTATGTAACTTGTAAAAATGTAAAGAAAAATAAAAAATAAAAAAGTGACATGTATATAGTAAGCCATCAGTCCTTCAACTACTAAGCTACTGCTAGCTTGACTGAATGATGTGCATTCATATCATATCATGTAATATAATATACAATTACCTATAAACTATAATTGCCACCTAACTGGGGAAATAAATAACTGTGCCTTTAGAGGAACCTTTCAATTTTTTCTAGCAGGACACTTCAAGGTCAGAAATATTCATAGGTGGTTTCACACAGTATATTTAATGTCTAAGGACTCTTTAGAACTCTGCAATTAGTCAAAATCTGTCTTTTATGATCCATGCAGTTGTCCAGTGTTCTGCAAAGACTGATCATACCTATCACACACTCAGAAAAATGCAGTTTGACGTGGTTTATGATAATAACGATAACATTATCATATTGTCCAATTCTGGTGGAGCATCGCCAGCGGGGATACAACCAAATGGCCCCAGGCGCCACATCAATATTAAGTATTTAATGATGCAGGAACGCCTTGGAACAGCTTCTGGCATTGTGTTTAATCATCTCTGACTCATAAACAATCCAAACAAGTGGAGAAGTCATTTCGGAAGGGTTCTAAATGTTCAGATCCCTTCAGTCTGTCTGTTAGTTCTTTTTAAGCATAATAGTGTGGGAGCTTCATCCTCAGCCATGCCATAGCCATATGTGGCCGGGAGTACAAGACAGCATAACTGTCCTCAATTGTCTCATGTCCAATATGCTAAGTATGCTAGCTCTGTAATGTCAGCTAGAGAGAGTACAGTTTGGGGGAGAGGGAGAACCACTCTACCCACTCAGACAGCGATTTGAGTGAAAATTGAGTGAGAAGTTTATTTGTTAGACATGCTTTCCATGTCATTTACACAGTGGTCACCAACCCTGCTTCTGGAGATCTACCTGCCTTCAGCTCCAACCCTAATGCTCTCCACCTGATCTATCAGATCAATAAGCTGGATAGCGTTATCCTGAAGTTAACCTTCAGGATAACTGAGTACCAGTGCATTACAGTCGAGTTCCTAATTCCTTGTATCTGCTTCTCTTGTCTTTCTGGAGCTGCAGTGTTTTATTTTAGGCCAAAAGGGTCTTGGTTTCCAGATGATTGATGGACTAAGAGGTTCCTTTGCAGCTCTACAGGAGAACACAGCACTGGAGAACCAACTCAGGTGAGTTTTTGGTAGCAGTTTCTTCTCTTTTGGTCATATGTTTGGACAAGATGCAGAGTGAAATAAAAACAAAGGTTTGCCTGTCCCTTTCCACATCCACTGTTCTGTTATCTCCACATCTGCTGTGATAGTGAGGTGCTCTGTTACACCACTGCTGATTGTAAAATATTCCAGAGCTGTCTTTCATCTGATCGTCAGATATTTATGATCCTGGTTATTGATTAAGCTAATGGACTCCTTTAGTCCTGCGTTAGGCCTAGAACCAGGCTCATGTTCGTTTAATAACATGTTGGATTATCTTGATTGTGAATGAAACCTCAGCTGATAAGACTTTTATTCCCATTAAACCTGTAGGAGGGAACGGGTGGAAAATGTCAGTTTTGGCTGATTCAGCACAGAGCTCTTCTACTGGAATGGTGCTTTAGGCTATTAGTAGAGCTTTGGAGACTAACCGGGCTGAGACTGGATTTGTGGCATGAGAATGCTTTAATAATCTAATACATAACTGCTGATAAGAGTATCAATGAATTAACAGCAGAGCCCGGAACCAACGGATCATTTGTAGACATATTAACCTTCTGCATTTCAACACAGAGTCAAGGAGCCAGATTTGACCTTGGTGGAAGTATATAGAGAAAGAAAAGTAAAAAAGTGAGATATGATTGGAATTCTACCAATATATGTTTAGAAATGTTATTCTATTAAAATTTCTTTTCAATACACTTCCCAAGAATACTTAAGAATTATTTAATAATATATATAATATACACACAGTTTATAAAATAAAAAAAACTATAAAATAACTATATATATATATAGTGTGTGTGTGTGTATACAGCAGCATATTTTAGATTTTTATTCTTGTTCACTGGAAAGCTCTTGAGTGAACAACTATAAATGAAAATATGTCACATAAAAAAAGGTCCCTTTATAAGATGGAAAAAATCTGTAACAGAGCATATCTGACATCCTGTTAACTGGTTGTGGGGTGATGTCAAATTCTAGACTGTCCTTTAACTTTAAATGCAGTACTTTACTATGTCATGCCATTGACTGTCACTTAATATCTTGTTAAATATCTAACAATTGTCTGGTGATCCACATTATATTTATAATTATATCAGATGGCTTTTTGTAGTTCGGTAGTGATGAACCAAAAAACAGAAGGCACTCAAATGGTGAACATACTGTGTACATACTGTATTTGTTAGCAAATAATACTGAATGTGTGTCTTAGTAAATGTAACAAGCAAATGTAGAAAATGTAGAAAACAACTGACTGATATTTTAATATTTAATATTTTAATATATTATTGACCTGATTATATTTTATATGATTATAACTACTTTTTAGTTCCCTACAGAACATTTCATAGGTTGGTAGATGTGAGGCAGAGGAACCTTGTAAGTATGTAAAGAACTTGACATGATGTAAAGGTTTTTGGAATGACAATTTCATTCCTACAGAACCCTCAACATCTTTGTGAAGGTTCTTCACACTCGGACGGTTCTTTAGGGAACACTCGATAATTGCAATAAATAGATAATTGCAGCAAACTATCAGTTCATATCTTCTCAAAATATGTGAAGTATTGAGTATGATATCTAAAAGTACTTTATGTCTTATTCTTTATTCTTATTTCAAATGTTCACACTTGCAGAATAACACCTGTTGTTACGTATATAGTTTTATTGCCCAGATTTGTCTGTAGAATAGTATTATTATTATTAATATAACATCCTGATCTTTTGTACTATGTTGTTTATCCTAACTCATCCCTATCTTATAAAAACCACATTTATTATTATTATAATGTAGTAATAAAAATATATTGTACATAAGTACAATAAGTACAGTTTACACTTGTCCTATAACGTTTCTGATAGGCAAGGTTTTCTCACTCTGGGGTTGAATATTATCCCGGTTTATTAAGTTCCCCGAAGCAGAATTGATGACCCCCCCTCGTCCCACTGAGGGTAAACGGAGCTGGACGCCTAAACTTTCCACACGTTCAGATGGTTTTGGATGCAGAGTCAGCAAACCACAGCTGAGGGCGAGTTTCTGTTGTTGTACAGTACATCCAAGTAGTAAACAAACACAAGCAAACGAAAAGTGGCTGGTTTTCTAATTTCTCACAAGCTGGCATCAACAAACTTTATTTCTCATCTCTGGCCTCGAGCTCTGAGCCCTCAGCAGTCCTGATGCTGCATAAGGAAGTGTGTGATTCATGGTCAATTAACTTGACTGACAATTCAATTAGTTACTGTTTCTGTCTGCCATTCAAATGAAGATAAAGCTGCATGTTTACAGACCTGCTTTCATAAAAAAGACCTGCCCTGTATAACTGCAGAAAAAAAGATTTTATTCAAATACTCACCCAGCTTTATTGGGCTCAGGAGACACAAACACAGCAGGACTTTAAACTTCATGGTCTTTAACTGATCGGAGCACACATGCCTTATCAAGCCTTTTCGTTTTCTCCCTCGCTCTCGCGCACACACACACACACACACACTGTCAAACACTCTTATATACAGACGGGACAGTGGGCGGGCCACAACGGGCTGGGGCCTGGAGACAAGGCCCGACAAGAGGGGCGAGCGGGCCGCACATCTAACGGTCGCTCACTTAGAGACATGGGGGGGTAAACAGAGAGAGAGAGAAGGATTGAGAAAGAGAGAAAAAAACAGAAAAAGTGAGAGTGAAGGGTACACAGTGGGACAGAAGGAGGGGGTAGAGAGCGAGGGAGGAGAAAAAGGGAGAGAAAATCGAGGGAAAGAAGGGGGAGAGAGAGAAATGAAAAGGAAAGAAAGAAAAAAAGACGAGAGACAGAAGAGAAAAGGTGAAACATAACCAGTGAAAGGGAGAGAAAGCGAGTCAGAGAGAAAGGAGGAGAAGGTAATATCAAGAAAATACAGGGGAAATGTGTTGATGAGAGAGAAAATAAGAGAGATGAAGAAACTATGAGTAAGAAAGAGGTGGACAGAAAAAGATTGATAAGGAGGGAAAAAGAAAGAAAGAAAGAAAACTAGAGAGAGAGAGAGAGAGAGAGAGAGAGAGAGAGAGAGAAATAAATAGCATGAATCACAGAAAGAAAGCATGGGGAGAGAAATGGATAAAAAAGAAAAAGATGGAAAATTAATCAACAGAACAAAAGAATGACATGAAATGAGGGAGGGAGAAAGGGGAGAGAGAGAGAGAGAGAGAGAGAGAGAGAGAGAGATGTGCGTAACGAGGACAGTGGTCACTTAAAATTCAGCCTGGCTGCTGTCCAGAGTTTTAGGCTACTTTACATGCACACTGTAAAGTGACCCAGCTGAAATCAGGGGCTTCACTGCTGATCTCATGTGGACACATCACATGTTCCGACTTCCATTAGGAACAGAGGGAAGAGGAGGAGGGTGCCTTCACACCTCTAATAATCTCTTTCTATCTCTCTATCTCTCTTTCTCCTGACCTTATTGAGGTGGAACATTAACCAGCTGGAAAGGTTTCCACCACACTGTAAAGTATTTACAGGTAAAATAAAATATTCAGTAACTTTATTAGCTGCTCGTACACAGATATGAAGGCTACAGTAAACTCACTTGCAGGTGAAGCGTTTATATAACAGAAACAATGAGGGAACTAGGCAGAACTTCAGCCTTTCTTCACCCACAAATGTGTTAGTTCACTGCCTGCTATTATCATACAGTGCTAGAAACTACATAAACAAGTAGATTACACATTCTTTAAAGGAACAGTTCAATGAAAAATATATTTACACAGTTTTCCACTTTCCCCAGATCAAGACGAGTTTGGGGTCTGAAAGTTCTCCTTTATAGTTTAATGCTTGAGCTACACTAGAAGTCAATACTCACCTATGTTTTTTTTGGGGAATACTTCCCTTGACCTGCTCAAACCACATCCAGCTCATCATGAAAGTGGGGCAGACTTGAGGGTGTGGTTTAGGACACAGCATGACTTTCTATAAGCTGTAAAAATGAACCCTGTAGCCAAACATGGCAGCCTTTTGACTGATCTAGATCTAAACATGTCACGGCTGAAGGGGGGAATGAGTCAATGTTTTTTTGCACTACTGAATGGTACATAAGAGACTGGTCACATTCATTATGAGCACTGTGAAAAAATATCCATAGTAACTAGAGGAACCCTCCATGGGAATGTTCACCTTGACCATCCAGCTAACTGTGGCTCCTTTAGCTGAGCTTGCCTTCCTGGCTGCGGTCGAAACTCCATCATGGTTTCGTCCAAATTAGTTTTGTTTTGTTTTTTTTCTCCCTGAGCTAAACCTGAATTCTGTTTGTGTGACCCGACCCTTTATTTGCCCTCTTTTCTTTTTCCGTCATGTCAAAACTGTTCATTCCAACACAGGGAGTGGAGTTTGGTTTGCTCTGCGCAAATCCCTTCCCCAGGAACGTTAGCGCTCCTTTTGATTGAAGCGCACACAAATCAGTGCCCGGGTGTGTGGCAAAGTGTGTCGGCCTGCACAGCAATGCGGCAATTAAGCGGGGAGGGCTGCGAGAGAAGAAACAAGGGTTGGACGAGGGGACTGGGAGAGACAGAAACGGAGAGGGAGGGAGGGAGAGGACAGAGGAAGATTTAAACACCCGAGAGAAACACAGGCTCCTCACAGAGAGGGGGAAAAAGGAGCCCACTGTTGGTTGCATTAAACAAACTTAATGAAGTGAATGAAAATGCGCATCGCTTCGAAATGAACTTGATGATCTGCATGAAAAACGAAGGATCATTGGTAATAGACTGTTAGCGGGCCCTCAGTGAGGGGATTCACAGTCGTCATGCTTATGAATCCATTCACAGACAATTATATTCTATATTAGCCTTAAATTGAAGGGAACACGCCCCCCCCCAAAAGAAATGCCCATTTACTGTAAAGTTAAACCATATTTGTGGTCAAGCACATGCAGGATGATGATGTGTTTTGTAGCACAAAAAGGGACATTTTTAAGGTCATTTTATGTAGCATGCTGAATTAGCTTTTCCTCTTGAAGTGCCCAGCTAAAGTCTAGCCAGGCAGAAGACACAGTAAAGCATGTCATTGACTGTTTGACATACAGTGAATGAGAGTGTATATATGATATGTATCATATACCCACTTTTTGACAGTGTGCATATGATTACAAACATCCATTGACTATATATATGATATACCCATTGTGTCTATATACATATATGTCTATATATGTCATATATATATGTCAATAGATTGATATGTCAATAGATGTGTACATCATATGTAAACAGTCAATAAGTTTGTAGTGTATATGATATTTTTTTGTGATAACACTGCTTTTGTTATAAAACAGAATGCTTGTCCACTACACTGAGTCAAGACACGGACAAACAAAACAACTTAGTAAAGTTGCCATCAGGCAGAACAAACACGGTCATGCCACATATTCACTCGAGTGATCTTGAGCTGTATGCACAAGCACAGATGAAAGATTTTAAACAAACCTGGCCTTATTACACACTTTTCCTTTCTTCTTTATCTCCATATCTCTTCTTAGTTTGATTTTAGTGACTGAAATTACTTGTTAAACATTAAAGATTCATTTTTGTCATCTCGAAACCACATTTTTGGATCATTTCCATGGATCCATTTATCATGCAATGTTCAAACAAAAGGGCAAAATGGCAGCTGGCCAGTGATGCTGGGAGCATTGCTGTGAAGATTTAATTGAGATTGCTGGATCACAAACGCCATCCCAGATTCATCAGATGGAGCTCCTTTACCTCAGAAAATGAAGATCATGTAATGGAACCACGATTGTACTCGGACAGGTGTGTCTTACCAGATTTCTCTCACGCTAACGATAACGAGCAACAGCAGTCACTCAGAGAACAATTAGTAAAGAACTGCACTGCAGTTGTCTCTGTTCCTGCACCACCCCCATGTTAAACTGTTGAAGAAGAAGAAGAAGAAGAAGAAGAAGACAACTTTACACATCATCAGCGAACTCTGGTCAGACCAAATCAAATCAGAATGTTTTTTATAAAGAAGGATTAATCAGAAGCAATCCATGCAGACTCTGTGAAGTACAAAAGTATGAAGCATCATGATCTGGAGCTGCTTCTCTTTAGATGGAGCATCAGGTGCTAATGTAGGAGACATAAATGGAGTAACATCCCAGGAGACATCAGAGGAGAATTTAATCTCATCTGACTTGGGGAAAAGATGACAAGAAGACAGCGACCCCCACCATGCAGCCAAAAAAACTCAAGATTGGTTTCTACTGACTTCAGTCCTACTGAAAATGAGTGGAGGATTTTGACCAACAGAGGAATGGACCAAAATATGGTGAGAGGGAAGTACTTCTTAGCCTAAATGCCTTGAAGCTGTAATGACCAATGATGGCTTTGCATGAAAAGTACAAATGTTATGTAAGAACTGACCAGGTGATGACTAATATCAACTAATTTTACACATAACAGTTCAAGGTTAGCATTGTGTGAACAGGCGCGACCGAGGAAATCCAAAAACACAATCCAAAAATCAGGCAAGGCCAAAGGGGGCAAACATCAGCATCAAGGCAATATAAAAGGCAAGATCCAAAAACAGGGCAAAAGTAAAAAACCAGGATCAGGAGTATCAGAGGTAAGGCAATAATAATAAGTCCAAGTACAAAGAATGGCCAAAACTCAGAAAGCAAACAGAATAACAAAGAATGCTTGGCACACCAGGAAACTGGCAGTGCTTCACAATGTCTGTATATCACTATCAGTCCTTATATAGTGCTTCATTATGTTTTGTTTCTTTGTTCATGGTTACAAATACATACTTTTGGCTTCATACTTATGAATACAAAGTTAAAAAAACAGGTCTGAATGCCTGGGTCTATGCAGTGTAGTTGTGTAATCAGAACAGGTGAGGTTATTAACAATTAAGACAATGTTTGTCATGACTTGAACAAGAAAAACTGGTCTCTGCTGTGACGTCGGCCCAGAGATCCAAACTCCATAAGGAAATTCAGTTTCTTTTCCTTCATTCAGCCATGGGATCACCACTTTTCATGCTGTGTCTTATCGGTATAATGCTGTTTGCTGAAGGTAAGCCGATTGATGTTTGTGTGTAAACACTGTATGTACAGTAATATGCAGTAATATGTACCACTAATAACTACCTACACTTTTCTTTCAACAGACTCGGGTACTCAGACTACAACCAGTAAGAAAGACCTTACACTGACTCATGGGGAGAACCCATCTGATCCTCAGACCATACACTAGAGTAGTAAAAAAATGTTTTGTGTCTAGTTGGTAGTGTTGGACTATAAAGATAGTGTGTGAATGCAAACACAGGCAGTGGTGATATGAATGGAACCCAACAGCGGGATACAAAAGGCAACTGCATGTATTTCTCACTGCATCCTGTGTTTCCCAGGCTGTGGGCAAGCCCCTCTGAACACCCGTGTGGTGGGAGGTACTGATGCTCAGGCGGGAAGTTGGCCCTGGCAGGTCAGCATGCACTACTCAGGCGGACACAGGTGTGGAGGAACGCTCATCCACCAAGAATGGGTCCTCACGGCTGCCCACTGCGTGCATTCGTGAGTGTTGGCTGCTTTTTACTGAGAGGGTTCTGTGCTATATTTGCGTGCTCTACAGCCATTTTCAAATAGTAGTAATAGTAGTAGTAATACTAATAATAGTTAATGCAGTGGAGAACATACCTGACCATGTCCTGCTACCCTTAGTTACCGTTGTTATGGCTGTCAAACATTCAGGTCCCGCCACCTGGTGGCATACCGCTGGTACTACCAGCCCAACAGGTTACGCTACGAAACACAATGTCCTTAAAATGTGCTTAACTCTACCTTAATTTAGCCATGAAAATACACCAAACCCCTTCATTTGAATTAAGTGGCCGTTAGTTTGTGAAACCGACCCCTTAATTTTACCTTAAAATTAGATTTAAGGCACGAGTGTGAAACCCCTTCATCTTAAATTTGAGGCCTTAAATTCAGGAGGTTCTATTATTTAAATAGCAAATCTGAAAAAGAAAAAGTAAAGTTCAGTAGTTTCCCCCCTTAATCAGCCGTAGTCTGTCCAGTTTTTCTCTTAATTTTCCATAATTTCCTGTATGGGAAATTAAGATGAAGGTATTTTTTTAAATAAGGTGTTTGGTTTTGTAGTGTTAGTTTAAGAGGCACGCTGCACAACATTTTATCATAAATAAACCAGATTCATAAAGTTCACTAGAGACATATTTTAAAAACTGACCAAATTAAAGTTTCAATAAAAATGGATTTTGGAAACCGTGTTTACATTAGTTAAAGCAGGGTTTTTAGGTAGGATGTTTAAGCTAAGTTAAGAAGCCGCCCCTTTAACAGAAGCTGTGACACTATACAAGTACATTAATATTTCAAAGAGTGTTGTATAATCTGACTGGTTATCATGCATATTGTCAGTAGATGTTCGATTTTTCAGCCCGCAGTAAGTCATACTGTGTCCTAAACCATAACTAAAATTCTGTTCCACCTTAATGAATAGCTGAATGGAGTTTGAGGAGACTGAGTAACATTTGGAGATGTACTTACAGAAAATATATGTCTAGATATTCTGCTAGTGTTGGCAAAGTTTGCTTTGTTGCTCCAGTTCTGAACTAAAGAATTTTGGACTCCAAACGTGTCCCGACTGATCTGGGGTCAGTGTAAAAAAGTGTACACTTTTTTTTTTGCCAAACTGCTTCTTTAAGAAATCTGATTTGCACTGCAGTGTGAAGCCTAGGAGTTGGTTCTTTTTACAATATTTAGGCAAAAACATTCAAACATTCTTATAAACCACAGGCATGAATATGGTGACATCACATGGCTTAAAGGCATTCAGTGAGAACAAAAAGTGTCCAGCCTATTCTTGGCATTCTCTGAATCTCAAGTATTCTGACTGTCCTGTGTGTGCACTCTTTCACACTTGACCTGGTATAGCTGTAAATGTGTCATAGCTTTTTTTTAACGCAATCATAAAACTAGAATTTTTCTGGGAATAGTACTTTTATTTTTCATTTGAAGTTTATGAAGTTTATGTAACACTTGACCGAAGTGCAGAATCAATCTGTCCACCTTCTTACTAATTTGAATGTGCTTTAAATGTGCCTAAAATTAAATATCCTTCAAAGGCACTGGAGGCTGCATTTGGTCTACAAACACTGAGTGAGGACACATTTATGGAAAGAAGTCTTTGGGAATGCTTCAGTAAATGGAACAAATATTTTATGGTACTTTCAGCATGCTGTTATCCAGCTGAAAGGTAGGTTAATAACATTATCTGAGACAGGCCATTTCTGTTTATGTTAAAGATTTCAGATCTTTAAGTTATTGCAGAATACAAAGTTGGATAAGACACATTAAAAGCTCCGGTAAACAGTTCTTACCATCTACCACATCCTAATGCATCTTCATCGAGTGAAGCAAAAATCAGATGTCATGGGGTTTTGTAGAGAATGTATAGAACGTATGCAGAATTATTTTGACCAGGGCCATGCAGAGACCTTTAGAGGGGCAGGTGCTCTAATGATGACCAGGGGATGACAAGTGTGGAGGGATGGTGAACAACAAAATTCTGTTTGTAGGGGATATTAAACAATGTACAAATTTGAATGACCAAGGTGTGGGGAACAGTGGATTAGTGCAACTGAGGCACTTACCCATACCATACCAAAAAGGGCACTATGGCAAGATTTACATACCCCTGATTTTACTAAGGAGCATAAAAACAAAGCGGTCACTCTTTCTCTTTTCATATGATATGCAAATTTGCTAAGTTCACCTAGTTAAATTTGCTGTAAACTGAAAACAGACAACTTGTACTTTGGAGAATTGCCACTTCTGCTGGGCTCATCGGACACTAGAGGGCGCTCCTGAGCTAGTCCAAAATGAGTGGGTTCCTATGGAGCTTTTGTGCAAAATTATCTGTAAATGTTTTGTTTTTTTAGAGGCAAATGGACTAATTTCATCAACACTGAACAGAATCATATATTTCAACACTGCTGTTATATTTTAGATTTGTGTTCATTCATAATGTTCGTGAGCACAAACAGCTATGGTGGTTTACATTTTCTCAGTCTGCCCCAGCACTCAGTAGCCAGAATGCTGACATTCTAGTGCCCAAAAGCTTCGAAAAGGATCTCTCACTGGCACTCTTAGTACAGTCATGATTGGTCCAATGGAAGAATACCAAGTGACCAGGGTCCTTGTAAACTGACTCTGGTGAAATTACATGCTAAGTGAATTGTTGTTTTGAAACAATTAAGGTGAATCTGCTTTTCACCAGGATATTTTAGTCACATTTGTAGTTTGGAACTTGCATTAAATATGTAATGTGGCGTTTCCTCTAGGATCAGTAATGTTTTCTTGATTCTGATTAATTTACCTTTGCTTTTATTCTGTCCATTGTGTTTTTTAGTAGCCAATGGTGTGATAAAGTTGCACAGGCATAAACTGGGTTAAATTATACTGGGGTATTGTTTTAATACGAGAGGATTCACTGTCCTGTCCTTCACATCAGCACCGTTCTGAACGAGTGGACACTGTACTTGGGAAGGCAGAGTCAGGGTACATCAAACCCCAACGAAGTGAGCCGGGGTGTCCTGGAAATCATCGTTCACCCCAACTACAACAACAGCCTGTTCAATAATGACGTCACCCTGATGAGGCTGAGCGCACCGGTCAACTTCACAAACTACATCCAGCCCATCTGCCTGGCATCTAGCTCCAGCTCCTTCTACAACGGCACCTCCTGCTGGGCCACAGGCTGGGGAAACATCGGCAAGGATGGTAAGATATACTTTTAACCCCCAAGCCACTGGGGGCTAAAAGTTATTTTAAAAAGAAAATAACAAAACTTCAAAATATTGTAAGCAGTTGTGTAGGGCCCCTCAAGACACAGCAGGGGCAAAAAGTATGTTTTTTTCTGTATTTGCCTGTACAAGAATAAAATTGGAGTGGACCCTCATGTAAGATCCACTAAATATTCAGAAATTACTAGAAACAAACACTGTAAAAAAAATCCGTTCTCGCATTCATTAATTGACCCACTTGTTCATTGACCCTCTCATCCTCTCTCTGTCTTTGTGCCAGTGCCCTTGCCAGCTCCCCAAACTCTTCAGGAGGTAAAGATCCCAGTGGTGGGCAGCAGACAGTGTACATGCCAGTACCAGCCAGTAGACGCTGTTATCACTTCTCAAATGATTTGTGCGGGGATACAGGACAAAGGAATATGCCAGGTGAGTTTAGAGCAGGCGTGTCAAACTCTGGTCCTGGAGGGCCGGTGTCCAGCACAGTTTGATGGTAGTTCTCCTCAAACACATTCACTAAACCTGACAGTTAACTGGCAAGGTGAACCAGGTGTTTCTGAACAGGGAAATCACCAAAACGTGCTCGACCACGGGACGCAGGACGCTAGTGCAAGCCTATGGTGCCAACAGGGATACACTGTGTTATATGTGATTTCACACTGTTCACTGTGGTGCGTTTGTGTTTATGTGACTATAAGCGCCACTTTATGTTACAGGCCCAAGTGTGTTGTGTCTGGTGTGGTCTGTATGCACACTGATAGCATCACATTTAAATGAGTGAAATGAGTTGATCTTAATAAAGATTATAGACAGTAGTAAATCCAGTATAAATAAAAAATCCAGTATTTTATATCAAAGACAGACCATGCCTGCCCTGTGATACCGGGAAAAGACAGGCTGGATCCCTTGATGACTCAAATGTTTATTTCAGAATATTTATTTTCATCTGTCTATGCCAAATGCAAATCACTTCTATTAGCTTATCTTTACAGTCTGCTAGTTAGCTACCTGTAGTGTGGAAATCACCACTGAAAAAATCTAAAGAATCTATCCCTGTTTGCACGTGTTCAGGTGGGTTACTCTACATTTAACTGCAATTTCCAACTAAAAAAGCTGGGAGGATGTTGTGTTCACCAGTGTGGCATCTGCTTTACACACACACAGTAGTTAGTTCTATGACAAAGTGTTGTTTTGAGAAAGTAAGTATTTGTTTAAGCATCACTCACTAACATTAGCTGGCTACCTTGTTGCTCTGCAATTATAGCATAGGTGTGGTTATTAGCTAGCCATGCAAACTTTGATATTAAACATTTTTAGACAAAAGGTCTGACCATAAATGTTGGAGATAATTGCTTTCCATGGCTCTAAATTTTGGTTTTGTTGCTGTTAGCTATGTAGCCTTTGATGCCATATCATGGCTGCTAACACCATCGTAGTAACTGTTATCTGCTTTACACACAAAAAGTAGTTAAATCCATAACACTATAAAATGTACTGTTTTGAGAGTAGATGTTTATTGTTCGCTAACATAAGCTAGATTGCTTGTTGGTAAGAATGAACTCAACCTCTGCTAGATTAGCCTAATTGATAGCCTAGTAAGCTATCTATTAAAAAATGATTTTTAAAAAAAACATATTTGTAAATTGCATAAATTGGCATAGAATTGCTTTGTCTGGCTATAAGGTTTGGTTTAGAGCTGTGGTGTATTACCTTTCTTTGTGTTGCCAGCGATAAAACTTAGCCTTTATCTTGTCAACTAGCAACCTAGCAGTTATAAAGTATAGGAGTTTTGTTTAACAGGCATTTAAAATGTTCAGAAATAGCATTTTATTGCTTTAAGATTTCCTTCAGCAAGCGTTGTGCATGATGCCCTTGGAAGAGGTGACGTAAATGAGAGTTAAAAATCGAACTGGGATTTAATCAGACTACTTGCTCTTTTCATCTTTCCTCTCTACAGGGGGATTCTGGAGGTCCACTTCAGTGTAAGCAGGGTTCCGTTTGGGTCCAGGCAGGCGTCACCAGTTACGGAGTCCCGTGTGCCATCGGATTTCCAGAGGTTTATGCCCGTGTGTCCGCGTTTCAAACTTGGATCACACAGAACGTCGCCGGATCCAACATCACCTTTGTGACCTTCTCCTCCACTGGCACTGACACCGATAGCGGCTTCAAATGTGCCAATTCTACAGCTAGTTCAGCCACACCAATCTACTCCCTGTCCTCCAGCCTCCTCATCCTCCTTTCCACTGTTGTTTCACCTGTATTCTTCACTCTCACCTTCTCAAGGCCCAACTGACCCCCTTAAAAACATATTTTCCTATGTTCCCAAGAGTTGCAGGACATTTTAAGCAAACATTTTGAGATATTCTTTCAATCAATCATTTGGATCATCTTTGTGGTGCGTCTTTTCAGGTCTACTGTGAGGTAATCCGACCAGTGGGACACATGTTAAAAATGTATGTTTAATAAATAGTCACAATAAACTATTCCTCTGCCAAGCTAACAGGCATTGGTTGCCAAGGAGTATGCAATCGATTTGTGTTATAGGTGATATGAATTTTCTGACAGCTTGTCAGCATAACTGTTTACAGTGGTGGTGAATGGAACCAGACATCTGCCTCTAAAAGCTCCCTCATAGCAAGTTATTATATAAAATGGTTATGAATGCTCTGCCTGATGCCAGAAACATTGTTGCATCAGAGTTTTGAGAAGCTTTTAGTCTAAAACTATACTCATAGTGGAGGGGTACTTGCAGTTTAGATTTAGTTCTGATTTACCACTATTTTACCATCAACATAAAAGGCTAGATTTATGTTACATTTTATTAACAAAAGAATTAACTTCCCAGATTCAGTCAGCAAATTTCCACTAGAAGGATTGCTCAGTGCCCTCAGTGTACCGCGCAACTGCGAGTATTTTTAAACTACGGAAACACTCTTCTGGGCATGAATTTTCCCTCACATGACACACACAGAATTAGAGTGACCCTCCAGACTGTGGTTTTATTTAAACCCTTGAAACTGTAACACATATGAAGCATAGGAACTTCTTTATATTTATCATTTAGAGACGCATATGTATATAAAGGTCGCACGTTTTTTTTTTTGTTTTCTTAAAATTGTAGTATGTAACCATTTTTAGTTATGTATAGTTCACTCTCCAGCCCATCCAGTCCTTATATGGAGATTTCACAAGTTCTTTTTCCTTCTTCAAACCACATTTCTCATTGTCATCTCTCGCTGAAGGCCCAAAATAGAATGAACCACAGAGCATGTGCTAATGAGTTAGCTTTTTTTTTTTTATTGTTGTTTCAGTCCAAGACAATGTGTATATCACGTGAAAAAAAAATACTCGATGTTACCCCTAAAAATGATAGAAAGCACATAAGTGCAGACTTTTTCCTCTCTTCCTCAAGGACAAAGGTTCTGAGTTTCTCTCTCTCTCTGGAGATGCCACGGATTCTCTAACTATGCTGAAATGTCATAGGAAAACCCACTGGGGAGAGGGTGGTTGAACAAGTGGAAGGGGTTTTGTTTGCATGGTGGGATGAGGATTAGGAGGGTGCAGGAAAGGCTGTTTAATAAGCGTGGTTGGCCACAAACAGGGACTCTCCAGCTGCTGCTCCTGTACCGCTGGAAACGTATTTGCCAACGCAAGCTCCGCTGTTAGCCTGTTGGAAAGCCAAAAGATACATAAATTGACAATTATGTGGACACCCCTCCTAATTATTGAGTTCAAGTTTTTTAGCCACACTCATTTTTAGGTACAACATCAGACACATGGTAGTACAATGGGTCGTCCTGAAAAGGGACTGTCAGACGCTACCTTGGCCACAACTCAGTTTGCGACATTTCTGTCTTGTTAGATCTGCCCCGGTCAACCACAAGTGCTATTATGTGTGTGAATGTGTCATCCACTTCTTATCGGGACTCTGGAATTTTGGAATGGTTCCAATGTCAATACGTTCATCAATATCTGTAGTACTGCGCTTGTACATACGTTTTTGATCGGTTGGTCAGGGGCCGAGTATTGATCATTTAAAAAAAGATTGAGAGACCTCTGTAATGTGAGAGAGAGACAAAGTTAAGTGACCTTTAAAATATATGAGTGAACTCTGAACGCCCTTATTTGAAGCTTTTGTTACGCACAACAATAATAGACAGTAATGTACAAGACCGGACAGAAGGATAACCAGAATGTCGTGTGTGAGTGAGTGTGTGCATGTGTGAGAGAGAGTGAGTGAGTGAGTGTAAGTGTATGTGTGCGTTGCATATGCAAGCATCTGTGTGCATGAGTGTGTGACTATGTACATGCGTGACTGTATGTGTGTGTAAGGGTGAGTGAGTAAGTTTGAACAACATCTTAGACACAAAGTGGTAGAAGTGCTGAAGCATGTACAAAGGTCTATTCACTCAAAACTGCCTCTAGAATTAATATCAGCACAAAGACTGTCTGTTACAAGTTTCATGAAATGGGTCTCCATGGCTGAGCAATTGGACTTAATTCTGAGATTGCTATGGACGCTGGACTCTGTAGTATTCAGGTACCATTGCTGTATATTGGCACATCATACCCTCGTTGGTGTTGACTAGATAAAATATCCAGAATGTTCTGGCCTTCCTAACTCAGAATCCGAATCATGGGTTACCTTTGCCATTGATAAACTGACCCTTGCCAGACAGCCAAGGGTGTGGGGTTAATGTGTTGTTTTAATCTATAGACCAGGAAACGCTGACTCTGTGACAACTGAATAGTGATACAAGGCACACCAGGATAAGGTTTAGGTGCCATTAAAATATTTAGTTTACTGATCTAGAGCGTAGGGGTCTACGTACCAAGGCTCTCTTGAGAAACTCCTCCTGGCAGGCTTTGGCATTTTCCTTCTTGCCTGCCCAGGCCTTGAGGGCGGAGGCCTGCAAGGCACGGCCATAGGAGAAGGTAAGGGCCCAGGGTCTGTGCAGGGGGCACATGTTCATGGCGTTCAGGTTGACTGTAGCCTCCTCCTCACTCTGGCCTCCAGAAAGGAAGGTGATGCCTTTGGGAAAGGAAAGGAGTTAAGCGGTCTCATTTGAGAAAGGATTGTTTCAATATGACAACTTATTACAGACATTGACTGAGTGTGCTAAGCTTACCAGGGACAGCGGGGGGCACAGTGCGACGCAGGGCAGTGACGGTTGCCATGGCGATCTCCTGAGGGCTGTATTTGTGGGAGCAGGAGTGGCCAGCAGTCACCATGTTTGGCTTGAGCAGGGTGCCCTCAAGGTAAACGTGGTGTTCAGACAGGGCCTTGTAGACAGCAGCCAGAACCTTCTCGGTCACGTACTGGCACCTCTTTAGGTCATGGTCACCATCAGGGAGAATCTCAGGCTCCACAATGGGCACAATGCCATGCTAAAGGGATGAGATGTAAGGAGGTAATGAGTTCACATGCTCACACTCTGTGGTTTGACATATATATTTGACTTTATAAGCGGTATGCATGGTTCTCACCATCTGGCAGATGCTAGCGTAGCGTGCCAGTACATTAGCATTCTCTTTGATGGCCAGGCTGGAGGGGGTGGTGGGGGTGATCTTTAGCACACAGCGCCACTTAGCAAAGTCGGCTCCGTCCTTCTTATACTGAGCACAGCGCTCATACAAGCCATCCAGACCTGAGGAGTGAGAACATGTGAGTAGAAGAAAGTCATGTCATGCTGCAATCACGGGCTAATGAAATGGTCTTGTTTCTGATTCCAGGCATCCAGGTGCTTTGTAGCGAGAAGCCTGGTTAGCTAGTTAGCCAGAATTGTTATTCTAGATACCAAGGCCAATTCCATGGGTTGTATGATCTCCACACTGAAGACTAAAATGACTAGTAAAGTGTGACAAAATGTAATAGTTTATAGCATTTAGCTGTTCTAGCTACTATGCATGCACCTTTGATGACGCTATCACTGGTACGCTTTCACAGTCTTATATAATGCCTCATGTAAAGACTCAAGGGCCCTTACATACTACACACTTAATATTAATACTAAATAATAGGCAAGCTGGGAAAAAATGTCATTAACCACTAAAACAAAATCTTTATCCCCAAGAAGTGGACATGAATTGGAAATGGCTGGAGTCAGTAACAAGTTGAAAACTCTGGAATCATATTTTGTCCCATGTAATTCCAGCTTCTTACACTTCTCACACATGACAGCTAAATAGGCATGTATGAAAGCTCACCCTGGGTGGTTGTCTCTCCATTGGTTCCAGCCAGAGGGACCACACCTTTGTCCACCTTGATGCCCACCACAATGCCTCTGTCTTTGATCAGCTTGGCAAAAGGCGTGCCATTGTCTGCCTTCTGGTAGAGGGTCTCGTGGAAGAAGATGACTCCACCAATGCAGGGCAGCATGCGGTCGTCAGCAGTGAAGAGCAGCTGGCGATAGAACCTCCGGTTCTCCTCAGTGTTCTCAACATTGATGCTCTGAAAGCGCTTGGCGACGCTGCCTATGGTGGAAGAAGGAGTGAAACCATGAGAAAGAGGAACCAAAAGGACAAAGCAAGGGTATCTTTCTATAGTTTCACTGGATGTCTAATCCACTGTTATGTTCTCTCAAATGATACGCAGTGTGTTGTTTTGTATTCCTAGCCACCCATGTGGTTTTTAAACAAAAAATAAGTTGCCAAGCACATGTGAAAAACCATGCCCATCCCTATTTTTAATGGTTTTAGGTTTTACACCAGGCCTGAAAAACTCCCCACAAAGTCCAAGGACATTGGGCAGACATAGAGACAGAATGGAAACTAGAGCTGGGCAATACAAAGACATTGATCATTATCATGTTTATCGTAATTATGCTGCCAGTATGAGAGCATAATTAGTCACGTTTTATTGGATTTAGTATGGTGCAGTGTGTGGAACTTTGAATAAAATATTTTTTTAATACTTTCCTTGTGTGGAATTACTTTTTGGCTTGTCCAGCCTATTGGATGTCGTAACACTAATATTGTAATAAATATTATGACAATACAAAGACTTATATTGAAAATTTCTAGTATTGTAATATTTTTGCCAACTCTACTGAAAGCCTATTATGACCAGTTAAAAAAATCTCATTACATGTTCAGAACGCAGCTGCAAGGTTCGTTTTCAACGTTCCTAAGTTCACCCACACCACACCTCTACTTAAGAGCCTCCACTGGCTCCCTGTGGCTGCTCGCAT
>JBBPCY010000109.1:30597849-30632649 GCA_037974405.1 Brachyalestes nurse | reverse complement strand
AGTACAACACACAGTGAAATGATTTCTCTGCATTTAACCCATTCACCAAGTGAAGCAGTGGGCTGCCACAAATGAGGAGCCCAGGGAGCAGTGTGGGGACGGTACCTCGCTCAAGGGTACCTCAGCAGTGACACTAGCAGTTGGGATTCGCACCCCAACCCTCTGATTGCAGGGCCAACAATAACCACTAGGCCATCCAGCTGTCCCCCACAATTATACTGTCATTTACATCTATCTGTCTAAAAGGCACAGTAAGAAAAAACGCCGGTTTATTATACTGATAATATGTATCAGTATAATCACAATACTACTATTTTGTCTGTATTGTGCAGCTCTAGAAACTCGGAGAGTCTTTAGGCTGCAGATGAAGACCTGAACCCACCTTGTCACCATGACAGATGTCCAGCAGCCTGTAACACGTGGCATCCAGCTGTGGGATTGTTTGGGCTGCTCAGTGCAGCTGAACACAGGTACGTAAAAGTGCACGTTTACCTGGAGGTGAAGACTTTGGAGCAGCTCACGGAGTCGGCCAGGTCACACATGGCTCTGTACTTGGGGTCGTTCTCCCGAGAGAGCTCAACATGAAGCGCGTACACAGAGAGGATCAAGCCTGAGGAGCAGAGCAGGACACGCGCAAACTTCTCCCACCCCGGTATCCCGGAGGGGGCTCTGCTCGGTGCCATCGCGTCTATGGACCTGCTGGGAAGTGGAACTGCCAAAATCAGACCCTGTCCAAATCCTCTTCTCCTCAGATCAGCCCGAGCTCAGGGGGATTAAAAACTGCAACGTGGAAGAGCGACGAGGGGCGCTCTGATTGGACAGATGTGACCTGCTATGGAGAGTCCACCCCCTCAGCACAGTAAACAAAAGCAACACATATTCCCGAAAATTTTAATTATGCTGTTTCAGTTTTTAGTTACACATGTTTTATGAATCCGAGGGTGGTCCAGAGGTGTAGCCCAATGCAATGATACGTTGCTTTTTCAAAAAATCATTACAAGAAAACTTTAGAAATACTTACAAAAAATGTAACTGACAGGTTTTCAGTTTTTTCAGTTTCAGTCTGAAGTAACACATTGTTTTGCCAAAAAGGCTTAAACCTATTGTTTTTGAAGAAGATACAGACATGGTTCGATGAGTTCGGTGTGGAAGGACTTGACTGGACTGCAAAAAGCCCTGACCTCAGCCTAGGGTTGCCAACCGGCCAGAATTGTCCGGGACATCCCGAAATATGGGTGATTTTGATTTGTCGCATGCAAACGTTGCTATGAGACGGTTCTTGGTGTGCGTGTGAGAGAAGAAAGCAAAAAAGCAGGACTGTCAACTCTGACGCAATGAGCGTCAAACACACGCATCTCGCATGTAGGCTGCCCATTGTTGCCACTCCTCAACAGTAGGTGGCGCACCTAATGATACAGCAGTCCCCCCAATGGCTAGAAATACTCAGTTAACAATAGGGCAGAGAACTCAAAATTTTGAGTTCTCTCATTGTCAAATACCAATAATTTTTCTAAGCCTGAATTGACCTACTGTTTAGAGAGAAAAATGCTGACAGGAGGCCAGAAACATGGGCAAGGAGAGTGATAAGACTGACGATCAATTCTTAGTTTTGTTGTGTAAAAGAAATCAGAGGATGATCTGGGGGCTTAGATGAATGTGGACAGAAAGAAACCACTGTCTCTTACTACAGGCAACCAAAAAGAGCAGCTGGACTGGATGGTCAAATTGCTGCCAGAACTTTGTGGTGTTAATGAGATAAAGAGCTGACTATGGGCCAAACAATACAAACACTGGAGTGTTCAGGACTGGGAGCCGGTCTCATGGACTTATGAAAGTAAATCTCTGCTATTTGGGTATAAGTGAAATGTTTCTGTCAGGCGACAGATAGGGCACATGGAGGTGGATCTGAGACGGTCTAGGGTGTTCTGGGGGAAGATCTGGAGACTTAGTTCATATTAAAGGAATCATGAAAAAACAACAGTTCCTTCTAGTTTACATATCATTGGACAGAATGGACATTGGAATGACAGTTTCAAAATAAGCATCCATGAAATGGATGTTTGAAGTAAAATGTTTAAGGTAAAAAGTAGAATAATACATAGAAAGAACTTGTTATACCTTGGAAATGTTAAACTACACAACAGTCTTACATTATTTTACAATTAATATAGTAATGATAAGAGCATAGTGTGTGCATGTGTTTAATCCCATCAGAAACTGAATCAGAAGTGAAGCTGCTGGAATACAGCACATACAGTAGTTGCTGCACAAACACTACTGCACTTACAACACATATGGAGGTGTTTCTTATTTTGTTCACACTGCAATAGTTCAGAAAAAAATAGCAACCTGTGCATTTTACGTACACACACTGCCGCAAACTGTACAAACATTGAACAGAAAAAAGGTTAAAATTGTCTCTTATTTTTCCCCTGGGCTGTATATATATATATTCAGATGTAAATGGCAGGCGTTGAAGTGTAAAGTAACAATATACACTGTAAATACACAGTGTATATTCTTACTTTACACTTCAACACCAGACAGTTACATTTACTTTAAGTATTTCTAATGACTTCTTGTTATAAAAAGAGCAGGGATGTATTTACACTCACGCACACAAACACACACACATACATACATATACATGTATATGTTTGTGTGTGTGTGTGTGTATGTGTGTATCTCTATCTCTCTCTTGTGGGGAATTTCCCAAAACTTGCATTTCAATTTGCATCAAATTTTAAATACTCGGTAGGATGCCCCTTTAAATCCTCGTGCTGCCTGAGATCTGCGGGACTGTGTGTGTTTGTGTACCGACCCTTCTGTGGGGGGAGGTGCCCCTATACACATGTAAACACAGGTTTACGGGCTCAGTAGATGACGTTAAAGTTAGAATACTCTCTAGTTCGTGTTCGGATTAGATGTACTCTGGTTGAGGGTCCGATGATCAGCCGGTGGGGATCTGGTTTCTTCTACATGCTCTGTTAAAGCCCTCTTCTCTCGACACCGCCCAAACAACGGGACAGGCCCACCCGTCAGGTCCCGCCACTTTGGATTAATACACGAATGCTATTGCACAGTTTTCGCCCGTACGTGCAGCTGATTGGCTATTCATACTGTCAATCAAGCCTTGTGTGAAATAATACGAGGAAGTGGAGGAGCTTTATTCTAGCAGACACACACACCGACATGGTTCGCCAGAAGTCTCCTGGATTTTCGCTGCTAAGGTAGTTTATCAGGTAAAAACGTTGTTTTTCAGATTACAGGGTTGGTTGTTATTTTAGTAGTGATGAAAAGCCATCGGACGGGTCGTTTTGTAGCTAACGTTACCTGGTTTGATGCTGTGGCCTCATCACCTGCATCCCAGTTTACACCTTATTTTTCTGAAATCTTTGTACAGAGGTGCTTTAAACAATCCCAAAATATCAGAAATGCCAATAGCTGCGCTCCTTCAGTCTAAACAGCCGTCTGTGAACGACCAGAAAAATTATATATAGTCTACAGTACAGTAGCATGCTGTACAGTATACTGCTGATATAAAATGGGCACTGTATTACTATTGTGATTTTACTGCTACATATTATAATTCTGGTGTCTTTACGTATATCAAAATGCTCATATCATCACTTTTCTGGAATTAAAAAGGCTTGAATTCTGTAAAAATTGTTACCTTTTCCAAATATGCATTCTCTCTCCCACCCTACAGTCAGTATATATGGAAACTAAGATGCAAAACAACCTGTTAATGTCACAAAACCAGTGTATTTACATACATTTATTCATCTTATTCATGCTGACGTTCTAAGGAGTATTATGTGTCTGTCTTTGAATGAGACTGCTGTTTTTGAATGAGAAGCAATATAGGACCGCAAATCAGAAAAGAGAATTTACATATGTCAGTCATAAAGGAACTGTGATACAAACAGACTGTTTAATTATAAGGAATTAACAGAGTTTGGAATATAATTGTGTAAGAATGAATTATGGATAACATTTGCTGCACAAATGTGATTAAATAAAATGAAATGAGAAAAATGCAGAATATGGGCCCTTTAAAAACTCCTCTGCAAATCAGTGTCTTTAATGCTTAAATATTGGCCAAAATAATTCGACTTTTGATGGATTACATGAAGACCTTAATTCATTAGAACACCTGGAGCTGTGATTGGTCACCTAGTTAGAAACAATGTGATTGGTTAGAGGCTCATTTGAATACTGCAACCTTCTATGATATCAGTATATGATATCCCATAATGATTAATAGACCATATATTGTGCAGGCCTGGAACAGTTGCAAGTTAATTCAATTAAAGTACAGTGAATAGTATCTGAATAAGCAATAAATTATTTTACCTTGGGCAGGTAGACAGTTTCAAAACGGACCTAATAAAAGTCTCTCAAGCGATTTTCAATGTTTAGTGGCTCAGCTGGTTAATCATTGACAGCTGTTTAACATCTAAATGACCTATAAAGTGTACAGTCCGTAGCCCAACCCACTGTCCCCTGACTGCTGGACATGATGCCAAAAATAAACCATTACCTGCTCTGTTTTCCTCCTTTGCCAGCTGATTCAGGATGTCTACGAGCGAGCTGCAGAAAACTGAGAACGCGGAACGTGACCCTGTGGAAGCTGACAGCAAGAGGGGGCACGATGGCAACAAGAACCACCAGGGAACGGTTGGAGAACTTCATGCCCCACCTGTTGGCGACACATCTGGCAGCACAGACGCAAGCACGGTGGCTGCTAAGAACCTGGCCTTGCTCAAAGCCCACTCTTTAGATGTAAAGTTTGAAGTGGGTGAGGAGTACGACATCATCGAAACCATCGGGACTGGCGCGTATGGTGTTGTTTCATCCGCCAGGAGACGGGACAACGGTAGGAACCTAGATATTATGATGGACAGCCTGTGTAAAAACAAACTCCTAATGAAGTTTTCTAATCCGCTGGATGGCCTAGTGGTTAGGACGTTGGCCCTGCAATCAGAAGGTTGTGGGTTCGAATCTCAACTGCTAGTGAGGTACCCACACACCGCTCCCTGGGTGCCCCTCGTTGGCGGCAGCCCACTGCCTCACTTGGTGAATGGGTTAAATGCAGAGAAAAATGCCAATTGGGGCCATTAAAAAGTTCATTAAAGAACCATTCACAGCAGTTTGTATATCATAGAGAAGAACCATTCAAACCAGACAAAGAAACGTTCATGCATTCAGATGGTTCTTTGAGTGTATATTGATGGAGTCTATATAGACCCACTGTTTGAACTCTTTTAAGAACCATAGCTACCAATCACACAGTGCTTCCAAGCTGGGAGGATGAAAGCTGGCACATCTGTACTCCAAGACTCATGAAGTTCCACAACACCTTCTCAAACACACTACATTTTTTTGGCAAATGCTAATATATTTATTGAACACAAATGACTACTGTTACACAAATGACTAATGTATTAGTATCACTATTTATTGTCATTTGAGGTGACAGACGAATTGCCAGTAAATATTGATGATGTGATTGCAGAAATGCAGTTTAACTTTAAAATGATAATGTTAAAAAAATGTTATTTAGTTAAAATTCATTCTTGTAAAAAAAATTCTACACTTCCCAGCATTTTTCCAACTGGCTTCTCCTAGCTCCTGACCCCTCCTGTAATTAGAGTGGGAGATCTGGTCAAAACAACACTGTCTGAACACCACCATTTCAGTTATAATTTATTTATAAACGGATCAATTTGCATGTTTACCCAGTGCACAGTGTATTCAGTAGTGCATTTATTAATTAAAAACTGCACATTTGCACTCAGGCCAACAGGTGGCAATAAAGAAGATCCCTAATGCCTTTGAGGTGGTGACGAACGCCAAGCGCACCCTTCGAGAGCTCAAGATCCTGAAACATTTTAAGCACGACAACATCATCGCAATTAAGGATATTCTGCAGCCCACGTTACCTCATTCAGCCTTCAAGTCTGTGTAAGTTTTGGGTGCACAGGTTTTATTTATTTATTTTTTAATAAGTTTAGCTGTTTTTAACATCATACTTAACTTTTGATATTGACTCTCTTTTTGTAGTTATGTGGTCCTCGACCTGATGGAGAGTGACCTTCATCAGATCATTCACTCGAGACAACCTCTCACTCCTGAGCACACACGCTACTTCTTGTACCAGCTGCTTCGAGGCCTCAAGTACATCCACTCGGCCAACGTGATCCACCGCGACCTCAAACCTTCCAACCTGCTGGTCAACGAGAACTGTGAGCTGAAGATTGGTGACTTTGGTATGGCCCGGGGCCTGAGCGCTTCACACCCGGAGGAGTCGCGCTCCTTCATGACGGAGTATGTGGCCACCCGCTGGTACCGCGCCCCTGAGCTCATGCTGTCCCTCCACCACTACAGTCTGGCCATTGACCTCTGGTCTGTGGGCTGCATTTTCGCCGAGATGTTGGGCAGGAAGCAGCTTTTCCCTGGCAAACACTATGTGCATCAGCTACAACTCATTCTATCGGTTCTTGGAACGCCGCCCGAGAGTATAGTAGGAGCCATTGGAGCCGAGAGGGTGCGTTCCTTCGTCCAGAGTTTACCATCCAGAGCTCCAGTGCCCCTCTCCAGACTTTACCCCCAGGCTGAACCATCTGCCTTGGATCTGCTGGCTGCCATGCTGCGCTTTGACCCCCGTGAGAGGATTAGCGTGTGCCAGGCCCTGGAGCACCCCTACCTGTCCAAGTACCATGACCAGGACGACGAGCCTGTGTGTGTTCCCGCCTTCGACTTCGAGTTTGACCGCCAGCCCATGGGCCGAGAGCAGATCAAAGAGGCCATCCTGGCTGAGATTGAGGACTTCCACCACAAGAAGCAGGGCAACAGGAAGAAGATCCAGTTCAAGCACAGACCAAGCACTAGCACTACCTCAGGCCCACCAGGGGGCACCATGGCTAATAACAGCCATCCAGTCCTACACAGCCAGACAAACACTACACATGCTCAGCAGCAGCAGAAACATTTAGGAGCCCCAACACAGACATTGGCTAACTCAGTTCCTCCATTTTGTAAACAAATTTTGGCACCTATGACCCAAGCAGGGAGCTGTCAGGACGTGGACATGCCCAGCGCAAACTCTGATGGCCAGCCAGAAACCATAGACCTCACCACTCCCACTTCAAGCCAAGGCACACCTCCCTGTGAGCCAATGAGAGATTGTGCTAAGAGAGAAGAGCGTCCCTCAGCAGATCCGGCTCCTCCTAGGCCTACAGTTCAGAGCCACCCACTCCCACAGATGCCCACAACGTCACTTCCCTCCACCCTTCCTCAGTCCGGCCTCACTTTTACACTCTCTCAGTCCCAAGTTCAGTCTCTCTCTCAGTCGCTTTCACGCTCACTTGGAAAAGGGACGAAAGCAGTAAGTGGGGAAACCACTAGAAAGGAAGGAGCAATTTCAGATGACACCAAAGCGGCTCTCAAAGCTGCTTTGCTTAAGTCGGCCCTAAGGCAGAAAGCACGAGGTATGTGTAACCGTACGGTTCAGGTGTAATTTTTATAGGATGGGAGAAAAAGTAATCTTTCTGCACTACAGAAGAACATATTAAACTTTAGTTTTAGGCTAAAACCTTTACAGCAATGTTCATCCCGTTTTGTCTTGTTTTTTCTCATTTTCAGATGGGGGTTCTGCAGCTGTGGGCACAGACTTAGGTGGAAGCTTCGGAAGTTCATCTTCCTTACTTTCCTCTTCTGGTCCAGAGCACAGAAAGACTGTTACTGCTCAAGAGAGGCAACGTGAGAGGGAGGAGAAACGAAGGAAACGGCAGGAACGAGCAATGGAGCGAAAGAGGAAACTTAAGGAGAAGGAGAAAAAGAAGGGCAGGCAAGGAGAGTCTTTGGGCGGGGTTTTGCTGAGTGACAATGACAAGAAGCTGCTCGAACGGTGGGGACGAATGGTAGACGGTCGGATGGACAAATCCCAGGTTGCTGACAACAACTCCGGCAAGACGAATGATAAAAAAGCAGGTTCGTGTCAAATACAGGCTGGGAAGGGCCTGATACAGGTGCCCTCGGACACAGGAGAGTCAGTACCTGCCAAACAACCAAATGAGCTCCTGACCTTTAAACCACCCCAACAAATAGTGCCTCAGATTGGACAGTGTGTTGCGTCCGGAATGTTCCATGCACCAACCACCTACAGCTCTCTGCCAGTCCCCTTGGGCTCACCTCAGAATGGGGACATCGGGATGGTAGCAGTTGGTGGGGGTGATGGTAGTGGGGCTATGAGTATAGTTGGTGGAACGGCAATTGGGGTGGTGGCAGCTCCTTGTGCCTTTGCCAAAAGCAACATGTTAAAACCCCAGCCTCAATCTCAATCTCCGTTTCTCGGCAGCGGGACAGTGTTCACATCTCTGCAGAACTGGACAGGAGCTCAGGCTGCTGTAGGAACATCTCAACAGGTCCAGCCATCTTCCTCACGACTGAGCCAACCAAACTTCCCTCAACAACCTGCTCAAATCCCTCAAACCCAGCCTCTTCAGCACCCCCAGCAAACTCCTGCCCCTAACTCTCCGATCAAGCTGCTCCCATCGGACGCCTTCATCACCAAGCCGCCATCTCTAACCCCCAACGGGACGACTGCAAGAGTTGATTTGCAGGACACCAGCACGCCTCTCCCTACCCAGGACCCAGTAGGTGCTCCTCAGTCTCTGGACAAGCTCTGCTCTGTCCTCAGTGAGCAGCAGAACGGTGCTAATTCGCAGGGGCCTTCTCATGGGCCTCCTGGAACATCTCAGCCTTGCTTGAGCCTCTCTGACGCAGGGCTGCCAGGGACCAGCAGAGCGCCAGACATCCATACAGTTACACTACAGCTGTCCAAGTCACAGGTGAGTTGTGTGAACAGCATTTCGAGATAAATAGGCAACACGGCCAAAATCGTATTATGACTTGTAGGACTAAATATGAATTGGTTATTCTTATATAGGGGATGGACAGTGTGATAAATGTGTATTGTCATCCTGTCAATTTAAGTCACATTATATGACAACTTTTCTGATATTGTGGATATTAATACCCAGGGGACCATATATGAAAAAATATACATTATTTCTTTTTTTAATATGCACGAAGTTTCAATTCTATTTACTCCACAGGGTTGTGTGCACCTTTGCGCTATTTTTGTCTAGGCAACGGTTAGTTTTTGAAGCTGCACATCTGTAGGACTTTGATAGCTGGAGCCATTAGAACTAGCACATCATTGCTGAAGACCAAATGAAATTGCTATATTATTAGTTAAAGCTATTATTCAGGTGCACACAGGATCAGTGGTGTATATGTAGTGCCAGTTCTTGAGTTCAAATGAAGCTGCGATGTCATTAAAGCCAATTTTCCTATTCCTTTATTCAACTTGCAGCAGCTGGATACAATAAAAAAAGAGGCAATCAGAACAGAAGTCATTTACATGTATCAGTTTTCAAAGCACAGTAACAAAAACAGTTTAATTGGAATTAATAAAGCAAGGTTGCATATTTCGAGGAAAATATAACGTAGAATAACTTGTGCGGTCAGAAATACAAATGCATATCATGTTTGGGGAAAATATCTTCAAGTGCTGTGATTTTACATAGCACCCACGTCTACCTTTATAGGACAATCAATAAAAAATGGCAACAGGGATAACTCTGCCACCCAGTGTACAAAATCATGAACTGCTTCAAGCTCTAGCCAGGCTGTCTGTACACACACACACACACACACACGTTATATACATATGGGTGTGTTTGTGTATATGCATATGCGCACACACACACAAATTCACCTCTTCCCTCTCAGTGGCTGAATTTCTGCTCCTCTTTTTGCCAGGTTGAGGATATTTTGCCCCCAGTTTTCTCTGTAACCCCTAAAGGCAGCGGGGCAGGATACGGGGTTGGCTTCGACCTAGATGACCTTCTCACTCAGTCTCTCACTGACCTGCAGCACTCAGACCTCAGGGAAAGGTCAGTCCGTGGCTCTATGCAAAATCCAAAATGCTATTTCTTTTCTTTTACCAGCTCTTACGCTTCAGTGAACTTGCCTGACATGCAGCAGTTAGAAATTGTCTTGAAAAACGTTGGAGTGTTTCTCGAGCTAACTGGCCATTTTCTTTTTCTCTACATTATCAGTCACAATGACTCCGCCCCCCTCTCTGCATCCTTGCTCTCGGATTGGCTGGAGGTCCACCGTATGACCCCAGCTGACCTGGAATCACTTCAGCAGGAGCTCCAGCTTGGATCTCCCATGATTCTCTCGGATAACTCCACCCTCCCCGAGACCTGATTCCTGTGTTTACTCTACCACCTCTCACCCTACCACAAAAACATTGTAGTGGCATCTCCACCCATGTCTAAGGACAGCCTGGACCATAAAGCCCTGTAGTTCAAGTGTTTTTCCTACAGCACCTTATGTTGCACCCAAGCTCTTGTACTGTACATCCTCAGTAAGTGCCAGCTGTACAACACACAGTCTGACATTATTTTTAAAGGCTAGCTAGTCTTTTTCAACCTAATATCCCACATGGCACCTATTTATATACACTAATGTGCAAATGTCAGAGACAGTCGTTTAATTTTAAGTGTTTAAAAAGAATCGGAAAACTTACATTTAACAGAATTAATTACACAGCAGCCTCAACAACTGTCAAATCCTTCAGATTTTAATGTGCCACTCTTCCATTCTTAAACTCAGTTACAGCGGTGTCCAGCCTAACAGCAGCTTCTTCCAAAGCTTCTGCTGACATTGTTACCCTTCAGTGAACCATTCCCATCAATGTCCCACCTCATCTCCCACATTTCACTCTGGGAACGGTGCATCCAAATGGCACGAGAATACATTTCTGAGATCAGATCATCCACTTACAGACAAAAGTCCCCGAAACTAGACTTCAAAAAAATGATTAAAAGCGGAAAATGAGACCCCTAGCAACCACACAAGCCCTGGTAAACCACCAGCAGTGTACTGATCTGGTGAACAGCCTTAAAGCTTTAATTTTAGGTTCTTCACTCTGGCTTCACAGGTGTTTCTGTCCATCCTCACACTGTGAAAAGGAACCAGATAGAAAAGGACATCTGCCCAAAGTTAAGAACTATGATCTTAATCAGGAAGGATCTCCACCCATGAAAGAAAAAACAACTTTCTCTGCAGGGCCCCCCTTTTCTAGATAGGTACATTAATGAGCCCCGCACCCCACATTTAAACTACACAGGTTCAGATTCAAATGTTATTTGAAATACAATTACCTTTTCTAATTGAGCGAAACAAATTCAATAACAAATGGTGCAATTTCACCACTGTGGGAGAAATAAAGCACATACTGAAGATATAAACAAGAATAAACAACTGTCTCCACAAAAATGGCTGGGAAAATTAACCAGTTCCAGGTCAGAAAAAAAATTAAAAGAGGATCATCTTAAGACTTAAACTTGAATTTGCAGCTGATGAAGAGTCAGCCTCTGCTGGAGGCTTGGCTGGGTGCACAGACTTGTCCATGTTTTTGCTAGCAGTGCTCAAGCGGAGCGTAGGCTGTCCCATTGGTGCGCCCCTCTGCAATACCTCTGCACCCCCCAGTTTGGGAACCACTGACTTAAATGAAGGCAAAATACACTGGACATCTAAGGCTAAATGTTAGAGGATTTTACAAGAAGCATGGGGAAAAGAGAATAGAAGCTGTAATAAAGGCAAAGATGCACTACATAATGAAACCGCTGACATTTAGTTGTTGAGGCTTCTGTCAATCTATCATATGTTTTGCCTAAATCTGAAAGATTAGTCATTTGTACATGATGACTGTTTTGACTGGACATGAAAACCGAAAGGGTGGTCTCTGACTTTTGCACAGTACTGTATATGTGCTTTGAGTGCTAAGTTTCTCTATCCAGATTAGTTTCCTTTAAGTGCTTAATAGGAGCACAATTTTGCGAAGCATTCTGATGACCTTTTTTATGACCACCCATGACCGATTATGAAGATAACCCAGACTGTGCTGGTATTTGGTGCTAATCTGACAAAAACCTGTCCTCCACAGGTGCAAAACAAAGCCTTTGGGTTGAAAAGTACACATCTATCCTTTAACATGTGACTGCACAAGATATTAGAGCTGGAGCAGTGGTTTCTGCACATGAGGTCCTTGAAACTGTACATTTTTTGACCATTTAGTACCAAAAACTAAAGGCTATAAAGATAGGGCTGCATGATGATATTTCTGTATTGGTGCAGGACAAGACAGCAACCACTGCCCTGGCCATGCCATCACTGAAAGCCCATGGAGCCCAGCACACTCTGGCCTGGCTGTGGGTGTGCAGTATTTGGTGCAGACTAGTAAAGTGTTATGAAGTACATCAATCCTACATTTTTTGAATCCCTTTTTTTTAATTTGGATATCAAAATTTGCACCAGCATCACAAAAGTATTTAAAATAAAGATGAAAATTTGTCTCAGTGCTGTCTCTGATGTCCAGTCACAAACCATAAACCCCTCCCCTTTACCCCAAGTGTAATGTTTGTTTCTTCAGTTCTCACTGTAGACCAAACAGAAACAGCTCTGTGGCAATAATTCAGCTCATCATGCTTGGAGAAAGGTCCCAAGAACACCAGGCTCACAGTGAAGTACGAAGGTGGGAGCATCATGATTTTGGGCTACTTCTACTGCATAGTCGCATGCCATTGAAGTGGACATGCATTGAGCGACGTCCCAGAAGACATGAGGACAATTTAAGCTCATTGGCTAAGAAGAGTGTGACTCCAAACACAGCCAGGATAACTCAAGCTTTCTGAAGGTGGTGAAGGTTCTTACATGGCCTTGCCCACCTCAAGTTTTCAATGAAAATTTAAAGAGGCTCCAACTGCAGTGTTTCATTCTGTTCTCTGACAAGAGTGATCCCAGTGTCTTTGCAAATAACTACATTTGTGGTGACCACCCATTTATTAAAATAGTTTTATGAGTACTTTTATATTCATATTCAAAAAGGACAAAGTAGGGATAGGTAGTTAGGACTTTACTGATACCAATACCACTTACTGATACCATTATGCTACTCTCCATAATTTAGTCCAAAAAAGAAATCACATAAAAAGTGAAACATAGTTTCATTTTTTCCGAAAAATAATACGCCAAATTGTTTCCCGTGTAGAGAATGAGGGAGGACAAATCTAGCGTCCACCATTTTTAAATGACAGCTGTTTTAGTATGTATTAATGCTGCAAAGATACCAATAGCTGCACCATTTGCCCATGTGCTCATCCACATCTCAGTACGGACCAATCAGGAATGGGTACCAGTTCAGCACTTGGTTTTGACACCTATTCCTAGTGCAAAGTGAAGAGTTTACAACAGTTCACAGATTTACTTTACATTCTTTATTTACAACACATGATAAACACAAATTGTAAATGGGCTGTCACATGAAAAACAAAATTGATCTTTTATTAATAAATACTTCATACCACACATAAAACTAAAACTATCGGGCTTACTTTATTAAAAACTGCATTTCAAGTTCCTTGATTTTCCATATTTAGCTAACAGTTTAGAATGTGTGATATGTACATCGTTTGGGAACAAATCGATTGTTGTTCATCATCTCTAAATTGACTTCTAATGGTTATCAGACTGCCAAGAAACTGATCAGTAATCACAGTATGCACTTTCTCTTTATTTATTGCTGCCTTCACTCACGTATCCTTCTTTTTGGGGGAATTTATCTCAGCAGCTGTGCCACAGCCAGTGTGAGTATTGTCCTGGTCAGTATTGCAACCCAGCCAGCTTGCTTCTGGACCGCTCCACTGAAGAGTCGCAGCCCATTGACGTTGTTCTGGATGAAGTTGGAAAATTCAGAGACCCTGGCATAGACTCCAGGTTGGTTGGGCTGAGCACAGCTCAGACCAAAGCTCACAATGCCCACCTGAACCCAAGTGCCACTCGATGTTGGACACACCAGAGGACCCCCAGAATCTCCCTGTATGGACAGAGTTAAACATTTACAGAAGCGTACACAGACACTGGTAGGTCAGAGACTGTAGCTAATCTCTCATTGTGTTTGTTCCTCTAGTGCTTCAAGAGTGGTCGGTTTCCAACCACACAGCAGCTCTTGGCTGGATATTTTTGGGTGCTGAACCACGCTCAACCAAGTAGCAATACTTAACATGTGTGTACCATTATAAAAGTAAAGTGGCCCCTACAGCACGTTTAACATTTTCACCAAGTGAGGTGCCAGCAATAATGGCTCCCTGGGAGCAGTGTGTGGGGACGCTGCCTTGCTCAAGGGTACCTCAGTGATGACACTAGCAGTCCTAGGATTCACAGGGCCAACTCCCTAACCACTAGGCCACCAGCTGCCCCAGTGAGGAGCCCTAAGCATTTTAGACAAATACTATAAGAGCACATATAAATATATGTGCAGCATGAGGCTCAGAACAGAATAATTGTGCTGTTTATCTAGAACTGGGTTCTAGGGCCAAACAAAATTGACATAATGGTTACATGGATCCAGCATCTGATAAAGAGACTAGACTATTTTATGTTAGTGATCTCAAATCTTAAAAAAGAAGAGCAAAAAGAACTAATATTGTTATTTGCTGTTAATAATTAGCTGATAACTTTCTAATAAAGTGGCCAGGGAGCAGAAGCACAAGGTAGCTGTTCTTACTGTTCTTATTAGCTAGTGAGTGAATTGCAATAAAAAGTTTCAAAAAGAAGACTCTCAAAATCACAAAGTATGAAAAAAAAAGCTATATTTACGTTTGCAATTTGTTAACAGTACAGCACTAAAACACACACACTTATACCCCCCCTCACCTGACAGGAGTCTTTGCCTCCCTCCTTGTAGCCAGCACAGAGCATGTCAAAGCGGATGTTGACTTGCTGGCTGGGATTGAGCTTAAACATTTCTTGACAGGCAGACTGACCGATGATTGGCACCTGCACCTGCTGCAGCTTCCCAGTGCCCTGCAGAGAGACTACAGCCACACACGGAGCAGACTGTAAACAATAATGTACACACATCCTCTGCAAAGGTGGTAGCAGGAGAGATTAGTGAGGTACTATTAGCTGTCTAACTCTGCAACATGAAGCTCAGAACAGAATAACTGTGATTGTTATCTGGAACTGGGTTCTAGGGCCCAAAGAAAATTGCCTTATAATGGTTCCGTGGATCCAGAATCTGATAAAACGACGAGACAATTTGATGTTAGTGGTCTCAAATATTAAAAAAAAAAAAGCATCCCAATCTGTCCTTTAACATAAATAGAAAATAACACAAACAGCAAGAAATACTGTATTTTCTCCCAAAATTTCTGCAGATATCAATTGCAAAACTTAGACTTGAATTTCTTTACAGTGGTGGTTATAGTATCTACTTGGCTACCTACCGCGCTGTGTTTTGGGGGGGGGGGAAGCCTAAAAATGTCTATTTTTCTAGTGTAAACCCTAAATATGCCCCAAATATGGTCCCAAAACACTTTAATTTCATTTTAAACTCAGTTTAATACATTAACCTTAACGAAAATATGAAGGTAAGCCCATACAGACTGTACTGTAATTCATACAAGGGTATTCTCTTTGGTATTCGTTTTCTTTGGTAAAAAAAAAAAAAAAGTTAGTGTGATTTTTAGTAATACAGTAATATGTAAGGGTAATCACCAATAATTTTTACAGTTCAATAATTTTCTGTTCTCAGGACAGTATAAAAACATTTATATAGATGTAGCTGAATTTCCGTTCATATTTATGTTACAAAATTAGTATATTTTTCTTCATAATTTAGAAGTAAAATATGTAAAAATAAAAACATACTGCCACGAAAAAAGCAAAAGCAATGCAGAGAATGTTTGCAGGTTCTCAGTTAGGTTCTCAGAAAAAATCTACGTGTGATTGAATCCGCGACTCCTGATCTGCGTAAAACCAGGGGGTTACTGTACATGGCTCATGCACTTCTGAATGGAACCAGACATCATGTACACAACAGCACAATAGCTATTTTGTTTACTCTCCAAACCCACGAGTAATGCTAAAAAAATTACTTATTTAATTTAGATTGTTTTGCTCCAAAACGGCCTGCACGTATCCCTCTGCCATGAATGGGTCTCGCACATTCATAACCAATTTCTGAGCTCTCTGCACTCACCTCCGTCTCTAATGTCGCCCCAGCCGGTGATGGTGCACAGCGTGCCTGCGGGAAACTGTGTGTCCGAGTCTGGCAGGCAGATGGGCTGGACGTAGTCAGAAAACTTGACTGTACCTTTAAGCTTAACCAGAGCAATGTCTTGGCCAAACGTGGGGTCAGTGTAGCCGTACGGTACCACCACCTGGCTGATGTCGTAGGAGGTCTCATAGGGGTTCCAGCCGTTCAGGCTCTGCCGACCCACATAGATGGTGTAGGATGACGTGTCAGAAGGGCTGGGAAGTTAAAAGAGGGACAAGACACTTAGGAAAAGTTTCCTCAGTAACTCAAATGCAAACAGAGAACTGGCCTGTCTGGTCACATTTGCATAAAGCTACAGTAGCCTCAAGCAATACAGTTTCAGTACAACCCTAGTATCAAACATCAGGCATAGTGCAAGTGTTCAAGGTGAATTCCACCATGTTTTCAAAATTCAGTGTTTTTGAACAGAATCATTAAGAGTGGGTTTGGTCAGGAAAGGTTCAATGTGGAGACTTGGATTTCTTTATAGTGGTGGTTAATGGAACCAGGTGTCACATCTTCAACTCAAATGTAGCCAATTTATTTCATATCAACCCCAAATGAATCTACATGAGTGTGTGTATATGGAACGCTGATGATGGTAAAATAACTGCAATTTTGAACTAAATTTGATCTAAAAGTTTTATTTGGAGACTATTTTACCCCTCCTCCATGAATTGGTTTTAGTTTTTTTTTTTAATCCAGAAGCTTCTCTAAACTAATTCATAACCACCATCCTCTATCCTCAAGTGCACGTCAGACCCCCTCTCTCTGTACTCCTCTCTATCTCAGTTTATCTGTAACAGAGCATTCGACACCGAACCCACCCTGTTTATGTCTTAACCATTTAATTATACACAATATTAAAAATTTCACTTTATTAGTAAAAGTGGGAGAGCAGTATTACATCACTATATTAAATGCACATTTTCCACACCAGGCATTCCAGTGCGACCTGTAAAGTAACTGGAAAGTACAACATTCTAATTGTTAAAAATAAATGAATCAAATAAAAGGTCATATCAGGATGCCTTCCAGTTGGCTATTTGTAATAACATACAAGACACTGGATGTTGCTTTTATTTACAGGTTTTCTATAATTGACCGAATTGTGTCTTTTATATGATCCAGGAGTGGGAATACTGAAATTATTTGCTCAGTAAAGTAAAAGGTGATGACATTTATCACAATAACATTAACATACTGGTATATTGGTGTAATAAGGCAAATAATAAGGGAAATAGTCCTAGATCAAAGGTCACTAAATAATAGACATCAAAGTAAAGACAGAGGCTTTACTTTTTTAGGCTTGGTTCCATTTGTGCTAAACAAACATCTCCAGACTCACTTTGGGAAGCAGTGAGCTGCAGACAGAACCCAATTCGCGTCGATAAGCGTTCCTCCACAGACATGTTCTGACATTTTCTGAAAAAGAGCACAAAAAGCAGTTTTATTAACAGTGCAAGTTCCACATGTTGTTCCTTGCTACCTTGTTAAAACACAGTACCACACAGATGAACATCATGATGCCCCCAATGGTCTGCTCTGAATGATAAAAACACTTCTGCAAACCAAACCTCAGCAAAGGGTCTACAAACTAATGTCAGACAAGCATGAGATCATACAGAGTCGAAAAAAATTTAAAGAAAACAGTATATCCTCACTGTCAGAACGAGACCTTGCATCTCCAAATAGAGATTATTACTTTTTATCAACATTAACATTCCATTTAAACACTCAATACTGATACTGATCATCATATAATACTGCAAAACTATTATTGCCAAACGAAGACACCTGAAAAGATGAAACCAATTAACTGTTCATTTATTATGTATTTTTTATGAAATAAGGAGCTAAACTAGATTTAAAAAAAAGGGCAACCCCTGCAAATGTCTCCCACTGATCCTCTATAGCATCGACCACTTGAAAAGCCACATGAGAATGCATTAATGCTGCATAAATACCAATAGCAGCACTGTTTGTCCAGGAGCTTATCCATATTTTGGTACTATAAAGTCTAGAACAGGTGCCCATCCCCATCAGCATTTACCAACATTATAAAGACATCTGGTTCTCAATTACAATTACAATAAATTACATTCATTTGGCAGAGGCTTTTATCCAAAGCGACTTACAAAATAAGGAAACACTCAAGTTTCAGGACTTTGTGAGAACCAGAGCAAAGTTCAAAGCGCTAAAATCTTTATGCAGGGAGTAGAAGATGGTGATTGGATGAAGACCCATGTCATTCTGTAGGAGTTGGGGTAGTCATGGGTAGCCGGTGGCTGCTTTGGGTCAAGGAGGTCATTTCAAGAGAGGCATCAGAGACCTGTTTGACAACCGCCATTACGGTGATTTGGGAAAAGAATGAAAGCAACAAGATTGGCTGACAATTCTTAACCTAAGTTGGTTGAGGGAAGGCTTTTTGAGCAGAGGCATAATCTGAGCCAGTTTGAAGCTCGTAGGAAATATTGTGGAGGTTAGTAAGGCACTTTCAGCCTGAGTAGGTATAGTGGGACAAGGGTTGACCCTGTGTGATTCAAAGAATTAGCTACCGATAGCCATCACCTTTTCAGTGAAGGAGGTGGCAAAGACCTCTATTGAGACGTTTGTGTCTGCCGGAGGTGGAGGTGAAAGATTAGAGACCAATGTTTTAACAGTAGGTTTTGAATTAAGCTTTTCACATTAAATGCGTTCCGAAGTCCTGTTCACATCCACTGAATTATGTTGGATTTTTGAAGCGTGAATGGCATTCCCCTTTTCTGTTTATTAGCTTCTGGCTCAAAGGATGGTTCTTGATCTATTCATTCCAAAACAACATGCTCCTCTGAACCTGTTGTTCATCACTGAAGACCACCAGCTCTCTAAAGGATGCACCAGTGACATCACAACATTTAGTAGCTATTACCAACCAGAGGTCTACAAACACAATTCCACCTTCAAGAGGACTGCTGCTGTTCCTAGCCATGCTGTGTGTTCTGATCGCTATTAGAGATAACACTGAGTCATGCATCAGTAACTAGACAAACAAGTCTATAAAGTTTCTGTTTGACTTGACACTATTTAAGATGAGTGTGTGATGATTCAGGCCTGCATTTAGCACTGTGCTAATTGGTGGGGTTGAGCCTTCAATTACTGCTAACTGCCTCATAGTGCCAGTGTTAAACTGACAAAATACAAACACAACACTAGTTAACAACAGCTCCCACAATCTCCACTACTAGTACCATTTTCACTTTTACAGGGCTCATGTCATGGTAAAAAAAAATATGTTGATGTAGTTCCATTCAATCTCTCCCAAATCTTGCTGTCCATGTTTTGAAATGACTGTTTTTGCGATGTTACAAAAACCAGCGTATTTCCATACATCCGCCTATTTTTTCCAGGGCAGGATAATTATACAACTTCAATAATTTTTTAAAAACAATTAAAACATCACCTAATAAAAAATTTAGTTGGGATGTATGTATATACTTGAGCCTGTGTGTATAATTTTAACCCTGTGTTGATTAGAGACAATCTGGTGCACACAATTCTTGTTAAAATTATTTTTTTTTAATTAAATAAAAAGCACTGAAATTGTGTGTCCCGTAATCATTCTGCCCTGGAAAAAAGAGCCAAAAGCCCAAAATGAATATGACATTCATACCCATGATGTGTGTATGTAAACTTCTGACCTCAATTGTATATCAGTCTTAAAGGCACAGTAACATTTTATTCTAATGGAAAAAAAGAGTTGGAAAATGGTGGTGTAATAATGAATGACTGTTTTGGTTGCATAATAAGCACACAAAAGGCATAAGTGGAATAATAAATAGAAAAAGTCCAATAATAAAATGAATAAAAATTTAATATGTAAAATTTAATATGTACTATATGCAGTTTCTAGGAGCGCTTCACATGGCCAGGGTCAGCTGGGGTCAAAGTGACCTCTGCATTGCCTTTCTGTAGATTATTCTAATTACCATTCTACCTTCAGAAAAGCACAACTCTACAGCAAATGCACACATTTGCTCAACATCCACGCGCTCAGAGTGGGTATGTGAACGACACTTAAAAAGCAGACGTTGGAACCTTCATGAACTAAAACACGGGACGAAGGAAAGGATCCTCTTACAGCAGCAGAAGAGGAAATATGTAGCACTGGAATGCAACCAGCTCGAGTGGCACTTCCAAGCTTACTGCTGAGGAACAAAGAAAGCAAAGAAGATCCTAACGGGGCGGTCATAGTTAAGAAGTAGCCAGACTTCAGTTTTGCTGCTTCACAGTAATTATCAAGCCAGTGGGCCTCAAAAATGTGTAACTGGATACTTCTCCAGTTTCAACTGAGACTGTGCACATGAATAATAGTTGACAAAGTCGACATGCAGATGTGTTGGACACACATGAATAAACAAAAGTAGTTGTAGTGTTAGCTCATAGGGACCTCCTACTCCAGCCCCAAAAACACCTGATCCAGCTCAGCAGGTATGATGGAGTCTTCCATGACCTGGGTCAGGTGTACTGAAGCTTCATCTCACAAGGCATGTGTCATAAACAGCAATAAAGCCTGGCTGATGCACAAACAGCTCCTTACTCCCTGTATAGAGTGCGCTACAACTCACTGCCACTTGTAGCTTACTGCTTTAATTATTAATAATAGCAAAGTCTTTCTGATACAGTCAGAACAGCTTCTTGTTATTTCATTTTGTTACAGGCACAGTACTGTGTTGTGGACATTTAAAAAATCAACAAATATTAACCATGGCTGCACAATATCTTTTGATTCTTTCTTTTCTGGCTCCTTGTAATCACACGTAAACCCAGCACAGCACACAGTGGGAACAGTGTGAAATTCTCTCTCTGCACTTCACCCTTGGTGAAGCAGGGGGCTGCCACCAACAGTGAGCACCCAGGGAGCAGTGTGTGGGGACGGTCAGTGTGCGAACTATATCACGAGCCGACCCGCGATGCCGAAGGGGGGGTGAGCTGCAAGACTCGCCCCCACAAGCGTGCAAACAGGCTACGTTTTTTATGAGTAATAAGCTTTAAATATCATTTTATTTGACTTATTTTACACCTGTGAAAAAATACATGGCCAAAATGCCATTTGTGGTCATCATATCAACATTTTAGAGCTCCCTCAAAATTTCACAAATCATGTTTCCAGGGGAGCTCATGTCACCACTAGGGGAGCTATAGCTCCCCCTGCTCCCCCCTAGTTCGCACCCTGGGGACGGTACCTTGCTCAAAGGGGACCGCAGTGGTGCCACTAGCAGTCCTGGGATTCACATTTGTTCAATTTTCAAAATATATATTCACTCCCCAATCCATACAGTTCATATATAGAAACTAAGCAGCAAATACAGCTCACTAAACCAACACATTTATAGATATTTCATATTCATCTATAGCAGTTTAACACTGTCCACTCCTGTTAGCAGTTTTTAAACCACAAGCTGCCTTTTGAATGTGCTTCTATACGCAACAGTCCGAATCCGAAAAGAGTTCATTTGCATATATTAGTCCTAAAGGCACAGTTACAGTAACAGCCTGTTTAATTCCAAGGGATAATGTTGGTTTATTGAGGTTGCCAGGTCTTTTCCATTAGTTTTGTTTTGTCAGTATTTCATTATTACAGTACCTGAATGTCCACCTGCCATGGCCAATGACCTTCTGCTGCATCGTATCCACCAACTATCCTGGTTTGCAGAGGTGGACGGCCACATTCTGAAAGAGATTTAAAGTGTATTTACAAAGGGCTTTGCTTCTTCAGCTCAGAGAAATAAGACTTTTTTACAATTTAAGGACAAAATCACAGTAAACGTACAGGTTGAACACGACTTGTATGCACACGCAGGGACACACCCATCTATGCACATGCACACACACGCATGTCTATTTTTTGTGGTCAGTGTTTCACTAAAGGAGCCTGGTGCAAGTTTAATCACATGGAAATTCAGGGAGTGAGTTTCATTATATTAAAGCCTGCAGAAGCTTTAATTATGATAGACACCAGGGTGTTAGTTGGGAAAGAAATATAATTCTTATCCTATTAATGTTTCATAGTCCATTTATGCAAATTTTGCATAGTTTTCAAAACACTGTTTTTGGGATGGCATAAAAACAAACATGTATAAATATCGACTTATTCAGCCTACAGCAGTTTAGCCCCGCCCACACTAAAGTATAAAGAGCTTTCAGCCCTGTGATGACTTCTGAATGAGCTGCAAAAAAGAGCAGCCAATCAAAACAGGGGTTATTTACATATGAGTCTTAAAGGTACAGTAACAGAAACAGTCTGTTTAATTGTAAAGAACTGAAAGAAGTTAAATAGAGGTTAGAAAATGGTCATATAACAATTAACATCAGTATCAAAAGAAGTCTTGAGGGAGTAATGGAAGTAAAATAAGTAACATAAGTAATTTCCTCCAGCATCAATAAAGTCTTCTGATGGGCCTTTTAACATTCATATTCACCAAATACAGGGGTTGTGAGAAGACGACGTGGATTGAATAGTGCAGCTTTTATGGAATGAAAAATACCCAAAATATCAGCAACTGATACTTTGTCTTTTTTAATGTGCATAACCTACATTATTTACACTATTGTGTTTTCTTTCCTGATGTCTTGGGACATTTGTGTAGGTTTATGAAGCAAAAGTCAAAATTCACTTCTATATTACCATTTCCAGCCCGTCCTTTAATTCCTTACAATTAAACGGGCCATTTCTGTCTTTAAGACTGATCTATGCTTAAACACTTCTTATAACTTCAGCTTGGATGAACTGTACAGACTGGGGAGTAAATCAAAAAATGTATTTAAAAAGGGGATAAACATTCAGGCCATTTAGGGAAGTTACTTGTGCTAATTCTGTTCTCACTTTAATGCTGCTGAACAAAAAATGAAAGCAAAATGAAAGTTCATCTTTTTGCTGTATTTAAATTTGTGACGTGTTGTGGTGCAAGAACCTCAATATAGACGAGTTTGGTTATGTCGCTAATTGGCACTAAGAACAGTGCAGTGTCTAGTCTGGTTTATGAGGGCAGAAAAACTGGTCTATTCAGGCCACAGCTCTTCTCTCTCTCTCTCTCTCTATGAGCTTGACAAGTAAAATGGCCACAATTTTCCACTGACGATAGTCGAACACTAGAGGTCAAATGTGTCCCAAATCATTTAAATAAAACATGCTTAGCCATTGGATTATCACTAAATTATTCATTCACGACTGTGAGATTTTGCTTATTTTAAATGAAATGGTAAAAAAGAGCAGAAGAACTGTATTGGAATGCCATCTAACTGCTGGTAGCGTAGTGGTTAGGGCCGTCACCCTGCGTTCAGGAAGTCATGGGTTTGATTCCTAAGACTGCTAAGCACCTCTGAGGTACCCTGAGTAAGGTACCGTCCCCGCACACTGCTCCCCGGCCGCTGTGTTCCTGACTGCCCACTGCTTCACTTGGTAAATTTAAATGAGTTAAACGCAGAGAAAGAATTTCATGCTGTTCACACTGTGTGCTGTGGTGTGTTTACGTATGACAGAATGGTCACTTTCACTTTAATACGTTTGAGATCAATTGGAATGGCATATGTGACCTAGAATTAATCATCCAACATCAATACCTGTCCTCAATAATGATCTAGTGCAGCGGTCCCCAAACTTTTTTGCACCACAGGCCAGTTTCATATAAAAATACTTTCACAGACCAGTACAGATACAACTAAAAACAAAGTGCATTTGTTTTTTACTCATTTTTGCTAGCTTGTGGGCTAGATTTCTATACTGTATCATGTGATCAAGACAAGTGTTTATTTTTTGTTCAAAATAAAAGGTCTTTCAGACGCTGATGGTTAATAATATTATTAATAATAATCTGCCTTTCTGTGCGGCCCAGTACCAAATGACTCACGGACTGATACAGGTCCATGGCCCAGTGGTTGGGGACCTCTGCTCTAGTGGACGCAGTCAAATCCTTACAGCAATATTCCAACATCAGTACATGACAGAAGAGTAGAGGCTCTTACTGCAGCAAAGGGGGGACAAGCTCACTCCTCCCCCTTCACAATCTTCAATTCAGAATTAAATGCTGGTTAAGCAGAGGTGAAGAACACTTAAGCACCGCCATCATCTTATAGTTACTGCGATTCCTGACTGGTCTTGAAAAAGTTCATAAATGAAGTACGAAAGTTTAAAGGAACCAGGAGAACCCTTAATTCATATCACTCATACTTAAAGGGGAATTTCATCTAGTTTTTGAAATAATTAAAAGTTTAAGATGCAAATAGAGTGGTTTAAACTAGATTTGGTGTGAAATAGTTATAGTGAGTTACAGAGAAACTCACTAAAACACACAAGCCAGAATTGTTCACAGTGGTTGTGAATAGAACCAGACGTCTGTCTCTAAAAGCTCCCTCACAGAAAGCTTTTCTATTACATGGTTATGAATGCGGTGCCTAATGCCGGAGACGTTGTTTTACCAGTTCTGAGAAGCAAGGCAGTCGTGAGGCAAAATAGTCCCCAAAGAGAACTGATTTAGTCCATCAACACTCCATATTAACACTAAGAAGACACTGGGGGTTGAGAGCAAATAAAATTGCTAGATTTGTGATACAAGAAGTGACGTCTGGTTCCAGAGGACCGTTTCACACCAAACCAGCTCTAAATTACTTTAATTATGAACACTGTTATGGGGGAATTATTTATTTGGAAAACTGGTGGATTTCCTCTTTAATGAAACTTATGAAGGTAGGGTGGAAATCTTTAAGCACTGATGGAAGGGGCGGCTGGGCGTGAATTCCTCTAATGTAGTGGGCTCTACAAGAACCACACACACACACACACACACACACACACACACACACACACACACACACAATCACAGCAGGTAAGTCACTCACCTTGGGCCTCATTTGTCCACAGACCTTGGTGTAAGGAGGGACAGAAGGGGAAGAGGAAGAACAGAAAAAAGCTAATAAATTTACAAAATCCAGGACGAAACTTTTCTAACATTCTAATATAACTTAAAATATTCTTATATTTTACAGAAAGTACTCGGTGCTGTACGATCTAACGGACACTCACCCACCAACACCAGCCAGGCAGACCACCGAAACCGAGTGTTTTTCATACTGCCAGTAGACCCCAATCCCAGCGGTCCAAAACACCTTCTCCTGTGAAGAAGCTCCTCCACCGGACAGACAGGGAAAACAAATCCACGACCCCTCGGCCTAATTCAATCGAGAAGCGACAGAAAAGATTCCAACTAGTCCGAGTTTCGGTGAAGCTAAGGTTGAAGAAAAAAAAACCAGACTGATACCTGTCCGGCGGGAACCAATCACAGCACGCCGCAAGATCTCGCAAGATTTCAAGGCTACACCTGCGCGGGTGGGGGGCAGCAGACGCGCACACTATATGGACAAAAGTATTGGGACACGCCTGTTTTCAAGGGTTTGGGCTAGACCCCTTAACTTTCAGTGAAGGGCTTAATCTTAATCCATTTAATCCCAATGGTCACAAAAGTGACCAATTATTTTTTCCATTCTGGTGGATGCAGTATTGTTTCTGTTGGGTTTGGTTGACAATTTTTACTTTAAAAGGATAAAATATACTTTCATGATTTAACTGTATCAAAATCATGTGACAAGTGTGAAAGGTCAGCTGACCAGATCACTTTACTTCCTGTTTGCACCTGTGAAGGTAAATTCTACTTCATAGCTCTATAAAAGAAGCTAATTAAAATATCTTAATTTACAGAAAACACTATCATATTTGGTACATATGCTCTTGAAGGGGTCTACTACTGATATATATTGAGAATTACACTCCTGTTTATATAGTTTGCTTAGGAGAGGCACAATTGTGATCGCTAGCACAATACATTGTATTTAGCGCAATACACAGGTTTTGGCAATTAATGTAAGTTATCATTGACTTTTTTTTACACAATTTAAAATTATATGATGTGTTGGACCTACTGGACTTACAAGACCCCCCATAGGGGCTGCTGGTGGTGGAGGAGGTGGGGGTTAATGATGATGGTGGTGGTGGTGGTGGAGGAGGAGGCGGGGTTGATGGTGGTGGTGGAGGAGAAGGATGATGAGGGGTTGATTGTGGTGGTGGAGGTGGAGGAGAAGGAAGGGGTTTGATGGTGGTGGTGGAGGAGAAGGAGGGGTTTGATGGTGGTGTTGGTGGAGGAGGAGATGGAGGAGGAGGGGGGTTGATGGTAGTGGTGGTGTTGATGGAGGAGGAGGGGAAGGAGATGGAGGAGGAGGGGGTTTGATGGTAGTGGTGGTGTTGGTGGAGGAGGAGATGGAGGAGGAGGAGGGGGGGGGGGTTGATGGTGGTGGTGGTGGAGGACGAGGAGGTGGGGTTGTTATTGGCAACGACAAAATGACCAGTCAATGAAAGTTTTTTGCATTTTATAAGTGTTATGAGTTATCCACAAGATACATTTTTAAAAAGGGGTGGGGAGGATTAAAAATGTATCTGCTGTTAAGTAAGAGTACTATCCAGTTATGTTAGGTTATGATTTATCTATAAGATACATTTTTAAAAATCCATCCAAAAATTAAAAGACTTAAATTGACCTCAATGTTAAGGTGTGTCTCCTGTTTAGAATGTATCTATTCATTGTGGTATGATAACCAATATGAAGATTTTTGTTATAGGCACAATAATAAAGTTATGAGCAAAAAAGGTAACCATATCTCATTATTCTGTGCATAGTGGGCACTGTCATCACTACTTTCATTTTAAGATTTCAAGTGTGCAAATAGGCTTTATTGACCAATTTATATGATTTTTTTCCAAAAAAGGACTATGTTGCTTCCCGTCAACATAGTATACAAGTATGAAAGTAAAAAATGCATAATGTTTGTGTATTATCCATGTACTGAAATGTTGGGATTAAACAGGTTAATGCTTCACCAGACAAAGACATTTTGGCCAATGCCATGCTTCCAAATTTGTGGACACAGATGACTGTGCCCCAGTACACAAAGCAAGCTCCATAAAAACATGGTTGGATGAGTTCGTTGTGGAAGAACTTGACTGGCCCACACAAATGCTCTGCAGAATGAATGGGCACAAATTCCCACAGAAATATTCTGAAATCTTGTGGAAAGTCTTCCAAGAAGAGTGAAAGCTGTCATAACTGCGAAGAGGGACCAACTCATTTAAGTCCTTGTTGGTGTAATTGTAAGGTGTCAATTGTCTATCTATCTATATCTATAGATGGGGTTTCTATTAAATGTAAGAGGAACTCAAGCAATCATTCATAACATCATTCAAAGTGGGTCTGGTATGAAGTGGTTTACAGATTTCTTTACTGCGGTGGTGAATGAAACCAGATGGCACATCTCCAACACAGATAAAGACATTTTATTTACTAAATATTTACTAATTATTCACTGTTGGGCTAAACAGACTATTTAGCGCAACAGTGAAGCTACACTTGTCTTCTGAGTGTTTATATAGTTCGACGATCTTAAAGTAGTAAACCTCCACCATGAATGGGTTTGTAAAAATGTAAGGTCAAAACTGAATCAAATGTCCTCCTTTTATTTTGATAAATTAGTTGGAAAGGTGCATAAACAGTATTGTCAATACAGTCTTTATGCAGAAACAAAACAATAAATAGAGAAGGAAGGCTTTTTTTTTTTCGTAAATTTTTCATACAAGCGTTGAGAGTGGGTCTGTGTTCTGTCTAATAAACTAGATATTTTTTACCATGGTTTTGTTATTGGGTATTGTGGCACTACACTTGCCTGCTTTTAGTAATGATTTCAGTTATTGTGACTAGGGTTGGTTCAGTACCAGGATTGGTAGATTAAAAAAGAACATTTTAAAAATTACGGATCAAATTAGAAACATTTGAAATTTTTATTGCAAATAAAAACCATCTGTATTGTGGTGTATTATGTGTCCATTATTTACCATTTAGGCTTTTCAAAACAGTAACAATAAATAAAAATACACATATACTTTTCAAAATAAACAACAGATTGAGGCCAATATTTAACAGGCTAGTTTTTGCATTTTTTGGAGACTCCTTTAAAAAATGTAATAAAAAATATCATATTCATGCACACCTTCTGTTCTTGAAATTCCCTGTTCAAAACTGGGATGCACTCACATCAAATGTTTAACAAGATTGGAAGTATTGCCTCCTGCCACACAGGATTTGACACACTATTTGGATAAAGGTGTAGAAGGGGACTCCGCCTCTACTATTATTAGCCATAAATGTGACATATCTTCATATTTCGATTCGGCAACCTTGTTTTTCCTCAAGTTTCGACTCTGGGCTTCTGTTGAAACCATAATGTTTTTCTCTCAGCTTGAACTTCTCACTCTCTGTCAAAAGCTCTTTCACTGTTAGGAATGAGACATAACTCATGCCCACAAACTGCTAATCTGGTCCTAATGTGCAGGAGAGTGAACTCTTAAAGGTGCATTTCAGAGCACAGTGAAAAAAGCAGCAAAAAATGTTAAGGACCTAAATTAGTGAAAGGATGATACTGAACCGTTTTAAACATCACAGTTACTGGTAACAGCAAATTTCAGTCACTGAAACGGCCCTAAAAGTGACCCAGTTTTGATGGGCTAACTGAAGGCCAGGTGTGAGCTCAGAAGTGGAACCCAGTGTAAATGAAAACAACGCACATAACACTGCATTGAAAACACTAAAGAAGTCTTAAGAATGTGGAAAATCCAGCAGGGCAGGTTGGCCGCTCTGTGACTCTGTAGCTGTTTATAGGCTCCCAGGATAGTAAGCATTACGACGCTGCTGATGCTCATAAGGAAGTACTTCATGAAACAAAGTTTTTAGTGGTTGCTGAGAGTAAACTTAGGGTTGCGTTCTTGGCATTTAGCTAGTCATGTGACTTATTTGTAAGTACACATCATTGCACACTCATAGCTATGTGAAACTATAACTATACAGCTACCCAGTCTAGAATGTATACATATATATTACATTAATCTTCTATAATGTACAGTTTACTTTGCTTTAGAGTGAACAAACCAATATTTAAGATTTATATTTCCTTAATAAAACAATGAAACATCATTTTCTTTACATTTATGGCATTTAGCAGACACCCTTTTCCAAAGCAACTTCCATTTCACAGGGGGCAGTCTCCCTGGAGTTACATGGGGTTAAGGGTCTTGCTCAGGAACCCAGTGGTGGTGTGCTGGATTCAAACCCATTACCTCTTGGTCCAGAGGCACCACTAGGCCACCACCACCACTTTAAGGTTCACTGATACTTAGCCAGTGGTCACATATTTGGGGAGAAGAAAAATGTTTTTAAAAGACCTGTTCGAAATTTTCTTTGGAGATCGCTTAATCTTCTCTTTCCGAGTAATATAAAGAAACCATGCATTACAGGAGGCATGGAGCCCCGCTGCTGACATCCCTCCTCCTTTATAAAAATAGCTTACTAAGTGTGGGAAAGAGGTCCTGATTCATGGTCATGACTTATTTATCTGATTCCCAAAGCTTACTAAGTCATGGTTTCTTGCTCCCACACCTCACAGCTGAAGTCCTGTAGGGCCGGTGTCCAGCACGGTTTGGTGATACTCACCTATTAATTGGCAGGATTACTGGGTGTGTTTGAGGAGGGGGACCACCAAATTGTGCTGGACAGCAGTTATTCTGGACCAGAACTGAGCCATGCATTAGGATCCTTGTTGCTTTATTTTTAAAAAGAAAAGAAGCCGCCAGCAAGTCTCTGTGAGAAATATTCAGCTAAAGGTGTTACAAATCGTTGGCACACTTTCCTGTAGTGCTTATTGTTTGTCAGCTGACCGGCACATTCTCCGTGTCTTCTGCTCGTGGTGAAAGTGCTAAAACCAATCAGCATTGACCCATATCCCACAGAACTGCACCCGTCCCTCTCGGCATCCACCTCCTCACATGCTGATCTGACAAAACAGCAGGTTATGTAACGGATCTGGTCGGCGCGTGACACGGCTGTTATTCAGGCAGGCTTGTCGTATCCTGTTGGAGTGCGTTCACCCTCAGCAGGGCAACCTGGGCCTCTCTGGGCCTGAGTCACCATCCCGCCTTGATTCCTTCGGTTCCTCTTGTCTTACGGCCTTCTCCAGCTTTGGTTGTGACCGGCAGTTTCCTTGATGATCTCTCTCTCATCACGTGACTTTGATACACCTGTTAGATCAGTCTCACCTTCTTCCTCCTGCAGCTGCACAGCTGGGAAAACCCTGAAACTCGTGCTGTAGTATTGAGCAGATAATCGGTCTCATGTATTTTTGTATTTTTTTTCTAAGTGTGTCTAAGCTCATTTCAGATCTCAGATCAAAAAATAAAAGATTACAGTTTTTTGATAGCCTCTCTCTTTCTCTCCCTCTCTCTCTTGCTCTCTCTCTCTGTGCCCCAGGCGCTGTGTCTTCTCTCACAGCACAATCGAAGGTGACAGGGACAGGGGAGGGAGGAGGAAGCACCACAGTGTCACCCAGGGCAACGCTCTGGTGGAGGAGAAGCGAAAGATGGAGGGATGGAGAAAGAACGACACCGGTGCAGGAAGCCGAGTAAAGCTGGACTTCCGGTAGACTTGAGATCAAAGTAGTAGTTAAAAACAAAGGTTGCAGTGCCTGCGTTTTCACCTGAAGAAGATTAAGACTGAAGCAGAAATAGTCCATCGTATTTCATACTTCTTTCTGTTTAACTTTTGCATAGATTTTTTTGACTATACCTGAAAACATACCTGTTTCTCACAACAAATAATAAAAATAAATAAAAATAAAAGAAACTGGATGTACCACATTGTAGTGCATAAAATGACCTCTGTAGACCATCTAAGCAGAATGTGTGAACTGGCCAGAGTAGTGAAAGGTGAAAAATGAACTGTAAACATTATGTAAACATTACATAAAGCCAAAATTAATTTTAAAGTAAGACCAAACTGTGTTGTAGTGACATCTTATAGTTGATTCGTGTGGAATTGGGTAATTTTCACATGAACGAGCTGAATGGGCTGCAGCATTTTTTAAGATTTGCCATTCACACGGGCATGTATTGACGGCTGAATTTTGATTGGCTCTTGATGGCAATTTTGTTGAGCTGTCCACACAGAACTGTAGAAGATGGGAGCACATGCAGTGTTAACACATCAAATTTAAAAAAATTTAACCTTAGTTTTTTTGGGATATTGAAATATTTCATTTGCCCCCAATATATGACATTTTAAGGAATTTGGAGTGCTTTCTAAGAAAGTGGTAGTGTTGTAGCATGTCAAATTTTGTGATGTTTGAACCTTTGTGTTACAAGATACTGGGTAGTGAAGCTCTGGATTTTAGCAGTGACATTAGATACTAGACGGCACTACTCCACAATTGAATTGTGATGAGGCAGGGTCACATGCCTTCTCGAGGTCAACTTGCCACAGATATTTTGTCATTTTAGATGAAATGGCTATCGAGCTGTTGCCCAAAAGCGGTTTGTGCCAGCCCTGCTTCATGTGGTGCTAGTTTGGAGTTTGGAGTGGTGGGGCCCTAGTGGGTAGGATACTTGCCTCTAGACCATGAGATAATGGGTTCGAGTCCTACCTTCAGCACACCACCTCTAGGTTCCTGAGCAAGACCTTTAACCCCAAGTTGCTCCAGGGAGACTGCCCCCTGTAGTTAGGTAATGGAAGTCGCTTTGGATAAAAGCACATCAAGCCTAATGTGAATTGGTTTTCTTTTCCCTCTGAACGGAAAAAACCTAAACAGAGGTGAACCATTACGCCCTAAACTGTGTGCTTCTTGAAAGAGAAGGGAAAATAAGCTCATGAAGACACAAGACCACCATAGACCTCACATGGGCGCATGAGCAAAGACGCTCCCCCAGTTCAGAGCATCACTCCTGCCCGCCGTCCACCGCGCTGCATAAGTTATGTGATAAGCCTTTCCTGTTCGTCTTTGTTTTAAAGACTTGATGAATATTTGTCATGGCATTGTTGCTATGGTGACCTCCCTTACTGCCCCCCCTTCACGCTCACTCTCCCCCTAAGCACTAAAAAAAGAGGGAGAGAGGGTTGGAGCGAGAGAGGGAGGGATGGAGAGAGATAGCGAAAGAGAGAGAGAGAGAGTGACAGGAATGAACTAACAAGATCCAGAAAAAAAATCATGCCCTAAAGCTGTATGAGGCTTTGCAAGGGGATACACAGACACACACACACATACACAGGGCACAAGAGAGATCTCACGCACACGCAGCCTCACAAAGAGTAGCAGTTTTAGTCCAAACCTCAACCAAGCAATACACGTCTGGCGCAAACTGAGGTATTTGTTGATGTGGGTCTCTCATGGACTAAGGCAGATCTGCTCTTACTGAATAAACACCTCCAGACTAAAACTGCAACTCTGCCTAACTCACTAAACCTCAGCCCCAGTCCAGAATGGGCAAGTGTATCTGAGCATTCCCGGTATGCAGTGGTCAGTATCTATTAAAAATGTTTCAAGGAAGGACATCTGTTTGTCCTGTTTGTCCCAGGGCTCACTGATGCATGTGGGGAGCGAAGGCTAGCCTGTCTGCTTCAGTCCCACAGAAGAGCTGCTGTAGCACAAACTGCTGGAAAACTTCTTGCTGGTTATGATAGAAATGCTACAAAACACACAGTGTGTCACAGCTTGCACAGGAACAGTATGAGGAACATAAGAAAGAGTTTGAGGTGTCGAAATGGCCCCCAAACCTCACAGATCGCAATCCGATTCAGCATCTGTGGGAGCAAGTTCCCACTTCGCAAGTTACAGGACTTAAAGGATCTCCTGCAGATACCATAGCACACCTTCAGGTTTTGTGGAGTCCAGGCTGTTGTTTCCCTGACAAATATACCAGTACAAAAATCATTGTATTTACATTGTTGTATACACAATTGACCATGCTTTTATTGACCATGAATTCCAAATTTAAAAAGTGTTTGGAGAAAAATAAAAAATAATACATATTAATAATTTATTATACCTTGGAAATGTGAAAGTACACATTATTTTACAATTGCAACAATTAAAATAGTGATGTAAAGAGCAGAGTGTGTGCATGTGTTTCATCCATCAGAAACTGAATCAGGAGTGAAGCTGCTGGAATACAGCACATAGAAAAGCTGCTCTACAAACACGACTGCACTTACAACACATATGGAGGAGTTTCTTATTTTTTACACAGCTCACACTGTAATAGTTCATAAAAGAATAGCAACCTGTGCATTTTACACACAAACACACACACACACACACACACAGCCACAAATTGTACAAAGAGTGAACCAAAAAAAGGGAAAAGTGGTCTCTTGTTTTTTTCCATGGCTGGATATATATATGGTTCCCTTTCACAAAATGTGCACTCAAAGAAAAACACAAGAGATGAGAGAAAGGATATTGTGTAGAACAAATGTGTGTGTGTGTGTGTGTGTGTGTGTGTGTGTGTGTGTATGTGACACAGTGTGAGGGCTAGACAGAGATAGGGAGCGCGGAGTCTTGTCAACCGGAAATAAAAGAAGCTGGCGTTTCCTCTCCCCTGCCCCACCCCTCCCCTTTTTCTTTTTTAGTAGGGGTTATTTATACTCTCATGTCGAGCTTGTTTCTCCTCTTCATCTCCTCAGCCTCTGCCACGTTCCTCCTTTATTATCTACATCTAAACTAATGTTCTCCTCACACGACAACACAAAAGCTTTTTCATGAGGTGTGTGGTATATTGATAATGAGTTACAGCCTCACTTAACATGAACAAAATCAGGATCAAACATCATCTGTTTAATGACTGTATAGCAAGTTAAATGAATATTCAACATGATGCACATAACGATGATTTGATTGCTGCTACAGGAGCATTAGTGAGGTCAGGTAATGATGTGTATTATCTTCTGGAATACAAACGCCACTCCACCTCATTCCAAAGGAGCTCCATCACTCCAAAGAAAACCAGAAAACTCCACGACCCAATACTGGGGGGCTTTATACCCTTCTAGCTCACAGTCATGGTGGAGCTACTTCTGAGCCCATTCTACTCACCAATGCTTTCCTATGGAGATTATACAAACAGTGTGTGGAGATATGAGTAGACCTTCAGCAGATGAATGCAGGATACGTTGTGACATGATGTTTGTCATAACTTTTGGCACCCGTGAATTTAGTATTTTGTGTACTCCTGCCAAGATAACTGTGCTGAATGTTCTATTTAACATTTCCAATACTGTGTATGGTTACCTTTAGTATCATGTTAAGCTGACTTATTACTATTAAAAGCCTATTTTTCAAAATTCTTCCATAATTCAGTGGATGTCATTCAGAGTGGGGTTTGGTGTGGAATGTTTCATTGTAGAGTCTCAGATTTATTTACAGAGGTGATAAATGAAACTCGACATCACATTTCCCATGAAAAACATTTCCATTTTATTTACAGTGACCCTCCGTGTGACTTCTGTTTGTTGATATTTTGCCTAATCAGGTCCTGGATGTGCCCCTCCACTATCAATGAGTTTAGTGTTAGATCAAAAACTCTGTTAAAACAATGTCTCAGGCATCAGGCAGCACATTCACATACAAATGCAAATGCAATACACATACCATCCATCCATCCATTATCTACCCCTTAGTCCCGCACTCGGGGTCGGGGGGGGCTGGAGCCTATCCCAGCTGCT
>JBBPCY010000109.1:30570878-30584969 GCA_037974405.1 Brachyalestes nurse | reverse complement strand
TTTTATCAACACACAAAGCATTCATATTTGCCAAGTTGGGCTAAAATATGAGGCTACAGATGATGATAATAAACTAGGAGCCGAAAGATCCAGCTCTTCTTTGGCAGCCTGCCACAAGAGCTGGCTCTCTGAAAATAGCCGAACTTCCCGTCACTTTCCTGCGAACGTACAGCGTGAACTGTGTTCAGTCTCGCCAGAGTGAACGTCACTCAGGGTTATGTTCATAATTTATAAACCGACTCGTTCAGTTCAGCGTTCACGAAAAATAGGAACGTGTTCAATGAACGCTGTTCAATGAACGCGTTTGGGCACAACACTGTATATATATACAGCTCTAGAAAATATAAGAGACCACTCCAATTTATTTTTAAATCAGCATCTCTATGAGTATGACAACCATTCCATGCCAGTGTCTGTTAAACTCCAAGCACTTCATTCTGCTTTATAAGGGACTGATTAGTGATCACCTGTATCAAATCAAAAAACACTGCTGTAATCAACACTCTCTTCTTGCAATGTGACCAGTCAGATGGCAAAACACTACTAGAAGTACCTCAAAGGCAATTATTGCTATTTTGTTTGAGTGAACAAGAGATTTCTTTTCTTTTAATTATTCAAGTTCTGTAATCACTGCATCATTTCTCTTATTTTGATGTTTTATCATTTCCTTTAAAAACCGAGGCAAAGCTGTTCAGTTCAATACTAGCACCTATAAAAGATAAAACCGGAGAAACTGAACATTTTTGCAATGGTCTCTAATTTTTCCAGAGCTCTATACATATACACACAATGTCTACATCATCTCATTTGTCCTGGTAAAATCCTGACCTAAGGTCTAAGTATCTTTTTCTTTTCTTTCTTTTTTCACCTTTTCCCTTTCCCTTTATTTTTTTAGATTATGCTTCCTTTGTGAGGTTTGTACAGTATGACCTGCTGCCCACTATTATATCACTGCTACTGTTCAAGGTACCTGTGTGACTAATAAAATTTTTGAACCTTGAGCTTTGAACATGAACCGAGGAGTGAACGGTGTAAAATAAAAATACCTGTGATAATGTTTAAAAGAAAGTGTTTTTTCATAATATATCCTCACTAAAGACTAACAACACCCCACTAGCCTCGCATATAACTGATCAAAAATGGATGGGCCACTTCAGGCTGTTTAGGGGGAGAAGGAGGGTGGGAACTATGCAAAAGAGACTTTGATCATTTGGCTCTGTCGCCTTAACGTCACTACGACCCAAGCAACCTGTTAACACCACTACAGCAATGCTGACAAAACACACACATACCTACAACATGCCTCTCTGCCCTATAACACACACACACACACACACGCACACACACACACACACACACTAGAGGCTAGTGCTACAACACCAACAGACTGACTTTCTCTGAAATGACAGAACAGTACTGTTTTACAACATGTGCATCTATAGCACAGCTGAACCACAAAAATGAGCAGTTTTGTAGATGTATTGGAGTATAGGAGGGATGCCATTTGTAATTACATTGCAATATAATGAAAAGAGCGTGATTACCTTTAAATCTTTGCACACCTTATAAGTGCACTGGCGCCCCCGTGTGGCTGTTGTGTGTCACTACTGTCATCTGTTTGGAGAAGGTTGAGGGGTCAGAGAGATGATGCAAAAAGCCATTAAAGGATTATAGCAACTAATGCATGCCAGGATTAGAGAAAGAGAGAAAGAGAGAGACCAGTAGAGAGAGAAACAGAGGTAAAGAGGAAAGGAAACACCAGCAGAACCATTACGCTGATTAAAATAACATCCACCTAACACTGGACAGCAGTGTGGAACAGAACCTGCCCGCTGCTCTAAGGTAAGAAATGAAACTATGAGCCTTTAAGAATGATCAGAATAAACCATTTGAAAGGATTTAATCATTTTTGACAAATACATTTTAAACTTTTTCTAGACATGTTATGCAATTTTGTCTTGTGAAATTATATTTTGATTGAGAATTTTGTTTAATTGATCATTACACTAGATTAAGCAAAAAATGAATATGTGTGTGTGTGTGTGTGTGTGTGTGTGTGTGTGTGTGTGTGTGTGTGTGTGTGTGTGTGTGTACTGACTTAAAGATGATCATTTTAGAATGAGTTTGGTCTAAAATGTTCCATTAGTTCAAATTTAGTTCAGATGTGCCACTATTTTAGAATCAACACATTATTGGTCTATTGCTATGATATAAACACAATGTTGGGTATAAATACTATGGATAAGTAATTTACAGTTAATTGAATTGTAATAATACAGATGGTGGTTAGTGCGTTATTACACATAATAGAGATCATAAGTCATGATATTTACTTGGTAAAGCTATTGTACGTGATAATATACTTCGCATACCAAAATTATTCAGCTCCCATTTAGAAAACCTGTCTTGATACTGCACATGGTAAGTCTCTTGGACGTAATTATAATTAGACTGCACAACAATAATTTACCATCATTCAATTCTTCTAAACAATCAGAAGACACATGTAATTAGGATTTCAATAGTGAATAAAATGGCTATATTCGTGGTAGAGCTTGCTTTTGAATTCTGTGGTAGTTTTAAATGTGTTTAATTCATTTTCATTTAAACGTGCTAGTCATTTGATGTGTGTGCGTGCAGTTATGGATGTAGGAAGGATTATCGAGTGCATCAAACAGCATGATCACGATGGACTGAGGATTCAGCTACAGCAATTTAATAAAGAGGTACTATAAAAAATAACCCTGGGTCGATTACTGTAACTCACTCTATTACACAACAAGCTAACAGTGCTTTTATAACATCGCTAATTTCCTCACATCACAAGCTAGCGCTGCTAGAACCAGGCTTCTCAACACCTTACTATTATTACTGTGCTGACAGTATTTCACACGTGGCTGTAAAACCACTAAAGGCAGATAATTATGCCATTTGTGAGGAGCTGCTTTCAGCAATCACAATCAATTCACTAAACTGTGTTGATAGTATAATTTCATCAAACGCACAAATGAGAAGTGATATTTCTTGTGCTTTTCTGCCAGGTACGCTAAATGGACAAAAGTATTGGGACACACCTGTTTTTCAGGGTTTGTTCTAGGCCCCTTAATTACATCCAGTGAAGGCCTTAATCTTAATGCTTCAGCATAACAAGACATTTTAGAAAACGCCATGCTTCCAACTTTGTGGACACAGTTTAGGGAAAAAACCTTTTCTATTCCAGCATGACTGTGTCCCAGTACACAAAGCAAGCTCCATAAAGACATTGCTGGATGAGTTCAGTGTGGGAGAACTTGACTAACCCTGCAGAGTCCTGACCTCAACTCCATCCAACACAGGATGAACTGGAACGGAGATTGTGAGCCAGGCCTTCCCGTCCATCAGTGGCTGACCTCACAAATGCTTTACAGAATGAATGGGCTCCAAAATCTCAAGGAAAGCCTTCCAAGAAGTGTGGAAGCTGTTATAAAGTGGACCAACTCCATATTAAAGTCTATGTATTTGAATACTACGTCATTAAAGTCCCTGCTGGTGTAATGTTCAAGTGTCCCAATACTTTTGTCCATGTAGTGTATGTGTACTACCAGCAGTTCTCAACTTTGTGGACAGATTAATGTCCAAATCAGCAATTCTTGTTTACTATTCGATATTTTAAAATGATAAAATCCCTAAACAGATGTGGAAAGGTCAAAATAATGAATCGACCGATTGCCAAAAACATGTTTGGAACAAAAATCTATGCTTGTCACTGTGGTGCTAGGTAACAGAATTACCGGTTTGTTTTTCTGTCTCATGTGCTCTCTCTGTTACAGTATGCACAGTGTTTTTTCTTCGATGTAGAGGAGTGGGAGAGGAGGAAGGTAAAGTAGTACTGGACTACTGGTCCTATCTTTAAGCTCCCTGTGGTAATGCCATATTGACCCTAACCCTAAAATACCCTAACAAGCAGTTCTGCAGGTAATCAGCTGAATGCATTCAGCCAGTAGGTGCTAGTAGGTAGTGTTTCTAATAAAGTGGCCACTGAGTGGAAGCAGAAGGTAGTGTTTCTAATGAAGTTGCCAGTGAGTGTCTGTACTGAGGACACTGAAAATGTCATGCAACACCGCTTTCTCCTTAAACAATAAATCATTTTCCTTTTTGACATATACACACGTGTACTGGATTAATGTACAGCTCTTGTTCTTCTTTAATATGTATTTTGTGGGCCACAAAAGAGGCGGGAATCATTTTTTTAAACGCTGTAAAATGATGTTTGTGGTGAAACAGGGCATCACTTTGTTTTGAGTAGTGTTTACTGTCCAAAATACAGTAAAATACCCTCATAGAAAGCTATTTTATAATCATCAACATTTCAGAAGACAAACACTCAGAAGACATATGTAACTTCACTGGGGGTCGATATTAAATAAAACCTATATTTGTGTTATAGACATCTGGTTCCATTCACCACCACTGAAAAGAAAACAGTCTCTGCAATGAACCACTTTGCACTAAACCAACACTAAACTCAGAATGACTCTAAAGCTGCCATTCTTAATGTTTTGCAGTTCAGGAAGAATAAAGTGCGGGACTATGCGTCTGATCCTGAGCCGGAGGATGAAGTCTCCGGAGACCCAGAAATCATCCTGAGACAAGTAGCACTCTCTTACATTCTTTTAGACTTTTTATCTAAAGTGCCTCGCTGAACCTAAATATCTGCCAATGTTTCATCCCAGACTACTTTCTGAATGAGGGCAGCCGGTCAGAACTGAGGTCATTTACATATATCAATCTTAAAAGGCACAATAACAAAACCAGCCTGTTAAATGATGTAATTAAGACCGTTTTTACATATACACGATTACAAAAAATATTATGTGGGGGATTTTTGCCAAATGGACCCTATAAGACCGACTCTCGTCTGATTGACTGCTGTGAATTATTCCTTGCTCAAAAAGCAGCATGAATAGGCTTACTTTGCTGAATAGGTGATATGTGCCAATGTGTAGATGTTTTGTGATACCACGACAACAATAAATTTTGCAGCTCAGTTAATGGTGTGTTTCAATATTTTACAAGATTTACATGCAACAATCTATTAGTAGAAAAAAGTCATTTGTTATGGGCCCTTTAAATAAAAAATGACAAGGTAGACCACATACATATTCAGTTAAACTGGACAATATATGAAATGGACCCCAGCTGTGGTTTTTCTCTTTTATTTATGTATTTATTTATTTATTTATTTTTAATATTCAAGAGTTTAGCCTCCGCTTTGATCCGTTTTCTTCCGTCCGAACCCGATGGCCGAGTGACCCGGGCCTGCCTGCGCACCCTGCGCATCCTCTCCAGAGACAAACAGGTCCTGGATCGCCTGCTCACAGACTCGGCCCTGATCACGCTGGCCCGGCTAGCTGGCTTCAGCCAGGCCCCTGTGCCCCGATTAGAGTCAAGTGACCAGGCTGACCCTTACGGGGACATAATCCGGGCAGTGTCTGACCTGGAGTCCAGCGAAGACCTGAATGGAGAGGAAGATGAGGTTTACAGTGCAGACGAAAGTGGGGAGGCTAACAATGTTAGTGTTGAGAAGTGTCGGCGGCGCAGCAGTGTGTTCAGGGCTCTTATGAGGGGAAAGAGGGACACCAGGGCAAGTGTGGTGGAAGATGAGGATGAAGAGGAGGAGGAGAAAGGAGCCGATAAGTGGGAAGAAGAGCAAAATAAAGAGGCTGTGAAAATCCTGTGTAATGTCATTTACAACAGCGCCTGGGCACAGGAAAGAGCAGCTGAGCTCAGGTAGGAATCTAAACAACAAAATGATTTACTTTAATATAAAACACATGTAGATAGTCTTCATTTTTCATGTTTTCTTTGTTAGTCTCCTCAGTGGATTAACTGAAAAGCTCGCCCGGGAGACTCAGTCAGCGACGCCTAGTGGTCAGTACTATGAACTGCGGCTAGTGTTTCTGCTGACTGCCCTGAGGCCTGAGCTGAGGAACCAGCTCAAACAGGTACCAGAGTTCTGAAATACAGCTGAGCTTCTTTTTTTACAACTCTGTGTTGTCAGGGGATCCTTGGTATGGCAGCTCTCTCCTCTAAAATGACAATGAAACGGTACACAATATTAAGTGCTTCTGTTTATCAAAGGATGTAATGATACATGTATTTTCAGGTCCGATGCAGTGCTGGATTCTGTGATTTACTTTTGTTTTTTATATTTTATGCATTAAAAGAACAGTTTAGCATGAAATTTAATTTACACAATTTTCCACTGGGCCCAGACCTAGTCGATCAGCCAAGACATGTCTAAAGTCTAAATTTTGGCTAACACTGCTAACACTGGAAGTCAAATCTATTCCTAAAGCACATCCCAAAACTTCTCTCAACTTGCTCAAACCTCATCCAGCTCTTCATTAATGTGCAGCATACTTGCTGATGTGGTTTAGGACACAGTATGACTTACTGTGAGCTGTAAAAATAAATTCAGCATGTAGCCAAACACTACAGACAGCTTTTTTACACAACATGGTGTGTTTTTACAAACGACCTCAGTAGCAGGAGCACTGATCTAGACAAATATCACAAATCTGGCCTGAGCCAAGAACAGCCCTGCTTTTGGAACTGCAACCCTGGTGTTGTCTGAAACAGCTACCTGTAGCGGTGAAGTTTAGTTCATTTTTATGGTTCATTGCGGTTTGAGCAGGCCCAGGGAAGTTTTGGGGAACAGATTTATGTGACTATTGACTTTTAGTGTTAGCGACATTAGTCTTGTAGCTCCAGTTCTAAACTAAAGAAGCAAAATCTGGACCTGGGGTCAGTGGACTTTTTGCTGAATGATTCTTTTTCAGTGCCATCCTCTCACAGAATTAGTCGTGTTTTCAGGAGGGAGGGGTAGAAGTGCTGACGGCGGTGCTGGAGCGCTGTGTCTCGGTCCAATGGAAAGAACCATATGAAGTGGCGCTGGACCCCACTGCAGACCCTGTGTCGGTGGAGAATTCACTTCGAGCGCAAGAGGCCCTAAAGATCCTATTCAATATCACATGCAGCATACACACCCAAGAGCCTGATGAGGTTAGTGCACGTCAGCAGGAATGCCCATATTTACACGGGAGTTGAGTCCAGTTGAGTCCCAATCTGTCCATTTGATGTTTATATTTTTGTAGGGAATTCACTTCTATACTATAAACTTTAAAACATTTAATGTTTTCGTATCTAATGGTAAATCACTCCACAGCTGTTTGCTTTTAACTAATCTTTTAAAAGTGATCAGCTCTGATACTGATTAACTATATGAAGAAAAGTATTGGGACCATTACACCAACTGGGACTTTAATGACATTGCATTCAAATACATAGACTAATATAGAGATGGTCCCCCCATTGCATCTATAACAGCTTCCACACTTCTTGGAAGGCTTTCCGCAAGATTTTGACGTTTCTGTGGGAATTCGTGGCCATTCATTCTTTAGAGCATTTATGAGGTCAGGCACTGATGTTGGACGAGAAGGCCTGGGTTGCAATCTCTGTTCCAGTTCTTTCCAGCTCTTTCATGGGGTTGAGGTCAGGGCTCCGTGTGGGCTAGTCAAGTTCTTCCACATCAAACTCATCCATCGATGTCTTTATGGAGCTTGCTTTGTGCACTGGGACACAGTCACGCTGGAATAGAAAAGGTTCTTAACCAAGCTGTGTCCACAAAGTTGGAAGCATGGCGTCGTCCAAAATGTCTTGGTATGCAGAAGCATTAAGATTTCCCCTCATTGGAAGTAAGGGGCCTAACCCAAACCTTGGAAAACAGGTGTGTCCCAATACTTTTGTCCATATACTGTATTTCATATCAAACTGGGACATCCCTGATATTTTCATGCTAACCCCACCATAGCTACCTCAGGAATATCTGTCTTGCTCTGTCAGAAAGATGCTGCTCTCTATCGCCGCCTGGCTGTGGTTCTGCGTCATTGTCTGATGGTGAGCTGTGAGGGAGAGGACACTGATGAAATGAAGGGGTGAGTGAAGGAAAACCTGCTACTCCAGTATCTGCTCGCAACACATTGCAAAGTTTTAGCCTCTCTGTCATCCTCTCTGTCAGACACACTGTGAACCTGCTGTCAGCGCTGCCCTTGAGCTGTCTGGATGTGCTTCTGTGTGTGCCACTGCGCCCAGACTCAAAGCAGATAGATGGGGTTAACATGGACTGTGTACACTCCCTGCTCACGTACCTGGAGAAAAGACTGGAAACGGTGAGAGAAGGAAGGGGGAGGGTATGCTTGAAGAAACATGTACAATGTTCTATTATGTTGTACCAGGAAAAGTCAAAATCTGTCGATCACACTTTTACTTTTCATTAAAAAATAATTTTAATCTAAAGCATCACTGGGGTTAAAACTTACAGCTCACAGTCTCCCAATGACAAATGCAGTACTTAGACCATCTCAAGCCACAATTATAACCTAGAAGTAACAATAGAGTAACACCCCCCTCACACTGTTTCTCCAATACTGTAAGTGACAAAATAAACTGAGCAACACAGACCATTTTGTCAGGGAGTGAGTTAGTGGGTCACAGGTAGACGTGCTCAGTTTGGGTCTGAATGCCCAGCCGAGGCTGGCCACTAGCGCTGGTATCCGGCTGTGCTGGCTCAGATTGCGGGTTAGCTCTTAAATGCTTTGCATTGAGGTGATATTTTTTGGTGCTGGACTCAAAAATACACGCACATACACTTAAAAAAACACTGTGCTACAGGTATCAGCCCCCTTTCGTTCCAGTCCCCCCACTTTAAAAATGCTTCCGACCTCCCCTGACTCCAATGATACAAAAATTAATTTTGCATGAATTGCATGAATTGCAAATAACGATACAAAGAGTCACCACGGCATGCGATTAATCACCGTTCATTTTTGTTAATGCGTTATTTTTCCTGTGATAAATTGAACCCTTTATATATACATAACTATATATATATACAGTGATCCCTTGCTTTTGGGAAAAACTGTATTATATATTTTTGTTTTTTTGGGGGGGGGTTAAGAAAAGAAAAGAAATACGATGATGTCATAAAGGGCTGCAATCCAATGTTGTTGATGTTGTTGTTTACAGGCTTTCAATAGTTGGTCCAAATCTGTTTTTTATCCACACGGTTGGTTAAATTCTCATACTGAGCACACCCTTCACACAATATACTGATGTAACTTAATAAATATACATAATGTAAAGTCATACTGTCTGGGGCAATGGTAGGAGAAAAGGAGGAAGAAACATGAATAAGAAAAGGAGTGATTATTACTCATAGCACAAGTGATAAAGTGTATGATGTTGACTGTGCAGGGTCAGAAGGTGAAGGAGAGGCTGACACCCGTGCTGAATCTGCTCACAGAGTGCTCCCGAGCACACAGAGGAACACGCCGCTACCTCAGACAACAGGCAATACAGACATTTACTACCACTGCATGTATATGCATGCATTTGTGATGACACTAATTGTTTGAATAGCAAAAGCTTGCAGCGGCGTTTTCTGAAATATCACATGATTTCTCAGTAGGTCATATTACTATTTTATTACACTGATCAGCCACAGCATTAAAGAAACCAACAGGTGAAGTGAATGATATTGATGATAACATTAAACAGTTCTTGAGGTTGATGTTGGAAGCAGGAAGAAGGGGCAGGCGTAAGCATCGGAGACACTTGACAACGACCAAACTGTGATGGATAGATGACTGGGTCAGAGCATCTGCAAAATGGCAGGTTTTGTGGGGTTCCTGATATGATGTGGTCAGTGCCTACCAAAAGTGGTCCAATGAAGGACAACTGGTAAACCGATGATAGAGTCATGGACGCTCAAGGCTTACTGAGGCATATGGAGAATGAAGGCTAGCCTGTCTGGTTCAGTCCCAGAGATAAGCTGCAGTTGCACAAACTTCTCAAAAGTTTAAAACTGTCATAGCTTGCTGGATTTGGGGCTGTGCAGCTGCAGACCAGTCGGAGTGCCCATACTGACCACTGTCCTCACTGAAGCACCTACAATGATCACATGAGCTTCAGAATTGGACTATGGAAAGGCAGCCTGGTTTGATGAATCACGTTTTCTTTTACATCCTGTAAAGCCAGGGTGGGTGTGTCCCTCATTTGAGACATTAGCGGTAGTGTGATTCCCTGGGCAATTATCTGCTTGGAAACTTTGGGTCCTACATTTATGTGGATGTTACTTTGACTTCTCCCACCTACCTAAACATTGCTACCGACCAAGTACAACATTTTAATGGCAGCTGCCACTTTTAGTAGAATAATGTGTCCTGCCACACTGCCAACATTGTTCAGGAACAGTCTGAGGAACATGGAAAGAGTTTAAGGTGTTGGCCTCCAGATTCCCCAGATCTCAATTTGATTTATCTGTGGAATTTGCTGGAGAAACTAGTACAATGCATTCAGTCCCCACATTGCAGCTAACGTCTCACTGGTAACATATTGGTACAGATGCCACAACATACCTTCAGAGATCTTGTGGAGCCCATGACTCGAGTGTTCAGAGCTGTTTTGGTGGCATAAGGCCGTCCTGTGCACTATTAGGCAGCTGGTTTTAATGTTATGGCTGATGGGTGCATATATAAAGAGAAACAATATATTAAAGGAGAAACCATGCAAATGTTTTGTATTTTATCAGAGAGAGTAAAATTGTTAAAGCGGCCATATCCTCATGCTGTATGTTAAATGTTGTCAGATCCTGCCCCCGTTAAGGGACGTGAGTGTGAGGCCGGAGCAGGGCACCACAATAAAGAGCCGTCTGGTTAGACTGATGACCCACCTGGACACTGAGCTGAAGCACTGCGCCGCTGACCTGCTGTTTGTGCTCTGCAAGGAAAATGGTACTACAGGGCTCAAAGTAAACTGAATGTTTTTTAAAGGGTCTTGATCTTTCATTTTCCTTCTGTTGTTTTTTTCCTGAAAGCTCATTCATTTCCACATTCATTTCAAGTCATTCATTTCTACACGTCCATTTTCCAACCTATCTTTGTCCCTTACAATTAAACAGGCACATTCTGTTACTGTGTGTTTAATACTGATATATGTAAATGAGCTCTGTCTTGACTGACAGCAGGATAGTGATCTTCATTTAGAAATCTAGGCTGAAACACTCCTTATAACTTCAGTGTGGATATATTTTAAAAGTGTGACATCACAAAAATGAAGAATGAGCTGTTTTTGCATCTCAGTTTACTTTTGTGGACTGGGATATTTTGGACCATTATATTTTGAATAATATTTTGAAACATTAACTATTTACATTCAATACAAAGTTTAAATTTTAAACCTTTTTGAAAGTTGATCACAGTTTCATTAGCAGAGAGAATCTAACCGGTGCTGCTCTTATTGCTGTTGTGTTCTGTGTTCAGTTAGGCGCTTTGTGAAGTACACTGGCTACGGTAACGCTGCGGGCCTCTTGGCCACGCGGGGTTTGCTGGGAGGCCAGAGGTCTAAGGGCACATCGTCAGGGATGCAGTACTCCAGCGACTCAGATTCAGACACAGAGGAGTACCGCCAGGTGAAAGGGCGTATAAACCCGGTGACAGGGAGGGTGGAGGAGGAGCAGCCTGACCCAATGGAGGGGATGACAGAGGAGGAGAAAGAGGAGGAGGCCCGCAGACTCGTTAAACTCATCAACAAACTGTCCAAGTGAGGGCAGCTGCACATACCAGCATGCTACAGCAAAACCAGCTGTGATGTGCCTCAGTAAGCCAATGTTGAAAAAGAATCCTTGTTCACAAGGCTAACTCAAGACCAAAAGAGGCCCACATTGATTTCAGTTCTGACTCAAAATGTCACTCAATTTAAAGTGGAAGTATGGAGCCAAAAAGTATCAACATTTAAAGATACTGACATATATAAGACACTTTTTTAATACTGGCACAAGCTGAGTTTGCAATACAAATGTACATAGCCATCCACTGAGTCCAAATGTAGTTCAACAGCTGATACGTGTCTGGAGACCCAATTTTGCTTCTTTAGTTTCAAATTAGTTACAAGGCTAACATTGCTAGCACTGCTAGAAGTCAGTAGTTACACAGAGCTTTTCCTGGAAAAAAACATCCCTAAAACTTCTTTTGACCTGCTCAAACTCCATCCAGCTGGAAAATGAAGAAAACATCAGTCATTCACAGCCTTTTTACACAACAGGGTCTGTTTTCACAAACCGCATAGAATCTGTATCTGCGACATAAATATGGAGGATCTGATCTGAGATCAGTCCTGTCCGGCCCTGGTGTCATCTGAAATGTCCACCTGTTCATTTGTAAAGTTCACATTGAATCATACTGTGTCCTAAATCACATCCAAAGTCTGCTCAGCTTAATTAAGAGCTGGATGCAGTTTAAGAGTTTTTGGTGATGTTATTTTTACAGGACTATTAACCCTAGTTAAGCTTGACTGACATAGTTGCTTTGGACAAATGCATTTATAGGAGCTTGGGTAGTCAGTTGATGAATGATTCAGAAGGAATGAATAATTTCAGATGAATCTTTGGGAAGAACTATTACTCGTCCTCTCAATCTCTGTGGCAGGGACAATGTGATTCAGGCAATGGGACTGGATGCTCAGGGTCAGCTGACACCTCTGACAGACCTCAGGGACCTCTCAGTGGAAGAAGAGGGTTTGGAAGAGGAAGACACGGACGATTTGGAGAACGTGGAGTAAAGACCGGACTGGATGACACTTCAAAAAGAAATGGAAGGGAAATATCTGTTGATGTAAATAAGGTTCAGGGCTAGTTTGAATATAATTCCAGTATAAAAGTTGTCTTAGCCTGTTTGTGTTCCCTGAGATAAAATTAAAACCTACCAGTAAAAAATGCTGTCAGTCTTACTAGAAGTGAGTAGCTTGTATAGGCTCAGAGAATGTGCGTTTGTACGAAAACATTCATGTTGTTACTATTATTTACTTTGTCTCAAAAAAAAACTTTATTAATAGTATAAAACGATTGTTCTCTTTTTGGGTGAGGGGTGGAGCTTGAGGAAATTTCTGGTGGACCAAATCAAGCAGGCCACAGTTAATCTCTGCAGATATCTGGTTCTGATCAACACCACTGCGAGGACTTTATGATTTTCTCTGTTTACGTTTATGGCATTTAGCAGACGCTCTTATCCAGAGCGACATACATCAGTGCTGTAGTCTACACCTCTTCTTCAGCTATACTAAAATCAACACCTGCTTTTTACCAAGTTTCTGCCAGCTAAGTTACACACCTTAACAAACCCTGTTTGTAATGGAGCGTTTCACACCAGTCCCACCCTGAATTACTTAACCACTTAATTATACAGTAATGTACAAAATAAACTTGTTAATGTGGTACTGAAAGTGTCCTGGTCTGTTCTATATTTAATACTCCACGTATTGTAAAATGATCACAACATTAAAGAAAAAGAACAGCATACATGCCTGTATTATGTTGCCACTTTACAGCAAAGCTCATTCAATCAAATGTGGGCAATCAAGTAAATTCAGTGCAACACTAAGGCACTGCTTCCAAGAATGTAGTTTTACACCCGTAATAAGAACATTTTTTTACTTCAGGCCCAGTTTCATCAATATCGAAAAATTGTATTTCTTGTTTTACAGAAAGTCTGTCGACACACTTGGTTGCTTAGAGCCAATTTGTTTATATGCTATCAGTGAAAACACGGCAAGACTTTACTGAAAGATTCATAAGGCTATATGACACCTACATACGAGTTTAATAACAACTGATATTAGCCTATATAGACATTTATAAAAGCTTATTCTAACAAGCATCTGTTACATGTTTTAGAGCTGTGGTTCCCAACCTGGGGTCTGGGCCCCGCTTAGAGGATCGCTAGAGATCACAGGGGGGTGCGCACAATTTTGTCTAAACTGAGGTTACCAAAATTATATTTGTACACATTAAATCCCAATGTCTGAGAAACATAAAAGTGTATGTGTGTGTGTGTATAAGAGTATAAGAATAAAAAGCTACAACCACTTTATTTTTTGCAAATAAAAGTTTGTAATTAATCATTTTATTCCTTTTCTATGTGGGTAGGAGTTGGGGTTGGGGGGCCTGGCTTGTCTTGGACACAGGCAAGGGGGGCTTCAAGGAAAAAAGGTTGGGAA
>JBBPCY010000109.1:30515489-30559254 GCA_037974405.1 Brachyalestes nurse | reverse complement strand
TAGATATGTTTTCTTGGGATTTAGAAATATTGTTAATTATGTACTGTTGAAATAAACATTACTATTACATGTTTGTATATTTTGTAGTGATTTAACACTAACTATGAGGAGATTGAGGGAAGAGCAGGAGAGAGAAGATAGATCAGAATGTGAGGCAACAAAAGTAGAACATGGAGGTGAAGTACTTAGGGCAAGAAAATCAAGCAGCCCAGGGTGCACGGTGAGGTGCTGAGTAGGGCTGCCACAAACAATTATTTTGATAGTCAACTAGTCAACGATTATTTTTGCGATTAGTCGACTAATCAGATTGTGCGTACATTGGACGTAAAATGTACAGCTTATCGCACCAACATGCTGCGTCTCTTATATAACCATCATTAGCTTACAGCCTGAAGTGTTTAAAGTATGTGCCAACTAAAAATAAAAGAGTAGAAAATAAAGTGCAAAAATAATACATTTAAAATAATCTGAATTTGGAGACAGGACACGGGCAGAATGTAATCTAAACTACACTCTGCCCGTCTCCTGTATCCAAATTCATGTTATTTTAAAGGTATTAGCTTTGTATTTTATTTTTTATACAGTTCTTGCTGCTAAAATGGACATAATACTTATTGGTCATCTCATAACTCGGCCAGTCCACCTTAAATACAGCAGCGGTTAGATTACTCTGCCCTGTCCTGTCTCCAAATTCACATTATTTTAAAGGTATTAGCTTTGTACTTTGTTGTTCTTTTTTTAACACAGTTGTTGCTGCTAAAATGGAAATAATACTTGAAGTATTTAGATGATTCTCTTTTAAAAACATGAGAAGGCTAAAGTTGGGCATCTCGTAACTCGGCCGGTCCACCATAACAGAAGTGGTTAGAGGCACTGCTGTATTTAAGGCGGACCGGCTCAGTTACGAACTGCCCAACTTTAGCCTCATCGTGTTTTTAAAAGAGAATCATCTAAATACTTCAAGTATTATGTCCATTTTAACAGCAACCACTGTGTAAAAAAAACAAAGTACGTATATATATTATATATGCTTGGTGCTGCTAAAAAAACAACAGTGGAGGAACTATTTACACAGTAGTGAAATACAGCCAATAAAGGCTTTTATGCTTGACATCTTATTTTGATTCAAAATCACTAATTTAATATTACTCTAATCAATTTAAAATCACATTCCAAAATCAATGCACCCTTAGGGCTGCATTTTTACACCCCTATTAACACACAAACAAGTGTACACATGTTAATTGAGCTCACTTTCATCTTCGCTGGCTGAGGACTCGGACTCTGATGATGAGGGGACTTCAGGCACCTTCAACCACTTCCTCCTCTTCTTGGGTGGGGGTTCTGCTTTCACCTTCACTGGCTGCTGCTTCACTGAGCGCTCTGTCTTACGCTCCGCTACTCCAGTCCTTTTATCCTCTTTCACCTTCCCTCGCTCAGTTGCCGCTGATCGTTTCTCCGCCCTTGGTGGTGCCAGAGAAGGCGGTGTTTTCTTTTCTTTCTCCTTCTTCTCCTCCCGCTCCTTCATTTTGGACACACGCTCCTTCTCTTGCTGCTCTTTCACCCTGATGTTGTTCTTCTCTCTGGTCTCACGCTGCTCTTTCACTTTTTCCCGGTCTTTGTCCTTCTCATCCCTCAAGGTGCGAGAGGGCATCTGGTTGTTAGGGGCCGGAGGTATCTTTGGGACCAGTGACTGTGACTGACGTCTGAGATTTGGATGCAGCAGAGAGAGGAGAAAGAGACACAGGAAAAGTTATGAAAGATTATTGACAAAATCTGTTATTTGCAAGTGCCGATGCATTTCAGATTAGCACAGGGTGACTGACTGTTGAGACCACTAAAGCTGTGAAGATACCTGAGTGTTACAGAGGGTCTGTGCCAGGGCTTGCGGGAGCAGACCCTTACATAGTCCTTCTTATTCACGTTCTCCAGGAACTTCACATATAGCCGTTGGTACCGTTTTTTAGCATCACCAAAATAACCAAGATACTAAGAAGGAAGAGAAAGAACAAAAGGCATAAAATAAACCATGTGATCAAACAAAGTCACAGCAGGTGTACTTTATAAAACAGAAATAAAAACAGAAAAGAAAAAACTGAACAAATGGAGCTACCCCTCACACACTGGTCTGCTGCTCTCTTGCAGGTTAATAAATAGACTATGACAGTAGTAACAGTTTATCTTTATGCTTTAAACACCCCAAAGCCTGTTTTTCATTAAAAACATCAGTGTTGTTGCAACTTCATTTCAAACAGTCAAAACAACATTTGTGATCAGTTTGTCCTCTGCAGCACCCTCTCTGGTTCCCATGCAAGAAGAACTGTAAAGCTGTAACCTAATGATCAGCTGTGTAAGAAAGAGACAAAACAGCAAATCACACCAACCATGAGGAAAATTTATGAACTGAAACACTGCTGCAGTGATGCTAATTTCTCATAGCCTGACAATAAAGTGCCAAGCTAATGATGGTAACTGTTCATGTTCTCAAACTGGGTTTAACTCTACCCTCCTTAAGCACAAGATGAGTTTGGATATCTGTACACTCAAGATAATCACACCCATTCCTTTTCTGTTTTCATACTGGTGTTTATACTGAGAGTTCCTCTCCTCCAGTTTGTGTTTGTGCTGAGACTATAAGAGGGTCCACGGCATTTTGTAAAGGCCTGTATGCATTTAATGAGCATTATAATCATGTTTAGAGTCTACGTTTGGGCCATAGTGAGAGACAGACACGTATCATTCTTTTTCCATGTGCTTTTATCCACTCATTTTGGAGCGTTTTTCAAGATTAAATGAGGGGTTGAATTTATTTTAACTGGGGGTTGTTACTCCTTAATACTCACATTGCTAGTGGCACAGAACTGTCTCTGCCCATCTTTGATCTCTGGTGCAAACTTCTGCAGTAGGGCTTTCTGCACACGCCAGATGGGAGGGGGTTCCCGACCTGTCTGCAGGGCCATCTGGGAACATTCAAACAAAGAAAAAAAAAAACACCAAAATGACTCAGTGTGGGTAGCCAGCAGTGGACACAAACACATACATATGTTCCACCCAGGAGGTGCTACTACTGTTCAGTGATCTCATCCAAAACTGTATTAGGAAATAAGCTTATAAAAGCAGCCTTGAGAGATTTCCACTGAAGTGTCTAGGAACGTTTTTGTCGATTCTTGGCAAAACTGTTTCTATATACACATACATATGTGATACCAAACTTAGTCTCTAATCACTACTGAAAATAATAATACATTGTATATTTAGTATATCTTTATTTACTAGCAAAAGCACAACAAACAGCATGTTAGCAATGAGCACCTTAAGTGTCCTGATGTCCTCGATTCGTACCACAAACTCATCCCTCTCTCTGAAAATGCCCTCTCCCCCACTCTCACTCTCATCTTCATCAGTCTCTCCTGCAATGGCAGCACCACTCTGTTTTTGTGCCAAGTGTAATGGCAGGATTTGTGGTGCTGGGGGCTCCTCCGGGGACGAGGGTGCCGGTGCAGGCTGTGGAGGTGGAGCAGGGCTGGGGGGAGGAGGTGTTGAAGGCGGAGGAGAGGCTGCCGGAGGAGGAGGTGGAGGAGAGAGGACAGGTAAAGAAGAAGCAAGCGGGATAGATGGAGGTGGAGACTGCTGTAGTGGGGGCTTCTGCAGTGGAGATGGGTTGTCCTCCAGCTGAGGGAGGGGTGATGGGAGAGAAAGGGGAGGAAGAGGAGGTGGAGAGGGAGAAGATGAAGGTGCAGGGGAAGATGGAAAGAGGGGAGGAAGCGAGGAGGGGGCTGCTGTTTGAGGAGCCTCTTTGGGCGAGTCTGAAACAGAAAACAAGTATGTTAAATAAAAATAATAACGAAAGGAGTAACTATTGCTCCAAGGTGCCCTAAATTTAAGACCATGCAGGTGTTTACAAAAACATGACCTCCTTCTGTCCTCTACTCTTACCTCCTACTTTTGGAACAGTCAGCAGATCCATTTCTGGATCGTTCTCTTCCACTTCCTTGTCTTGCTCCTCTTCTTCATTTACATCTTTCACTTTATCCTCTTCCATCTCCTCGTCTTGCTCGTCTCTTGGTAATATGGCAGGCTCAATGGACTGAGTGTGTACATGTGAAGGAGGCTGTGTGTGCATGTGTGGTGGAGTTTGTGGACTTAGGGCAGGAGGCTGTTGTGTCGGCGTCAGTGGTGCAGGAGGAGGTGGAGGTGGAGGGAGAGAAGGAGGTTGCATTGTGGAGGTGCTGAGCTGTGGAGTGTCATACAGAGCAGAGATGGCCGAGGAGATGCTCTTTTGTAGATCCTGGTTCTTCCCTACGGAGTCCTCTTCATCTGAAGAAAAGGATGGAAGTGTCTCCAGGTTTCTCTTCAGCTCTTCGTCCAAGCGCTTGCAAGGGCTTGGGCATCCACCTAGTGACAGACCAGCATCACCTTCACTGTCCCCATAACTAGATGGCGCCGCAGGGGCTGGTGGTGGTGGTGGCTGGGGGGATATGGGACGGATTCCTCCACTCTTCCCTGGTGACGAATCACCATTCCCAGAGCTGCTCCCTGACCTTTTCCCAGATTTGAGAAAATCCAGAAAAGAAGCCACAAAGCCAGTCTTCTCAGATTCTTTTTCTTCCATCTAAAAATGGATAAAATGCATGACTGGGTTAAACAGAAAATGAGCATAAGTTTGAAAGAAAATATGACAATGGGCCAAGAATTATATATCACTGTGAGGTCAGACATATAAATACGTAAAAGCTATTAAACAAACCCTTTCACTCACCTCCTGAGATTTGGGCTTATTTTTGTCTTGAGGTCTGTTTATATCAGGCACTCCTGGTGTCCCTGGGCTCAGACCTAAAGAAGGAGCTGAGCCCACAGAACCATCTGAGAGGGCTGGGTCAGTACCAGACAAAGAATCTGTCCGCAACAGGGCGTCAGAAGATGACATGGTGCTGATAGGAAGCTTGATCTAGAAAGAGGTATAAAAAAAATTCCAGAATTATACACTTTCACCAAATGAAGTCTATTCAATACGAATTCTTCTTCAAAACATACCTTGATCGGTTTTATTGGCTCCTGGTGCTGTTGCTGCTGTTGAGGCTGGTGATGCATTGGCTGTTGTTGCAAGTGCTGTTGATATAGTTGACTCTGTTCTTTGTTGGTTGCCTCCATGTCCATCATAGTTTCATCTCGCCGGCCCCTCCCTCTGCCCCTACCTCTGCCTCTGCCTCTCTCAGGAACAAATCCTGTTCCACATTCTCCCATCATGCCCCTGGAGTGTTGGGGTTCAGGTAAAGGACGTATGCGTGGACGGCCACGAGGCCTTGGGGGTCCTTCTCGTTTGGGCTTAGTGGGCTTCCTGCCTCTCTTTTTTGGTCCTTCGTGGGGCAGTAATTGTGGGGGACCAAGAGAGGGATATCCAAAATCCAAGTCACCCATTAGAGGGCTCATAGTTCCACCAGACTTCCGACAGCTGGATACAAGGTCTGGAATCAGGTCAGGAAGTCTTCGGCTATTCAGTCGAATGTCAGCAGGAACATCAGCCTTATCCTCATCGTCCTCAAATTCATACTCCTGTGCATAGCTCTTCTTTGGTAGGGAGTTCGGGTCAGGTCTCTCCTTTAGGAGATGGAAAGAGCTTGACTTCAGGAGCTTTTTGGGACGAGATGAGCAGAAAATTGGTGAGGTGAGCCCTCCTGTTCCAGATCCAGAACCTCCTGAACTTCCCAGCTTGGCACCAGAACCTTCACCAACATTCCCAGCATTTCCCATTCCAAGGCTGGGTGGCTGTGATTGAATGAGGCCAAGTTGCTCCGTGTTGACTGTAGATGGGAGCTCATGAGTCTTTAGGGAGTCGAGATCCAGATGCATGGTTCCATTGTCAGGTTCTGAAAGATCGTGGCAATACTGGCCATAATCTTGATCCCCATGGTGGCCAAGCATGTCATAGTTTGCAGCTGTATCATCTCCCCCACCTTCTGCAGTTGACTTCATGCCCTCCATGCCTTCTTGTCCAGTCTGAGATTGGGAAACTCCATCCTGACCCTGCCCTGATCCTCCAGGACAGCTTGACTTGTACTCTTCTGGGCAGAACATGTCCTCCATTCCAGGAAAGAAGGAACGGTCTTCATCTGGAAGCAGAGAATCTGGGAAACAGATAGATGTTAAAGGAACAAACCTCTGGCTCTGCTGGGACTGATTCTGGTTCTGGTTTGACTTCACTGACGAGGTCCTAGAATCGAAGTGATGATCAGCTTGATGTTGCTGGTCAAGCTGAGCTTGAGGAAGCTGGGAAGGGTGAGACTGCTCTTGCTGTTGTGCAGTTGCAGAGGTTGACTGAGGAGCAAGATGATGATGGCTCTGTTGAGTAGGAAGTTGTGGGTGAGGGTGTTGGTGGTGGGAGTTAGGGTGCTGAGGAGCTTGAGGGGGTTGCTGTGGCTGATGGTGGTGATGGGAAAGGTGATGCCCGTGGGACGGGGTAGATAAGCCCAAATCTGGCTCAGAGAGATATGAATGTAACTCAGAGGGGTGGTGTTGCGAAGGATGATGAGATGAAAGTCTCTGCTGATCCTGCGATCTGTGTCTCTCAACACTTCCTCCACTTCCACCTCCAGAATTTCCTCTGGCGCCCTCATTTCCTGCTCTGTCATCTACCATTCCTCCCTCCTGACTTGAGGTCCGAGAAAGGGAGCGCTCCAACATGTCCAAAGAGGACACTGTGGTAGATTTTGAATGGTTCTGGTCCTGCTGCTGGGAGCTACGGCCATAGTGACTAGCCGCTTCCAAAGCTTGGGTCTGCAGTTGAAGCTGTAGCTGAGATGTTTGGGGCTGGGTTTCTGGTGCTGTAACTCCACTGGCTGCTTCCATCAAAGCCTGCTGGCTGACAGGGTGTTGCTGCTGCTGAGGATCCATTTTGCTGCGAGTGGTATGGGAGAGCACTGACTGCAGCAGGTGAGGAGGCTGACGGGACTGGTCTGTTGGAGAGTCCATTAGTGTTTGGGACTGAGACTGACGCTGTTGTTGTGGTTGCTGTTGGTGCTGTTGCTGATGAGACTGATGATGTGGGGTTTGCTGTTGCTGATGTGCCTGTTGATGCTGTTGGTGATGATGCTGCTGCAGATCAGGTGTCTTGCGAATGTAAGCCATGTCTGCAGAATCTTGTGACTTCTTCTGAAGATCCATGTGGGAGTGAGCGTGCAAATGAGGATGTGTAGGCGTGTGAGGAGTGTGCTGATGGTGAGAGGAGGGATGCTGAGGAATGGAGTGCTGGGAATAAGGGTCACCCCGACCATAATGGACAACTGACCCCATTGAGTCATGGTGGTGATGGGGATGGGAATGGGTTTGATCAGAGCTCCCTCGTCCTCCTCCTTCTGAGACAGTTCTGTTGCTCTTCTGTTGTTGTTGCTGTTGTTGTTGATGTTTGTGTTGTTGCTGTTGTTGCGGCTGTTGGTGCTGCTGCTGTTGTTGTTGTTGTTGCTGATGTTGCTGCTGCTGTTTTTTTAGGGACATCTCCAACTGACTGTCCAGACCTGCTCCACTTCCTCCTCCAGACACTGCCACATTAGAAGTAGCACTATGAGTTCGAATAACACTCTGAAGATGGTATCGCTCCTCTGAGCTCTTGCCCATTTCATTAAACAGCCCCTTGTTTCCATCCTGGGGTGGAAGAACGGGAGGCTGCTGGGTAGACTGTGAGGAATGATGGCTTTGAGGGGCATGATGATGAGGTGCTTGAGGAGTAGGACTTTGCGCCTGAAGCAGATGCTGGATGAGAAAATCATCGTCATCGTCATCCTGCTGTGGCCTAGGCTCAGTTACACCAAGTATGCTGGTATCAGACTTAGTTTTTGGAGGGGCGGAAGTATGGTATGGTTGTGAGCGAGCTCCTCGAGTGTCTGGAAAACCTTGTGGGGAAGGTAAGAAGGAAGGGGAGAGAACAGAAGACAGGTATTTGTTGGATCCTGTCCCAACAGGTGACTGAGCAGGTCGCGAGGGAGCAGGAGAGTGCAGTCCTGGACGAATGATTCCAGAGTTGCCAGATGGCGATGGACTGGAATCTGGGATGTGGTAAGAACCACCACCTCCTCCACCTCCTCCTACACTATTTCCACCTCCTGTACCGGTACTACCTCCATTGCTACTCCCACCTGCTGTTCCCCCACTTGCCCCTGAACGTAAGAGAGCAGGAGAATGCCCTGAGCCCGCATAGCCCATTGAGGGGCTCCCAGCTCCCCCAAGTGATGGAGGCAGTGACCCATAACCTGAATCTGCTCCATAAACTGATTCTGCTGAAAATGATTGGTTTCCCAGATTCCCATACCCTTTCGCAACACCAGAGGTCCTGGCTGAAGGCAAGTCATGAGTCTGCGGGGAACTAAATCCTCCATATGACTGAGATAAATGTGAAGGTGGGGGCTGGCTTGGAGAAAATGACTGAGACTGCTGCTGGGGAGGGGTCTGGCCTGTCAGACTACTAGATGACTTGACTGGAGCTACTGGGGAGCCATAGCCTGATAGACAAGCTTTAGGAAGTGTCTGCTGGGAGGAGTTAGAAGTGCTAGGTGGGGCCTGGGAGTGTGTTTGCGGAGGATGAGACACAGACTGGGTGGGCGGCTGCTGCCGAGAGGATGCAGATGCAGAGCTAGAGGTTGGAATGGAGTTAGATTGGCGAGCACCGGCAGATGCAGATGAAGAAGAGGATGATGAGGAGGAAGATGAGGCAGAGGATGCAGAAGGTGGTGTATGGGGTGTTCTGGAGGAAGATCCAGAGCTGGACGAGGAGTAGCCACTACTGGAACTACTTTTCGATCCCTTTCCTGGTCCACCAGAAGATGAGGATGAAGAAGAACCATAAGAGGGCTGTATAATAGGTCGATACTGCTCTGTTCTGGGTGAAGGTTTATGGTCAGACGAAGGACTATGCTCTCCCAGTGGACTGCAGGAGAGGCTGGCATGACGAGGATGAGGGGCCTGCTGATACCCAGACACTCCACAACTGAGGTAGTGCTGGAGGGGGTGAGGCGTGGAGGCAGAAGCCTGTGCCGGCGAGGGACGCTGGTAGTGCTTAATGACGCTGTCTTGTCGTGGTACAGTTCGTTCTTGGGAGCTTGGCTGAGGTGGAGCAGGAGTAGAAGAAAAAACAGATGCACTGTACAATTGCGAGGACTGGTCCTGAAGCTGTGAGGACAGCAAATTAAACTGGTGAGGCTGCAGATGGCGGGCAGAAGCTGAAGCTGCTGAGGAGGCCTGGGCAGATGTGACGCCAGCACCAGCACTAGGATCATGACTCCCACGGTAAGCTGCAGCAGCACCTTGAGACGACAGCAGGCGATCAAAGCCCAGACCTGATTGAGAGGGCGTCTTGATGTGCAACAAAGGATCATGGGGTGACAGCAAGCCATTGGAGGTGGGGCTGAAAGTAGGAGTGTCTTGTAGCGAGAGTGATGGGGTCACCCCAGGAAATGAGCGCCCAGAAAATGAAGCTGGGTGTTGATAGGCTGATAAGGCAGAGGATGATGGGAATGATCCAGAACCAGGAAGAGCACCGGAGATGAACAGTTCTGCAGGGGCGGGCGTGTGCATCGCTAAAGAAGGATAAAATAAAAGGGTAAAAAATATACACAATAACATGAGCAACAAATAAATATCAAAAAGGTAATGAAGCAATAACAGTTCTGTATGAATAAAAGTGTGATATACATAACATATAAAGATACCCAGACCACAGAATAATTAGAGAGCCAATTAACATTTGCTAATGTGTGCCTTTCAAGTTGTTGCTATGGAAACAGTGCTCTGGCTGACTGCTCTTAAAATGTTTAGTGACGTGTGCAATATTTTACCTATATCTATTCGGAATATTGTTGAATTTGCTCTTTTTGTATTATTAATTATCATTTTCCTCTTTACAAAACAAATAAGGAAACCTTTATAAACCTTATGAATTCAGAGCTTACCTGTCTGCCAAGATGGGGTGCGGAACTGGGACAGGAGAGAAGAGGCAGAGGGTGGTGGCTGAGGACCCCGAGACTCCAAAGCTGAGATCAGGTTCATAACTGATGGATCTGGACCTGAGGGACTTGCATGGTGTAGTCCAGCATCAAAAAGCCCAGATAAGCCTGTGAGTCAGATCATAAATTACAATACTAAGTTAGGACACACTTAAAAAATAGTCCATTTAATCAACACACTTCCATGTACACATATTCATCCAGAATTATGAAGACAATCATAATTTAGTTAATCCAGCTACACAAGGTACACCCGTTGCTGAGACAGCCGTTCAGGTACACACATGCAGACATTTGCATAATCTACAAATAGCATAGAACAGCACTGACAAAAGAACAGACACTTTAGAGCAGCCACACAAGCCTAAAGTCACTCTGGCCTATGCCAAGCCCCCATTATTGTGCTGTGAGCCAATGGAACTGGTAGATTGATGGAGCTCCATTAAATACCTTTGGGGTGACCTAATGTGGTGTTTGTGATCCAAAACGCATACCTGGCCTCACTAATGCTCTTGTGGCTGAACGTAATCAAATCATTACAGGAATGTTCCTACGTCCAAGGTAAAGCCTTCCCAGAGGAGTATAAGTTGTTACTGCAGCAGCAGAATATTAGATACATGCAGGTGGTTACTGTCAAAAAATGTCCACAACTTTAACTAAATCTTCAGCAATGTCTACAGCTAGAATTGAGACGCTGGGCTTCATTAGAATAAATCAGTGATTCCCAACTCTAGTAATGCATGTTTTTGTTTTTCCCTGTTCTAACACACCTTTTCCAAGTACTCATTACAAACCATTCTTAAGTGGGTGGGTCAGAGCAAAAAAAGCACTAGAAATGAACAAGGGTGCTCGAGGACCCGAGTTGGGAATCCCAGGATAACCTTGTGAATTACATTTGATTCTACTAGGCCCACCTCAAGTGGAATAAAAATATGATTAGTTCAAGCCAGATTAACAAACTTTGCAGACTTAAATGCTTCCGATAGAGCCATGATAGTTTTGAACTTGCTATGAGAGAAGACACCTCTGATATTTCTTGGGTATCTGCATAAGGACCCTTACATTTGAAGGGTGCTTCCCAGTCTTAGAAGATCTACAATGTACTATTTACTGTTGTGAGCTTATCCCCTTAAACTACATGCTTATTATTCAGTTAGAAATGCTAAAACTTATCTAGTCACTAGTATTTATTATACATTAATTAATGTGGAATCATTATAATAACGAAACTATAATAACTGGAAATTAATGTGGAATTAATAACTAGTTAAAGGTGAGGAATTCAAGTGCAAACCTACATACAGACCCTCAGGAGTGTACATGGTTTATCAGAAGCATCACAGGAAGGAAAACATGAAACAACATGCAAGCAAAGAAGCTCCATAAAGCCACACTCATTCTCACATCAAGACTGTTCTGGCAGTGGGCTTCACAATGTTTGAGCATAGCCCTGTATTAAATCTGTTTTTGTAATCCTCATAATCTACTGTTGTGTGGGAAGTCAGTTTCAGTTGGTAGAAAAATTGTTTGTCGTTAGAGAAACACGTTTGCAATCTCTGCACCTAAGTCGGAACACTGTGCTTTGTTCGGTCACTCTGCCTGGGTGGGCTTTCATTCCCCACCCAGAAACAAGAGAAGAACATGTTACACATGCAGAAACCAAAATTTGCACTACAATTTAAAATGTAAATTTAAAAAAGTGTTTAGTCATATGGAACTGAATGTCACCAGTGAACCATTCAGTTTGGTGATGTTGCTTTAAACTCATTTAAATCTGTTGTGAAATCTGGATCCGAATCTGAGCTTCCCTCTAGTGCTAAATGCAATGTAAATTTTACTTTTAATCGGAGTATCGATAAAACACAACAGTTGAGTGATTCATTTTTGTGCATTTTTTTTCCCAAAAAGGTCGTTTGTTAAACATACTAAAAAAAACTACACCTTTCTAACTTTGTTACATATACATAAATGCAGTAACAGCACCAAGACAACACCATATTAACAAAAAAAGAGTGAATTATATGGAATAAACAATCCCCATCAGCCACCAAGGCTATATGTAATGGACTAAAACTATAATATATGTAACCTCTAATAAACTTTACGAAACATCACTCACTTAGACTCCTCCCAGCAGCACCCCATGCTCCACCCTGTCCAGAGCTCCCAGGGTGGTGATTTGTTGCATAGCCCTGCAAGGGGTGAGGGGTGGCATAGGCTTGGCGATGGAGGAGTTCAGATTCCGGATGTGACGACCTGGAGCTGCCATACACCAGACTGCCAAGACAGGAGAAGTGGAGAGAGTTCATTACATAAGGTGATTTGTGTTCAATAACAGAATCCAGCCACAATTTTATTTTTTTAAATGTATGCACCCAAAACAGATATCATGCTGTGCAGTGCTTGTGCTACAATAAGCTCAGTCTCAGCCACGGGACCTCTGCCATCAGGTGGCAAACTGCATGACATACTCATGGCCTGTTTACTGACTAGACTGGATAGTCTTTTATTTTCTGGCTCCATAATATTTCATCTCAAGACAGATAAACCACTTGAGGGTGCTTTACATGGTCACATGCATTTGATTGTTTTACTTATATTTTGGGTTCCTCTACATTTCATCTCCCAACAGGTGAACCACTCTGGGGTGATTTACACTGTCAGATACATTTGATTATATTGCTTATTTTTTAGGTTCCATAACATTTCATTCCAGACAGGTGAAACACTTTGGAGTGCTTTACACTGTCATTGCATTTGATTGTCCTATAATTAGAACTGTAGATAATAAGGCCAGCGAGATGCATGCTGATGTATGAACCAAAGGTGGTGGTGAGGGGGGAAAAGTCATGGCGACACGTCTCCATGACCTGAATTCAGGCAGGGAACGGGAGGCAGCCACAGCATCTGCTCATGAACTGCTCTGAAACATCTTGTTCCCGAGATGCATGCACAACCATCTGTATTCATCTTTGTCACTTCGTTTAGGCACGCTCAGATCTCAGATCCCCCCCCCAGAAAGCAGAGCAGCATCCCTGCAAAAACAGAACCATGGTAGCAGGCGGCTAACAGGTTAGCACCAGCAGCACTGTCTAGGAGCGTGGTGTTGAGGGATGGGAAAACAAGTGGCTGCTGCAGGATAAAACATAAAACCCTTCAGGCCATACCTAATCTGAGTTTCCTTTTGGTTTAGCCATCAGAGGCGAGATCTGAGCTGTTAGCCTCTCTGCTGTAGGCCTATATGCGACACTGGCGACCATATTAGAACTAGCAGGCTGGCTAACGTCAGCTGGACGGCTAGCTCAGGACGATGGAGGCCCCACGGCTTTTACTTGTCAAATGCAACCGCCATCGTACTCTTTGTCGAGTGAACACATATTCAACGTGTTCAAACCCAACCAAGGAACATGCCCAAACCCTCCAGATCTCCTGGTTAATCATGTATAACCGTCCACAAGCACCGTTAGCATCGTGAGTGTAGCCTCTCAGGTACAAGTGACGGTTTATTTTTGCGAGGAGAGTAGGGTGCGTAAATTGAGTGGCTTTTAATGGATTTTAATAGTTCTACATTTTTTCTTCTCTTTGCATTTTAAAGATGCTTATTAATACTGTGAGGGACAGTAATAAATCGTGCGACAGGACTCACCCCGCCCCCCATCTTTTCTCTTCCCTCTCCTCTCCTCTCCTCCTCCACCTCCTCCTCCCCATCTTTCCCTGTGTAGACCCTCACATTAAGTCTGTCATTCACATTCCGGGCATTTTCCAAACCTGAAGAGACCCCCTATCTAAATAACAACCCCACCGCCACCACCATGTTTTCTCAGCCTCCTTAAAAAAATATAAATAATTATTATCTTGTGACATCCTACGCAAACGCCTCGTCAGAGGCAGCAGACGGGAATGTGCATGATTTGCCACCTCTCCAGGTTATTACTGAGTGCAGAGGCTATTGCTATAATAAGAAAATAATAATGATCATTATTCTACTCCAGCCGGAGTAACCCCCCTCCGGCCGGCCTGCAGGCGCAGTGTCCCCGGCATGCATTACCTCGCTTTGGCCGATCTCTCGTAGCTCCATCCGGCTCCAGCGCCCAGATCTCCAAAGCCCGCTCCCGGGTAATTTCTGTCCATTTCTCGGCTTTAAACGCAAACGGGTCGAAGAAGGAGAAAAAAAGAAAAACAAGAGAAAGAAAGAAAGAAGCCCCCCTCGATCCAGGTGCTTAATCTCTAATCATTCTCCCCCCCGATAGAGCGACGAGCAGAGTCAATAATAAGAGTGAAAAATAGCATATTGGGAGAGAGGGAAATGGAGGGGAAGAGAGAGAGAGAGACAGAGAGAGAGAGGGAGTGCGTGATACAGAGAGAGAGAGAGGGAAGGGAAGGGAAGGGAAGGGAAGGGAAGAGAAGGGGGGGGGTGTTCAGCGACCACCTCCAAAAAAAAAAGGAAAAGCCACCCTCACCTCCTTTTCAGGTTTCTCTCGTACAAAATCACCGTAATTAATGCCATGCTTGCAGAGCACGCCGGCCGATTAAAATATTAAATATAAAAACAATACATAGATTAAGATATTTTCTATGTTCACGGACAGTGACCGTGTTCGTCCTCTCTCTCTCTCCTCGTCTCGCCCCCTTTCCTCTACTTTATTGTAATAATAATAACAATTATACTAGCAGAAACGGGCGGTTGTGGTCACACGGATAATTTCACTACACCCTCGACACTCCAAGAGTGGAAAGGAAGAAGGGAAGATAAAAGCGAAAGAGAGGAAAGAGGAAAGAAAGGAAAAAGGCGGCTGTGGAGGTGTAGAGCACGGCTGAGGGCTCCTCTCCCGCCCGGAGCGCGGTTAGCTGCACGGCTAGCTCTCCGTCTGTCGACGCATCAAAATAAAGACGGAACCGGAACCTCCGCTCCCTTTTTCGCCCCTTTTCCTCCTCTTTCGAATCTCTCTTCTGGGCGCTATCGACGCGCTGCGGCCCTCGGTCGAAGAAAAACCGAGCCCGGGGTCTGGGATCCAGCGGGACGCTCAGCTCCGAGGCCTCCGCTTTTTCATAATATTAGTCATTTTCCTCCAAGACGCCATGTTTGAAGGCGGCTCTCTGCGTGTGACCCTCCTCTTCCCCCCTCCCCTCTCCCCTCTCCCCTCGAGCTCACTCTCGAACTCGCGCGCTCCTCTGCCTGGCGACCGTCGCTAAGGCGCTCCTGGCCGTGTGTTGTCGTTTCTGCACTTTTTGGACACTTCAGCTATAAAGGCAATGAAAACTAACACGAATAAAAGAATAAAATAACATTTTTAGTCTTCCGAGCAAGTGGGGTGTGTAATAACGCGTTAATTAGGCATGTTATAGCGAGTTATTACATGACCAGTTAAGATGAATTCCTTCAGTTTAGCCACGACCATCTATGAGATGTTTTTACACCATTTTTAAAGTACCACATCCAAACTGATCTAAATATCTGTTTCTCTATACCTACACCTTTATACCTACACACACATAGCTCCAGAAAAAATAAGACACTGCAAAAATCATTTTTTTGTTCATTTATAGGTGCAAGTATTGAACTGAACAACTTTTCCTTAGTTTTTAAGAACTGCTGACAACATTTCTCACAATTTAAAAAAGTTTTTAAATCATAATTTTAAAGGAAATGACAATAAAAGCATAAAGTGACCGTTCTGTCATCCTGAACACACCACAGCACAGTGTGAACAGCACGAAATTCTTCCTCTGCATTTAACCCAGTCAGGAACACAGCACCTGGGGAGCAGTGTGTGGGGACAGTACCTTGCTCAAGGGAACCTCAGAGGTGGGATACATCAAAATAAGATAAATGACGCAGTGTTTAAAGAACTTAAATAATTAAAAGAAAGCAAATCTTTTGTTCACTCTTAAACAAAATGGCAATAATTACCTTTGACGAACTTCTAGTAGTGTTTTACCATCCAACTGGTCACAGTGCGAGGAGAGAGTTTTGCTTACAACAGTGTTTTTATACTTTTCCTCATTAAATAAGATTTGATTCAGGTGATCACTAATCACTTCATAAAGCAGAACGAGGTGCTTGTGTAAGAATTTAATAGACACTGGCATGGAATGGTCGTCATAGAGATGCTGATTTGAAAGTGGTCTCATTTTTTTCCCAGAGCCGTATATATGTGTGTTTGTACAAAATAGATATTACATTAATGACATGGAAAATACAAATATGTATATTGTTTATATACAGGCAGGACTCTCCCTCTCCCCCTCTCCTATATATACACTTATATGCATGTGTATTATATAATAATACTATGTTGTTGTTAGTGCGTTTATAGTTTTTACTGTTTATCCGTTTATAAATATTTAAATATCTGTATCTTAATCTGTATATATAATCATGGGTCTATACCCCCCCCACACACACACACACTTATATGCATGTGAATTACCTGATAATACAATGTCCTTGTGAATGTAGATGTCTCTTGCAGAGTCAGTTTAATAATAATGAATAATTTCCCCGGAAATTGCTGCTGTCCCATGCGATTTGATCACTTCCGAGACACTTGGTATAAGAATGATATTTTTTAAGGTATTAAAAATAAAGGTTTTTTTTTACTGACATCTAGTGGTAAGAGTTAAGTCTGGATCGTCCAAATCACACTCATTTGAAATAAACGAATAAATGTAATACTACTACTACTACTACTACTACTACTACTACTACTACTACTACTACTAATAATAATAATAATAATAATAATAATAAAAATAATATACAAATATTACAAAGTATATATTTTATATCTTAAAAAGAAGGAAATCTGAAGTTTTGTATTGAAAACTAAAGGGATTTTGAAAGTGACATTTTAGAAAATGTCATTTGTCATGTCCTGTAATATTCGTAGTACTGAGCGATACGCCTCTGACTTGCTCAGAAATATGATTGAAATATGATTGACGAAACACTGATGGGTGCAGCAATGACTTGCTAAAAATAATCTGGCTCAGACTGGGTCAGTCATCACTAGCTAATACAGAAAATAAGTAAATCTATTCGAGGTGACTGACTTTCTCACAATTTAAGTTGAGGGTTAAGGCATCCAGTTAGCACCATATTAACTGGTGTACATAATATTCAAATGGTCAACTACTACAACTCAGTTTAGCTCTGTTATAATGCACATTTATGCTAGCATCCATATTGGCTTTCCAAAAGTATACTATATGGACAAAAGTATTGGGACACACCTGTTTTTCAGGGTTTGGTCTAGGGCTATTATTTTAGTGGTTCAGCATACCAAGACATTTTGGACAACACCATGCTTCCAACTTTGAGAACCCAGTTTGGGGAAGAACCTTTTCTATTCCATGACTATGTCCCAGTGCACAAAGCAAGATTCATAAAGACATGGCTGGAGGAGTTCGGTGTGGAAGAACTTGACTGGACCAAAAGAGCCCTGACTTGAACCCCATCCAACAACTTTGGGATGAACTGGAATGGAGATTGTGAGCCAGGCCTTCTCGTCCAGTGCCTGACCTCATAAATGCTCTACAGAATGAATGGGCACAAATTCCCACAGCAACTTCAAAATCTTGTGGAAAGTCTTCCAGGAAAGTGGAAACTGTTAAAGTTGCAAAGGGGGACCAACTCCATATTAAAGTCGATGTGTTTGAATGCAATGTCATTAAAGTCCCTGTTGATGTTATGGCCACTTGTCCCAACATTTTTGTCCATATAGTGTACGAGTGCTAAACTAATAGTGGTGCAGGTGAACAATTTGTCCATTCTAGATCAAACGCAATGCTTGGAAAATACTTCACATTTTATATGAAGCTGTGACATGTCAAGAACTGACAGAAACCTGTTCATGCCACAGCTATTCAGTCAGTGACAAAGTACTGTGGACTTTAGTGACTAAGACTTAAGCACAGTACTGTGTATAGAACTGCCTGAAAAATGCTTACACATGACATATCAAGAACTGACTGAAAGCTGTTTAAACTGCAGCTCTACAGTCAGTGACATATCTAGAGCTGTCTGAAACAAGCTTACACTGCAGCTCTAAGGTCAGTGACATACCAAGAACTGACTGAAACCTGTTTAAACTGCAGCTCTAAAGTCAGTGACATATCTAGGACTGAAACCTGCTTACACTGCAGCTTTACATCAGTAATGTATCTAAAACTGAGACAACTGCTTACACTATGGCTCTACAGTCAGTGACATATCTAGAACCTATCAACACCTGATTACACTGCAACTCCAATTACTGATGTATCTAGAACTGACTGAAACCCGTTTAAACTGCAGCTCTATAATCAGCGTCATCTAGAACTGACTGAAACCTATTTAAACTACAGCTCTATAGTCACTGGCATATCTAGAATTGACCGAAATCTGCATACACTACAGCTCTACAGTTAGTGATGTATCTAGAACTGACTGAAACCTATTTAAACTACAGCTCTAGTCAATGGCATATCTAGAACTGACCGAAATCTGCATACACTACAGCTCTACAGTTAGTGATGTATCTAGAACTGACTGAAACCTGTTTACACTACAGCTTTGGATCCCAGAAATCCTTAGGCCTTTTCCCAAGGCCTAGAATGCCCTACGGGTTCCCCCTGACAGGTCCAGTGCAAAAATTAAATGAGTAAACTTTAAGACGACAAACATCTTGGGATAAGTGTGTTTCATGTGTATTCATGGTGAACACAAAGACATTTTAGATCTGTGACGCTCAGGGAAACATGACAAATAAAGTGGTAATGATTTAGACAGCTATTTTTTATGTTTATTGATGCCTGTCAAATCAGGTATGCTGAATAATGTAGATCCATTCTGAGGGTTCACATCACACCGTACCGCTTTCTCAAACACACACATACACACACACACACAAACCACGCACACACACAACCATACACCCACACACCCCTAAGCTTACCTACAAGGCCAACATAAAAACACACGTAGCCAACATGCATTTGGACTCATACAGACAAGCATGAGCGATTATGTGCGGGGGCGGACGCACCCATCATATACATGGTCATCATTGGACTCAGCTGTTAGTCAAGGTAATGTTGACATGTATTCATCCCACAGGTCATCTTTAGTGCTGATGAACAGTCGAAATAACATGGAAACAGGTAAACCATACAGGTTGTCGGCTTTTGGCCCACGTCCTCGCTTACACGAGCCCAGTGGACACCATCTCTTTGCCCAGCAGCACGCTTGTAGACATCAGTACAGTCAAAGACATCCATGTATACACACATACATGTGTTCACTCATTCTAACACGCAATCACACGATTCTGGCCACACATGATAAAATAAAAAAAAAACACACCCAATGACAGACTAAGAAGGTGCGAACAAGATTGGACGTGCACACGGTCAAACTGGATTCGTACCACGTACTTAAAATGAAAAGAAATACTCTACAGCACAACTGGAAAGGGCTTTCATGGAAGCTGTGAGGTTAAAAGTGGACTTGTCTCCAGCCACCGCAAGAAAATCTTGCTGTAATTGCACCATGGAATTGAATGGAGCGAATCTAATCGGTAGCCAGAAAAAGGTTTGACTGACAGTGCAGCGATTCTGCCGTTTCTCTGTTCGTGAGAACAGTGACTGCCTTTTTGCTGGACACAGGAAAAGGAGTTTTTAAAAATGTATGTGTAATTTAAGGGGAGTTCAACCAATTTGTCAATATGTTTCCATAATTAAACAACGAAGGCATATACAGTCATTCAGAGTGGTTTTGATGTGAAATGCTGTTCAGAACCGTTCACAGTGGTTCTAAATGGAACCAGATGTCTGTCTCTAAAAGCTCCTTCACAGAAAATTATTCCTTGAAATGGTTATGAAAGTGCTGCCTGATGCCTGAGAGTACTGAAAAAGCATTTGGCCTAAAACTAAACCTTAGTGAAAGGGTACATGCAGGGCAGTGTGAGGCAAAGTAGTCCCCAAAGAAAACTAATTTATTTCAGATTTACTTATTTACTTAAATACTCAGAACACAAAGGTTGGATCAATAGGGGTCGGTGGTAAATAAAATGGCTATATTTGTGTTGAGACGTGATGTGTGGTTACATTCACCACCACTGTAGAGAAGTCACTACAATTCTCTACAATTAACCATTTCACACCAAACCCACTCTGAACAGCCGTTCGCACTTAAAACACTGAATTATGTAGAAAAATATGTATATTGTAGCACATGGTTCTGTTGCGTCTATTCCAAAAACAATGTGCAATATATGCATTTTGATTTCCAAGTCCATGAAAGACAAAACCAAAGGTACCTGCAAAGAATGAATGAATTAACAAATAAATAAATAAATAAAGTCCAGTAATAACACAATATTCACATTTTTGTCTCCACAGTCTATGCTTTACATAATTCATTTTGCCATAGATTTCTGGGTTATGAGCAAAAAACAAATCAAAATAAAAAACAAAAACAAACAAAGAAAGTACAGATGGTGCACATTTATCGATTTCAATATTCCAGTCTTTATACTTTCACATTAGACAATGATTTTCTGTGAACAAAGTGAACGAATGCCGTCGTAAAGTGAATATACCCCCACCCATACCAACAAAGTGAATAAATAAATGACCAAATAAATAAATAATCCAAATAAATAAATAAATACCCTAAATAAATAAATACATACATACATAAATAAACAAATAGCAGTCACACACGCTCACTAAACACAGCTGGATAGAAGTGATAGCTCCTGTCTACTTGAGAGAGAGAGGGGGAAAAAAAACACCATTCAAGAGGAACACTGGCTGACTAGGTTCCTCCCTTCATAGATTAATCTGGATCAGTTGCATAATTACGCTGCAAGGAAGCCCAATGATAAAGCAGTGCTGTACAAAGAGATCAATATCTTTTTTTCTTTTTTTACCTTTTACACCGTCTCATAATTTAACTGGACATGAATCGACAAACATTATGTGCATGTCAATGGGAGTAAGTGTGGATGTGGGAGTTAAGTCCTTGGCCCAGACAGAAGGACGGGTCTTTATACGTTTTGCTTGTGTTGTTTTGCTGTGTCCACTCTCTCTGTACCACTGTTTACACGGGCGTTGGTGGAGAGTACATACTCCAGAGCAGACACACTTTGGGAAAGTATGCGCCTTATTTAGAAGTCTTTTCCCATTCCTGTAACACTGTGCATTAGTCCATCTGACTGGTCTTGTCTGTTGTTCTGGAGTCAGTATAACGCTATTCGATCATTGATCCATTCGTTTTTTTTATACTTAGTTATATATTTTTTTTAAAATCAAAAATATCTTTTCAGGAGATGAGAGTCAAAGCACAAATTATATCCATTATTTTTCATAGTTTTCCATGAAGTGAAAGGAACAGGGCTCCCACATATTTATAGTCCGTACCATATTTCCACATTCGGGCAAAAAAAAGTTCACAGAGAATCCACTGTCCACCTGTTGTGATATCGCTGCTCTCTTGATACAGTTACGAATAAATAAATACTCTGCAATAAATCAAAAATCACAAATTAAAAAATATCTCATGACATTCACTTGGTTGGATTCAACCAAAAGTCTTGCAGCAACAGAGGACAAAGTTGAAGATGTACGGAGGATTTTCAAAATGCACCGGGATGTTCGGATTTTTTTTTCTTTTTTTCAATTCATATGTAGTCTCATGCTTTCGGGCTGCCACTGGGGTCATTTTGAGGCCAGATTTAAGGTCTAGAACACATGCAGGAAGGTACAATCAAAACTGCTACTCATGAAAGTGATTTCATCGTGCAGAAACCTGTTCCAGACAGATTACTTTCACGTGTGTGATCTTGTCTGGCTTAGGTGAACGGCGTCCGTTGTATGAAATAATGACAAGAAGTAGTTAAGAAAAGCTGAGTGCACGCCAGTGTAAAATAAAGTTTTGCCTGCGCCGGGATAGAACAATTTAAAAAGACTTTAGCGACTGTAGCTTTTTCAAGACTGCACCTCTTTTAGCTTATTGTTCTTTATTGCATACAAGTCCGTTTGGTTATTCAGAGTGTATATCTTGTATTTAGTGTGCAAGAACATATTTGACTACAGTGATCTGTCAGTGGCAATACGTGATGCTAATAACACTGATCCACACAGCAAGAGGTGGTTCAAAAAAAGCTTCCTCGCATTTTTTTATATATTCAAGCCAAAGTTTGCCTAGATATGCTGCAGAAAGGCAGGGTGGATTTTTCTTTTTAGGGGTGAGGGGGATTAGAACTGAATGGTCATGATAGCTTATCAGTTCTGTATTTTATCTGAGCCACAGCTGGACATTAAGAACTAATTTCAGCATTTGGCAAAGAATTTAAATCTAGTTTCACATTTCTGATAAGCTAGATAGCTAATCTGGTTGCTGTTCTGGTCTAAATAAGGGATTGTGATGAGGATATGTGTTCATTTGCATCAGAATTCTGGTTTGGAGAAGCACCCTTCTAAAAAATGAAACAAAACAAAAAGAACTCAGCTTCACCAGCATGCTGCAATCTGTAGGAAGAGGTGGAATAAGGTAAGTATTTCCAGGGTCTCCACATGGCTGTGTGTGGGATGCTAATTGTTGGTGGATTCTTGCTGCTCAGGGTTGGGACTGGGTGCCATTGGAGGATAGGAGACGGGTCCTCTCTTTGCCAGAACCCCTTCGCTGGAGCAATGAACCACTCTCTCCACGGTCGACCCACTCACAGCGGTCACCACCACCCTCCGACCGACGAGAGTTTTGCCTGGTCGGCGTTCCAGGAGGTCGACCATTCTTCTCATCTACAAGAACACACAGAAGTTGTGGTGCTATGTCAGCATGCCAGTAATCTAGGCAAGCATGAAAGTGTAGATTGTTTGCTAATTGTTGACACCTTTGTTAACCCACACTTTAATTCCTTACTCTCATAATTACAGAATTTATACATCAGTTTCATAGCAGTTCCTGAACAATGTGTGTCAGTTCCTGAATACTAAATCTTTAATGTGTGTCTCAGGATGGGCCACTATTAGCACAAGGAGATATTAACCAAAAACAACCAAAGATATATATAATGATAATGGCAATGATAAACTAAATAACACGACAAACTGTGTTTTGTTCAAACCTTCAAGGGTTGCGGCTTTATAGCCACCTCAGTTCCGCTAGTCTCCCGGAAAACACATTTGAAGAACTGAGAACCTTTGAAGTTAACATGGAATTTTATCTGCTCTAATAGGGTTAACATATGTCCAATGCCTCTCGCAAACTTTGTTAATGGAAATATGTCATGATATTATATGTAGCCTACAACACGCAACCTTGCTCTGCTTGATTGTTTAGCTGTGTATGAAGTGACTCACCAGCAAGAGCCTGTACAGAGGGCTGGTCATGCGTGCTGAGCAGCTGGGCCTGAATCGTCTCCACAACTCTCTTAAATCTACGACTCGGACCTGTTCAGACCAACACGCAGATCAAGTATAATTTGACAATGTAATAGCTTCTATAAAGAAGACAATACTCAAAATAATTTCTGCAACTCTCTTACCTGATATGAGTGTAAAAGTGACACTGTAGATTCCATATTCCCTCTTTCCTTCTCTCTCTCTTTCCCTCTCCCTTTCCCTCTCTCCTTCTGAAAAGGAGATGTCCACCTGAAACTTGACAGGCTTCTGGAAGACCGATGTACCTCCAGAAGACTTATATTCGGCCCGGAAACTCGTCTGAGAGATCACGCTGTGACTGAGGGATGGAATCTAATATAGGGAGAAAAAGTTCTTTATGATTATTATCTAAATTAATTGCAGCTCTCAGGTTGACCAACAACACTGAAGCAATATTCTACATGAAAGATATTCTCACAGAGAGAAAGGCGTGAACAATGTCCGCTTTAATGGAGCTGAGAGGTTTGTCTCTGATCACGACAAAAATCTGCTCCTCCTTCTCCAGGCTGATGAAGTTCCCAAACCAAGACCGCTTTGCAAGCCTAGAAGCAAACAAACACATTCCAGGCACAGGTAACACACTCCATGAGGCCTATTAGATATAGAAATGAGACCAAGGTAATACGGCAATAACAATTCAAACATTTTTCAGTATATGCATGGAAATGTATGGTTGAGCTATTGCAGAACTGATTTATGGGGTTTTATTTCTCAGTCCATGAGTGTTGTTTAGCATTTTAAAAGGAGGACCATCCTACACCCCCAGAACTAGGTCAGTCATGCTCTCTTGAACTCCTGGCCACATATGGGTGTGGGAGCACAAGAGCAATGATATAAAATATTACTCTTATCATGATAAACTTTTGTTATTATACTTTTCTAAGCATACTGTAAATACTGTAAGTACTTAAAGAATGCTGGCAAATTACAAGGTTCATTACAATGACGGAATAATTAGTCCTTTTTAAATGAATTTAGTGTAGTACAAAAAATATAAAAAGATTAAGAAATCAAATAAAATAACTTCAGCCTCAGAAATAATGTGATACATATTATGATACATAATTTGTGCTCATGAAGTATTGTGATATTTTATTTTTGTCACTCCTAATAAAGTTTTGGCAAATTATGACAATAGCCACAGTTTACAGGATACTGAAGGTAATGGCTTATGGAGTGATTATCTAGCTTGAATATATCTTTCAATGGCATATCATTAAAAAAATACTGTCATGATATCTAGACTTTGAGAACAATGGATATAGAGTAAAAAATGTCTACTGACAGTCTATGGCTAATATGTAAATGCATGCTGACTATTCCGATATTAAATGCTTTAAAAAATACATCATGATTCTAGGTGAAATCGCTCAGCCCTAATAGGAACCTTACAAAAACATAATCAGGGCCTTAGTCATACATACTCAGGGCTGGACTCCGGTGTTAAGCTTGACATGTCCTCTGAAGTGGGCACTGAAAGCCAGAAAGTGAAGAAAATGTATAAGTGCCAATCACTCTTCTCCCGTCAACATGTTGTTATGTCATTATTACACTTTGTTCACTGCACAATGTTGAGTTGTGAGGTAACACCTGGGTGGGTGACCCACCCTGCAGCTTGCGTCGGTGGAAGCGTGGCGACCCGAGCAGGTTGTTCTTAAATGAGTTGAGGCGCGTTCTCCAGTGGGCGGAACTGCTGGCAGCCATGCCACCTCCTCCTCCTGGACTAGAGGGTGGAGTCAAGGAAAGCGAACCAACGCCCACGCCCCCTCCTTCAGCACGGGAGGAGGAGGAGGAGGAAGAGGAAGAAGGGGGAGTAGCAGGGGGATGGTGGGGGTGATGCACAGGGGTGCCCAGAGGGGTGGGCAGGGGCGAACCTTGAGGGGTGACCTGAGACACGGGATACAAGCTTTTAGTCATCGACTTGAGCATAGCGGGGAAAAACAGGAAACGTGGGATGGGCGACAGGAGGGGAGAGGGAGAGGGTGAGCGAGAGGAAGGGGAGTGCAGGGGGAGGGACTTCATGGACTGTAGGTGGGGCCTGTCGGAGGGCACTTTGGATGGAAGCGTCTGAGTCTTGGACTCATGAGAGCGGGCGGGACGGGGCGTGGTGACACCACTTCCTGGTTTGGTGGTGGCGGAGACTTCTGATTGGCTGAAAGTGAACACCGGGCTCTGGTGGCGTGGTGCAGGGGATGGAGGAGGTGAGGAAGGGAGGCGAAAGATGGAGAGAAAGAAAGGAGTGGAAATGAGCAATGAGTGCTAGCAAATGACAGATGAAGAGTGAGGCTGCATTACCAGTCAAAAGTTTTAAATCACCGTTCAATAATTTGAAATCAACTTCATTCGTTTTTAACAACTACAAATTTTAGGTATGCCTGTAATGATGAATGGAATTACAAATAATTCAGCTGTATAAAAACAGTTATGTAAAATTACATTTGCATTACTACTGTATAAATAGTAATTACCTACACAGCAGGTGATTCAAAGCCTTTGAACGGCAGTGTATATGGAGAGTGCTCTGAATGAATGTGTGTGTGACTGACTATCCTCACTCTTTAGTAAGTAGTGTAATCATGAGAACATGAACTGTGTTATGGGAGTTGTGAGCATTCTCAAAAAGTTGTAAAATGTGCACAGAATTAGTTATTGTCAAACACGAACTAACAGAGCATTGACAGTGCAAATACGTTTAAATCTGCAAATATAAAAATTGGGAAATGTGTTGGCATGCCAGCCCTTACCCTAGGACTGCTCAGAGGGCTGGAAGAGAGACCAGTAGATGCTCCACTTACTGACCGTGATCTGTGCAGGAGTGAAATGGTAATACAATCGTTTCATTTAACAATTAATACAACTTAATTTTTCTTTAATTAATCAAGGAAAACTGGATTTCCCTCACTTTCTTGGGTTTGATGTAGCATGTAAACATTGTTTTTCACTAAAGCAAAATGTACTTTTTACTAACACAGGTCAAAATCCTCAGAGATACGTTTATGTGGGTTTTGTAGTGTTTTTCATGCTGATTTCAAATTTGTGTTTAGTTTTTCCCGCACGTACAGTTTTTGTGATGAAGCTATTTATATATTGCATGACAGTAATAGATTATTATATAATTAGCATACAATAATCATATATAAGCATTTTTGAAGAAACAGTGGTAGCTAAATGACACTGCTCATTATATCTATGCCACAGTGTGCGCCTATCTGACTTGGCACTGAAAATATTGAAACAGTTACTTAATTGGTGCGTGCGGTTTCTATTGCAAATCTAATATTACTCATAATTCAAAAAGTTTATGTGACTGAAAAATAACTGAAAGCAGATCTGAAATCAGCATGAAAAACTGGTTTAGAAAAGTGTGTTGTGGTTTCTGATGATTACAAAAAAAAAGTTGGCCTGTGTAATCAGACCACGCAGAGATGTAGAAACAAAAGAGCCTGTACTGAGTTCAGTGTTTTTGTGATGTAATCAAAACCAACTCATTCACATGAATCTGCCAATGTGACCTCCGCTGTCACATCCCCAATCAGACTTGTAAAGGGCTTTTTTGTTGACTGGGGGTGTGGTCTCATCTCTGGCAGATAGAAGCAATGAGGGTTCTCAACTGCCAGGGATGAGACCAATGGTTATTATGTGTTTTGAGTTTCAGTGACTGTGTAAATAGTGCCTGCTTTGTCTTTCATGTGGTCGGTTCTCCAACACGGTGATTTGAGTCGGTTTGGTTTCTCCAGTTGTTTGAGATTTGGCCCCTGTGCCTCCTTTACTTTGTGTTGTTTATAATAAAAGAAAGAATGGAAGTCTGCTTCTGTGCCTCCCTGCCAAACGGGCACAGCCCTAACGTGACATCCACCAGTTTATCCCCGCCGATTCACAATGAGCTTATAAGGAGTATTTCAGCCCAAACAGCTTAGTCAATCAGGTCATATTCTCAGAGGGACATAGAGAATTGTTTAAAAGTTTGAAAGTGGTTTTGTAAAATTAATGGTGACCTTTTTTTGGTACATAAAACCACCCAAACCTTGTGGATCTAAGCGGTCACAAAGGGAAGAGGTTAAATATAATACAAATGCAATATATGGTGTTTAATTTTTCATCCTGTAGGATGATTGTTAAGATGAATTTGCTCGAGTCTTTTTGAGCCACTGTTACAAATACAGTAATAGAGTAAAACAGCATGTATGTGTGCATGTGTACCTCTGACTGTGTGCAGAAGTGTCCAGCGCTCTCCGGGGAGGTGTAGGTGAACCCTGCTCTGTCACACTTAACACCTCCAGGCTCTTCCTCTCTGGTCGGCAGCGGCCATGACGGGTCAGCATGGGAGAGTCAACACGCTTCCGGGGAGGATCTGTAACAACACACACATAAATGAGACCTTGTGGCTGCCTCGCGCACTGACATAGAAGAGGCAACATACAAGAGTCAAGACTGACCAAATGATCGGTGCCCTCATTCAAAACAAATGGATCACTAATTTGTACTCACCTACATCGTTTCTGGGCGGCAGGTCCTCATCCTCGTAGCTGGGATACCGTTCCTTACGGTCCAGTAAAAGGTAATAGATCATCTTCTCCTGATTATCCCTGAGCAAGAGAGGCAGGAAGAAGCACTGATATGACTGTCATTCATGATTACAATTATCACTTAAGTGTGTCAAATGACTTTATCTATGCTAATTGATCTAGCTATGCTCCATCCCATCCCCAAATGAGTCATTTCATAACTGCTGTGAGCTGTTGTGAGTTTATAGAATGCCGGATAAAACCCAATCAACATAATGAGAAACTGCAGCACACAAGCCCAATGTCCCCATGGCCAATGCTAAGCATCAACTGGAGGGGTAATGCCTCGCAGCGTTGGGTAGTGCTGTTCTCTAGAGAAATCCAACATAAGTTCCAGACCTCACTAATGCACTTGTAAACTGCAGTCAAATCCTCACACCAATGTTCCAACATCAAGTATAAAGCCTTCCCAGAGGAGTAGAAGCTGTAACTGCAGAAAAGCGGGAGCAGACTACCTTAGATAGCCAAGAAAAATGCTTAAGCAGATGCCTGCAAATTTTTAGGCATATAAATGTATTTGGCAAATACAACTTCTGCCATGGTACAAAACCCTGTGGAATAGGCTATATTAACTTGCCTATAATGCAACATTGAAAAAATGATTCAGTGAATAAACCGTACAGCCTTTCAATCAAAATTATTATCTCTAGAAGTCTTACACTAAGAAATCTACACCCAATCTATCCAAAATACCTTTCATACGCGTACAAACTATCATTGAAGTTTTTACATAATGTTCAACTGACCCCAGAGTCAAGCACCCAAATTATTTCTGTAAAACTTTATCACCAAAACTTCTCTTCATTCACTCAAACCTCATCCAGTTCTTCATTAAGTCGGAGCAGACTTGTGGATATGGTTTAGAATGCAGTGTTACTTATTTCTGAGCTAAATATATTTCTGAACAAAATGTATTTTAGACATTATTAGGGTTGGTATTTACAATGTCTTGGGCCAGATTCCTATTTCTTATTGCCACAATTTGGGTGATAGTTGACTTCTAGTGTTCATTAGTAATGATAACCTTGTAGCTCCAGCACTAGACAAACATGATCAATGACATCTGTGGTAAGTTAAAAACTGTACATTTGTCTGAAAACTGTTTCTTTAATAATGCACTGAAGATGAGCTCTGTACAGGTTCTCATTAGGCTAAGTTGTGAAAAGCTTTCCAGTTTCTGTGATTAGCTATGAAAGAACACATTTGGGTGGAGACCACGAACAGGTCCATTGACAACTGGTGTGTCTGGATTGCAGGGGTGTAATCACAGCTCTCACTCTTCACACTGCAGGTCTCGAGTAAGTTTGACTCTGTCTCGGAAGCAGCCCAGAGAGTGCATGCTTTCCAGTACATCTGGGTCCAGCTCGGTCAGAGAGAGGATTCGCTTCACACACACACGCCTTGGTGGTGGTTGCTCTGGACACGGTTCATTGCGGCCAGCCCTGGGATACACATACACACATGTACACATTACTTTCCACACCACTGCACTGTTAAAAACAGTGACAAAACAACAAACATACTTCAAAGGTTCAAGCCATGCTGAACACAAGGTTAATCTGGTTTTCTTCTTCTGCACTCACAAAACACAGGGACTTGCACAAAGCAAATGCAATGGACCCATGCATGCAGTAATGGAAAAATGCATGCTACAAAGCTGCAATGCATCACCATGGATTGACCACTGTGGCTCAGAGAGAAATAATCAATACTTACTGATACCAGGCATGCTTCTGGATTTCCTCTAGCTGCAGGGAGAGGATGACAGATGGAGCGATTAGTACAGTCTGTTCGCAAGCAGATGGCGCTGTAACTGAAGTTGCTCTTACTGGCTCAACGCTGACACACAGGAAAACCTAAGATAGTGTGAACCAGTCAGAATCCATTGACCTGACATGTGAAGTTCTGCTCCTAAATGCCACTGGGCATAGTTTAGGTTTACTAGCTAAGCTTGTAACTAAGAAACAAGCGACACAGAACTGAGCTGGCCAACCAGACACCAACACATTTTCAGAATAGCTATGGAGGACTGTGTGTCTACTGTTTCTAGACAGCTGAACAGAGACTTGAGTAGCATACCTCAAGCAGCTCGAAGCTCCTTGAAGTTCCATCTTTAAAGAGCTGAAGGTTTTTGCTTTGGAAGTGTTTATCTGGCTTAAACCCAGAACAGTTCTACAGCCTTGATGAAGGTGGACTGATTTAGATTATTACTCATAAATCCTGTGTGGACTTTTAGTCCTGCTTCGACATTTCTAAATTTCTATAGAGTGTGCTGAACTTCAAACTAAATCTCCGTGAATTGGAACTAACGCACTTTTGTGTGAGCAGTGTTCTCAACAGCTCAACAGCAGCGTATTTATTATGCAAATACTTTTTTTTTACTTTTCAATTAAGAGTTTAGCACTATGTAAACACGTTACATTTCAAAATATGTCCAGTCCATTTAGTTCATATATGGAAATTAGGCTATGAAAACAGCCAATTATATAGTTTCTTACAATTCTAGACATTAAATCCATCCCACATCTGTGCTCATAAGTAGAAGAGAGGTATTCATATGATTTGGTTTTGATTAAAAAAAAGCTGATGTTCTGAAAACAGATTTTTACATTTTTCCAATGCTTTTTTATTGTCTGACAAAAAATGAAGGAAAAGCCTTTTAGATGTGAAGCCTTTTAAAATTAAATGTGAATCTATGTATGAATCTATGTACCTAATGCACATGACACAGCACAAGTGTCAGGAGCCACAGCAGGCCAAAGCACCAGCTTCCTACAACGTTAGGTTTAACTAGCTTCTTCAGCTGAATCTAGAGGTGCTGGACAGTGTCAAGACGTCACCAGATACATGTACTCCCTATGCCCTTACTGTGAGCCTTTTATCAGGGTCAACCTCGATCATTCCACGCAGCAGAGCCTGGCAGTCCGGCGGAATGAAGTGGGGCATGTGGAACACCCCACTCTTCACCTTCTCCAGCAGCTGCCGCAGGTTGTCATGGTCGAAGGGGAGAGCACCCTGCATTAAGGGGAACATACAGGGGTCAAAATAAAAGAAGATACAAGAACATGGATGGAAGCAGTCAGCAGGTCCAAGCATTTATTCCTCACTCCTATAACGTCATAATAATGGTCGGTTTGCTTTGTAATTACTCAGTTACAAGCCTTAGCATATAATAAATCTGTGACTTTTAGAATGCGCTATAGATTAACTAAGGAACAATGTTGTAAGCAATGGGGCTGTCTAACACTGGGAATGCCAGAGAGAGAGACAGAGAGACAGAGACATACAGAGAGAGAGTATTAGACAGATGCTGTAAAGGACCGAGAGAACATCCTCACCACAAGCAGTGCAAAGAGAATCACACCACAGCTCCACACGTCTGCTCTTCGCCCATCATACTTCTCTCCCTGTAACACATCCACATGAATACATGTTGGGATTATGCCTTCACTGGACCAATATTGGTCATTCTGTGCTGCTGCAGAGCTGGGTTTTACTGGGTTGGTATTCTGGCAGACGAGGATATTATATTAACTGAATTCTGTAGGAACTTACCCTGATCACTTCTGGACAAGCATAGTGTGGGGACCTCAGAAAGATGGAGAAGAGATTGAAATATTAAATGACTACAAATGTTATTAAATGAGTACAACATTTGGAGAAAATTAAGACGACCGCAAATTTGCAGGAAACATTGGTCACTCCTCAGCCAATAAAACCCAAATATATACAGTAAAAACATCGATAAGTGATGTCACAACCAAGAAAACATACACATGTGACAATTTAGGCCCACCTATTCACACTGATGTGAGAAAGGTTGTGTCACTGTGAAAGGTGAGGAGAAAATCCTTACAAAAATATCAAAAGCTCAACTCATTCAGAGGATCTATATATCAGAATGAGTGTTCAGCATTAATTAATTTTTTCCAAGAAGCGCAACATGTAAGGTTTATCGTAACCTTTATAATAGTTTGCCACAAACAAGCACAGATAACCCAACATACAAGCAGTGCAAAACGAGCCTGTTTAGCTGTCCAGCAGAGTCATTTTAGTCATGTTGGTTTAATTTGGGGGAACCCCACTACTATAAGGCAAAAAAAGAAAGACGTTTCAGGGCTCACGGTTTGATACACTCACAATATATTTAACAAATTAAGACTAAAACCAAGTCAATATTCTTGCTACATTTAGTTCTGGCACAATTTACTAATGACACTAGAGTTGAAAGCAGGCAGTGGGGGGCGGAGGGAGTGATGTATGACATGTGCAGGACTGGGTTGTTGATTGCCACTGGCTCAACACTAAACAATGCAGTAACATCAAATATCATAAATAACAGAATGCTTACTCTCCTCAATGAACTGTCACATGTCTACAATCTATCCTGTTACATTTTGGCATCGCAATGTCAATGCCAATATTTAATTGCTTTGTTACACCCCTACACATCCTATTAACTTTTGCCTACCTCAACATTGCTACTTTTACACTCAAAACCTTCAATAGTCCCTAAGGGTCTAATAACTAATTGCTTATTGGAACCCAGGCAGAATTTTGTGACAATCAGTCTTCTCAACAAGAAGAGAACACAGTACACACATATAAACACACACATGCACACACACACACACACACACACTACTCACCCACAGCTTGTCTCTAGCAGACTGTCCCCCACCTGTAGTGAGGCCATGCCAAAGTCAGCGATTCTGATATTATTCTTTTCATCCAGCAGGAGGTTCTCTGGCTTCAGATCTCTGTGACTGCAGGGGCATCACACAGCACCACAAAGCCACGGTTTACCAACCACAGGCAGACAACAGCCACCAAAACACAGCAATGACCGTGAAGATCAGATTGCAAACACCCGCTGCCCGGCCCTGCCGAACACTGCAGTGCAATTTCAGGCAAGAACGAGCAAAAACAAATCAGCTAACACAGATAAACCGCAATACAATTAAGTACTTCACACTGAAACAGCTGACGATTGGGAGATTAAAGCTTTATCTAAAGAGACAAAAGACAAAGCTTTCATCGATGATGTCTACTCCCCTCTAGCCTCTTTTTCTATGTCATTTTTAGCCTTTGTAACAAACCACACATATTTGCATGCGTTACCAGATGGAGTGATTGTGACAAAAGTCCAGGGCCGATATGATTTGTCTGAAGAACTTTCTGGCCTCTTTGGGCGTCAGTCTCCCTTTTTTCACCAGATAGTCGAAAAGTTCCCCACCAGATACGTGCTCCAACACCAGATATCTGCAAGGGAGAAACCATGCATATGGAGCACAAAACATGGAAGCGAAGAGAAATACGTAGAGAATTTTGTAACAAATTAGTGGGGAAAAAGCCCAGAACTCACAGGTACTTGTTATTTTCGTAAACGTCATGCAGTTTCAAGACATGCGGATGTTCAATTAATTTTAAGATTGCAATCTCTCTCTCCACCTGAAAAAGGAGAGAGAGTGAGAGAAAAGTGAGAAAGAGACCATGATCACAAGTGGCAATCAGAAAAAAGAAGAAAAGTTCATGTAGTGCCACCCTCACAAATTGCTCTCATATAGAACAAGAATCTGGACAAAAGATCAGTCTTATGAGTTATAAGAAATCCCTCCATCTCACTGATACACAGCCCATCTGTTTATGTTAGCCAGCCACAAGCACTTAATCAGTGGTCAGTTTCTGCCCACACAGCTGCTCGTGGGACATTTTTGTGTGGCGGACCACTCTCTACGTAGCAGTGACGCTGACAGGGTGTAAAAACCCCCGCTGTGCCTGAAACACCCATTCTAGCACCACACACAATCACGGCACTCCTACGTCAGTGTCTGAGAAAGGTCCACACTGACAACAAGTCTTGTGGTCAGAAACCAGGGTAGCGGCTGTGCACTGTGCATTGGCAAATGGGTCACTGTCTGTGACTGTACACCTGTATAGTGAAGCTGCGACTGAGGTGTTTCCAATAAAGTGGCCAATGAGTGAAACTTTTCAATGAGGGGAGGTCCAGTAAAGTGGCCAGTGAGTAGAGGTACAAAGCAGGGGTTGTTAGTACACTGGTCAGTGAGTGGAAGTATAAGCGTACATTTGTCATACGTAAACACACCACAGTACACAGTATGAATAGCACAAAAGTGTTGTCTGGATCTAACCCACTCACCAAGTGAAAAAGCAGGTCGGGGAGCAGTTTGTGGGGACAATACCTTGCTCAAGGGTACCTCTGTGATGCTACTAGCAGTCCTAGGATTCAAACCCATGGCCTTCTGATCACAGGGGCACAGGTTGCCCGAAATAAAATAGGGGGTTCCAATAAAGTGACCAGTGAGTGGAGGTACAAGATAGCGAGTAAACTTTCCAATGGGGGTGGTGATTCAAAAAAAGTGGGCAGTGGATTAATGTTACTATAAGCCATTAAAATCATACCAGAATTTACTGTGTCTGATCAGAGTCCCCCTGGCATTTGAAAAAAAAAAACAGGTTAATAAATAGAAACCTGGAGTTTGGTCTTACCTTCATCAGCACTGACTCTGAGAGCTTTTCTCGATTTACTATTTTGATGGCCACTTTCTGTCCGGTAATGCAGTGAACACCAAGCTTCACCAAACCTGGTACAGCATGATGCATACATTCAGAGACAATTTTATAAGCAAAATCCTAACATGTTTTTGAAGGTGTCAGGGGGCCTCCATACCTGTCTGCCCTTTCCCCAGCGTCTTCTCAAGCCGGTAGGGCCCGACGTACTGAGCCGTCTGGGTGACGGACAGCTCCTTCGACATGACGGAGGCCCGGGCTGCTCGTTACAGTGAGGAAAGTATTTGGTTTTGGTCTTAACTTTCTCTCAGAACATCTTCTTGGGGGCTAAAACGGAGCATGAATGTTTTCCTCATGCATGTCGGCGTGGCCTGGCCTGCATCTCGAGGCTACTTGTCCTGGAGCCCACCATGAAATCATGCCATGTCTGCTCTCAATGTGGTTCGTGAGCGGCAGGTTAGCTCCTTTTCATTGCTTTTTCTTTCTGCTCTATACTATATGAGCTGTGAACAAGGCTGATGGAATGCTAGGCTACCACAAAAGCTATTACAGTTTCTAGATTTCTCCATCAGTGTTTTGGAGCTCGCGCGACCATCTCTCCCCGCCTCGAGACCCTCTTCAACCGCCTCGAGACCCTCTCTGGCCGTTACAACGGTCAAGGGATGTTCAAAAAATGGAAAGCCGTTCAATTTTAAGTAAGGAATGGTTTCAAGGCCTGTCTCTTACAGGTGAGGCAGCCAGCATTTTAGCTTTTTGGATTTATCTTCAATTTCTTTTTACCGAACTAAGCCATCCTCCGGACACTTTAAAGCCCAGAAAGTTTCGGTGGTGAAGCTGAAGTGTTTGGTGGCCTCCTCCCGTCTCATGATACTGTCTTCACCCGCGAGAACGGCTCTGTTTTCAGACTAAACAAGCGGAGCCCCCCCGCTCTCCTTCCCTCCCTTAGCATCCCTCTCTCTCTCCTCCGTGTCCTCCTCCTCTTCTCCTCCACCTTCTCCTCCTGACTCACCACTTTCGGCACGCAAACAGCCTCAAATCGTACTTCGGAGTCGGTTCGGAGGCTCCCATCCGGACCCAAACAGTTTACTTCCCCCAAAAAATCCCTCTTTCCCCTCCTTCGTGTCAAACGTCCCTAACAGTCTCCTCTTCCCTCCTTTGCCTCCTGCGTTATTTTTTTAACCGCCCGTTTTCGGACAAGGCCCGCCTTTAACGCGCAATGATTGGCCAATCCTGCCCTACTCCCTCGTTCTAAATGGCCACTGATCTCGCGGGTAGTGCTTGAGTGGGAACTACTAGCCAATCGGAGCACAGAAGGCGGGTCTCTTCGGCCAAATCGTAGCGCAGCGGGCGGGGTTTTCCACGAATACAGGTAGGGAAAAAAATAACCCCAGCTTCCAAGCAGCAGCATCCGGGTCCCTCCGCCTCTCGGGCCCCTCCCTTCCCGGCTGGCTCTGCGTACTCCCCCGCAGCATCTCTCTGTTTCGGGCTTTAGCTCCATAATCCTCTTCTTTTTCAGAGTTTTCCCTGGTTTTTATTATTCCGTCTATTCATGTGAGTTGTTCTTTTCATGTCACACCACGCCCTTGTCCAGAGACTTAAAGATAATCCTGCTGTTCGCGTTCCAAGCCTCCCTCTTAGTCTCTCTATGCTGGGGTTGAAAGGCCTGCTGCAAAGACATCAACCCCCAACTAATCGATTCGTCATTTAAAGGGCCTATATGAGTCTCCGTTTTAAAACAATACTGATGAATATAACATAAGACTGTAAGAGTAGTGAAAAATGCACAAGCAGCTGGGCTTCAGCTAACTATTTCAAGTCAAGTTGTCAAGTAGGTTTTATTGTCATTGAAACTATATACACACAGTACACAGTGAAAGAAACATGTCGCCAGGACAATGGTGCAACACAAGAACAGAAACAGAACAGAACACCAGACCACAAGTGCAGACAGGCCAAAAGAGAATGTAAGAAAAAACACAAGAGCAACAATACAACTGGACAAAACACGACAACAAAAATTTAGTGCAATCAACAATAGCTACATTTTGGATAAATACAGTATTTTGACAGGTACATTATTCTAGCAGCAGAGAGTTGTGTGCAAAAATGCAGAACAGAAGTTACATGTTATGTCCTAGTCAGTCCATTTGCAATGGCAGAATTAGCCTGTTAGGAATTTGTTGATTTTGTATACATCCACATATTGAGTCTACAGTGGTCTAGCAGTTACACTAGGGCTTGAAAGACTTATTTAACCTGGACCACTGTCTCAGCGCAATATAGAGCAGTCAATCAGAACTGAGGTCATTTACACAAATTAACCTTAAATGCAAAGGAAGAAAAACAGCCTGTGTAAATAAAGAAAGTCCACATTGAACAAAGTTCTGTTTAGGATAAAAATTGGTTCATTTTAAGCTGAATGGATGGTTACATTATTCTCATAGGGGTCGGCTGATGGCCTGGTGGTCTGCAATCAGAAGGTTGTGGGTTTGAATCCCTTGATGTACCCTTGAGCTATTCACACTGTGCTGTGTTGTGGTGTGTTCACACATGACTTTAAGGGGCCACTTTTATACACCTATCATCCATGACATATGTATCTTTAAGTTCTGTAAGTTGCAAGGTGGAGCCTCCATGGATCGGAGTGGTTTGTCCAGCACATCTCGCAGATGCTTGATCAGACTGAGTTCTGACGAAGTCAACACCATCAACTCATTGTGATGTTCCTCAAACTATTTTTGAACAATGTTTGCAATGTGGCAGCATGCCTCTTCTGAAAGAGGCCAGTGCCATTAGGGAACACCATCTCCATGAAGGGGTGACATGATCTGCAACAGTGTTTATATGTGTGGAACACATGAAGGTTTCCAAGCAGTGGGCCACCTTCTTCCCATAGAGCATTCTGGTGCCATGTCTTCTCCAAGTAACACATCTGGAACATGCACACAGACCTGCCCACATGATGCAAAAGAAAAAATGATTCACCAAACCAGGCCACCTTCTCTCCATGGTCCAGTTCTGATGCTCACATGCCCAATTATAGGCACTTTTGGGTGGACAGGACAGTATGGGCACTCTGACTAGTCTGCATTTACGCATCTCCATACACATCAATATTTGATGCACTGTTTTCTGACACCTTTCTATCATAGCCAGCATGAACATTTTCAGCAGTTTGTGCAGCAGTAGCTTTTCTGTGTTTTCTGTGTAGCTGTTTCTGTGTTTAATTTGACCATAAACCAGGTTTTATTGGCAAAATGCTCATAGACTCATTAGAAGTGATTTTTAATTGATTTTCTTGTGATAAATAGTTTTCTCAAGTATCCTCAAGATAAGTTAAGGCAGAGAAGTTACTTCTCAAAGACATTAATCGTCCACAGAAAATAATACAAAATAATGAATCATTCTTTTCAGATTAATAGCAATAAATACAAAGGAATCTGATCAGAAATCTGTCTTGGTGTTGTCTGAAACAGCTGCCTATAGTTGTTTAGTTCCTTTTTACACCTTACGGTAGGTCATACTGTGTCCAAAAGCACATCCAGAAGTCTGCTCCACTGTAATGAAGAGCTGGATTCAGGTCTAGGGAAGTCTTGTTGATGTGTTTACAAAGATTTTGGTGACTATTGACCTCTAGTGTAACCACAATTAACCTCATAGCTCCACTTAAATGTACCTATGAACAACACAAAAAAGCTCTCCAAAGTATGTGATCAACATCAAACTTTATTCAAGGAAAATACACCTTAATAATTATGTTGACTTCGTTTAAAAAAGCTTAACTGCAGAGTGTTTTTCTTATGTAAAGAAATACTTGATCTGACACACTGAATCTAAATACAGAGGCTCATACAGTCACAGACAATATGGAGACCATCAGTGATGCCAAGACATCCTCATTTGAAAAAGAGACAAATCTGGATTTTGCAGCACCAACACCACCTCCCCAGTTGTTAAAATGGCTCAGTCCAGCGTACAACACTGTAAGGACCCAAAGAGGGAAGACCTGTGTGACATAACAGAGGAGAAGAAATTACGACTGATTGATCCACCGCAAGCTCTTTTTCCTTCACTCAACTAACCACAAGCATAGCAACCATTTAACTGAATTAACAACAAGAATTCAAGGGGAAATCCAACAATTTTGAAAAAAATCCTCCCATAATTCAGTGTTTGAAAACAGAGTCATTTAGAGTGGGTTTGGTGTTGAGTGGTTCTTTGTAGAGACTCTGATTTCTTTACATTGATGACGAATAGAACCACACATCACCTAAACAATGTAGCCATTTAATTTACTATCAAACCCCAGTGAACCTAGGCATGTCTTCTGTTTATATGGGAGTGTGGTCCTTGAAGGGCTGAAAAGCTTCAATGAAAACGAGCTCATTCTGATGAAAAGTCATGTCTACTTACATATGAAACAGAGAAGGTTCCCTCTCATGAGGCTCCAGCGGCATTCTTCACACAGGCCTCGAAAGCTTCCATCAGCTCCTTACAGCCTTCTGCCCCCTTCCCCTGGACACTGCAGGACAGAACATGAGACAGCCCAGGCTATTGCTTCAATCACTTAATGACCAAAAGTGAGAATTTGGTGAAAAACTAGTCCCTGAAGAAAACTGATTTAGTTCAGATTTTGGCACATCATTATATCTCACATCGCAAATGTCATTTTATTTGTACTATGCATGGCCTCTCTGTGAAGCTGCATATGTCACTTTTGAAAAATATCAATAAATTAAAAAATGATGCTTTTTATATACGTGATGCTTTTTCATATACTGTATTTTACAACAGCTATCAATCTCAGATACTGAAACAGAGAGTCATGTAACGTGACCCCAGGGACACACATCCTGCCCCCATTCCCATGTCCTGTGTGCGAGGGTTATTTCAGGGTGACTATATTTAAGTTGCAGATATACATTACCTAGAGTTCCTGCTAAATTTGGCGCTGGGTGGAGACGGCATGCCCTTTCGGATGCCGTTTCCTCTGGGCCGACATTTACACTGATAATCACTACTGCAGGGTCTAAAGGGGCAGAAAAGCCCAAACCCAAGCATCACAGCAATCACAGCCTGGTTGACTATTTTGTTTTGTTTTGAGGGTAATAATTTTTCTGATTTCACAAAAGATGGTCTTGAAGGGACAATTATCAGACACTTTACAGCTTTAACATGGTTGCTGTATTTCCTTAAATGACTCCAGATGGCTACTGCCTGATGAAAGGACCCTTTTCCCCCCCAAGATTTTTCAATCTAATCTGCAGCTGCTTCAGCTTCAGGGTCTCAATTATAGCCTGCCCTCACATGGGACACTTGCAGCTTGTCCTGCAAAATAGGCATGATCAAGGCTCCTCCATGTTAGTTTTAGCTGTTTAACAAGCATTTAGCAATCTATTTTATAGAGATAATTATGTGCAGTGTTGTGCCTGAACACGCTCAATGAACGGCGTTCATTGAACACGTTCCCAGTTTTCGTGAGTTTTCGCTGAACTGAACGAGTCGGTTTACAAACTGTGAACGTAACCGTGAGTGACGTTCATTCTCGCGAGACTGAACGCAGTTCACGCTCTACGTTCGCAGGAAAGTGACGGGAAGTTCGGATCTTTTCAGAGAGCCGGCTCTTGTGGCACGGCTCCCAAAGAAGAGCCAGTTTCTTATCATCATCTGTAGCCTCATTTTTTACCTTAACAGGTATCCTACCACATAGCTGATCTGCTATGCTGCAGTTTTGGAGTTACTTTTTAAAAATGTTACGCTCGAGCTCAGCAATGAAATAAGGGCATTACTACATTATTTAAAACCCACGAATGATGATAATGGTTGTGTTAAATGAAAAACTATCCAAAAATTATAGGAATGATTGTTTTTTCACCCACATAAATCTTTCTGACATTCTTTAATGGCATGTTTTAAATCGGTTTAGCTCAAACTCTTTCTGGCAACAGCAATAAAAATCTCTGGCACTTTCCCCAAGGCCTGTGACCATAACTGATCATCGGCTTTGACCACTGAATCACAAGCACAACATATTTTCATTCCCAATGACCTCAGATTGGACACGAACAAAAGGTCATCCATTCAATCACGATTACAAGGCTAAACTCACTGAATGAGAGCGACCTTGTCAACAACAAAAACAAAAAATGCAAGGCTTGCTGTGGCTTGAATGACTGAAATAGATTGTAGCTCTATTTTTCATGTAAATTACACTTGAATATGAAACTTTAGTTCTTGGTTTGTGTTTCCAATATTAACGTCTTAACTTGAATGTCTACTGTACAAACTGTCTTTGAATTCTCTTCCTATTTGTTATGATCCCCAATGTTTTATTCTGTTTTCTGGGTATATATATATAATTTTGTGGTCAATATAACACAGTTTTATGTTAAATAATTCAATATAACCCATATCGTTTTGGCATGACACCAGAGGTTAGTGTGTGAAGTAAACGTTCCACTGTGCAGTGCAAACTGTTTCTGAATCAAAATATTCTCCCACTTTAATTGATCAAAGGTATGTAGGCACATACTCCTCCAGTCATTTTTTCTAGAAGACCTGGTGTCTATAGGGGACTTTGTGCCCCCTTTGCTGCAGCAAAAGTCTCCACAGTTCTGTGAAGGCATTATATGTGGGAACATTGCTGTGAGGATTTGATTGCATTCAGACACAAAAGCACCAGAAAAAGCACCTGATGTTTGATTAGTTGTAGATCACAAACACCACACCAACTCCACATAAAGATACTGGATGGAGCTCCATTCCAGAAAACACAGTTCCACGACTCCACAGCCCATTACTGAAGACTCTATAGCCAATATTTGGCATTGAACACTGTGACCTTAGGGCCATGTGCAGGAATTCTGTTGACAATGCTTTCTGTGAAAATTATATAAACTTTGTGTGCACCTGTGTCAGCAATTGGGGCACCTCAAAGTGACTGAATTCCCTAATTAGAAGTGATGTCTGAATATTATTGGACACTGCAGTTTGTCTGTCTCATTTGAGGCTGATAACATTTGACCCTGGACTCAGCCAGAGCTCTTCATTAACTAATATAAAGTAAAATGAACACAGTTCCAATTCCTCGATTGGACAAATCTCACGCGCTGTGAAAAGGTTGTGGGTGTAAAATGGCACCAGTTGAAAATATTGTCATCTGTTCAACACAGAGTGTGGCTGCTTCATTATCTAGACCTCATGTGGACAGCTTCCAAGAGAGTCTCCAGTCTGCTTGGTTCTATGAAGCTGCCGCAGGAGTGAAACAGTAAGGCTTATTAGACGGGCTACTTCGAGCAGTCTGTCTGTGCTTTCAGTGATGTACACTTCTTTGAAAATGTCTAATATGACATACAGTGTAATGCAAAGCATGATGAAACAAATTCCCTTTAATCAAATTTTTACGTATTCAGTCATTATTCTTGTTATTTAGTAACATTACGAATTATCCCACCATGAAACATACATGAATTAGATCAGTGAGAAATAACAAGCAGACTCATAGGGTTTAAGTGCCTCCAGTCCAGTTCTAATTAGCTATTCAATGATTATCAGCACCTCTTTATTCTCAGAGAAAGCCAGATCTGAGCTTATGATTTGTATTTGGACCGAGAACATGCTGTTAGATTTCATACTGAAGCTATTTAGTACATTTATGATATGTTCAATCAGTTAAATGCAAAAAGAGCATTTTCCTCCAAAGCTGAATATTTCAAACACGGCTGTGAGCTACATATTCCTGTGTCTTGTAAATGTGAATGAAATGCAAATGGTGTAAACATGAGTGGTTATATCTGGCTCGGCTGCAGTGATGTTATTAGTCAGAACACCTGTGATCACAGCGGGGATTTCAATGTGCTGGAATTGTGATGCACATTTAAGGTTGGTTACAAGAGTAAAAGGCATTAGATCACCAGCACCAAACCTTAATGTATTGAATTTACAGCAACAACAAAAACACTTATAACAATAACAACATTATCCTCACACAGTCCAAAGACATGCAAGTCAAATGAACTGGAGATCCTAAAATGCTTCTAGGTGTAAATGTGTGTTTGAGCTTGTTTGCTGGCGCTAGGATGGATTATTTCTCCACTTTTCATCGCGAGACTGCCTGCTAGGATAGGCTCCAGCAACCCCCAGGATAATGGATGGATGGATGGATGGATGGATAACTATTTTTCTCTTTTTTAGACCCTCTAACTGAAGTCCTGAACCAGTGAAGAAACAGAAGCAGATGATTCCAGATGATCAAGCGGTGATCAGTATACTGGTGGTGCTGAATGCTGAGTGGCTGGAACACCTTTATCTAGGCTTTAGACAGGCATAAAATAGTATTTTTTGCACCAACAAGGTGATTCAAAGCAAAATATAAAGAAATGAGGTGTGATCATTGCATAGTACTGTATATACACACACAAACACACATTTTGGGGTGTAACACACTGGCTATTCACTTAGTGCTCTTTGTCTGTATGTAGATTTAAACAGGAAGCAGGTGTGCCCTGACAATTTTTTATGTTTATTTTTAATATATTACCATCTTAGGCTATAAGCACCTTAGGAGAAAGCAGTTCATTTGAATCACTTTGACTGTATGTGTAATTTTTTTGGTATTAGGCAAAAGTCAAGGTTGCTGTGATGACCTAAAATGCCCCAGTGTCCCTGATTCATGAAACTCTCACTTCAGTACTTCATTCCACACTTTTATATTTCATATACAAATACAGTAATCCCTCAGTTTTACGCGGTTCAGAAGTAGTGGATTCAGGCACACGCAGATTTTTTCTGAGAACCGATCTCTCCCCAATATGCGGAAATATCCACAACAATGCGGAATCTACAAAACATCCTCCAACTTTTTTGCCTTTTTGTGGCAATATTTACATATTTTTTAGTATTTTATAGCTAAATTATCAACATAAATATAATTTACTAATTTTGTAAGAAATATGAACGTAACTTCAGCTACATTTCCATATAAAATATATCTATAAATATAGAAAGTGCGTCTTGAAATGGTGAAATACGCTGAATTTAAAGGCGGGAGGTTACACACACGCGTGCAGGCACCCTTTCTCTCTATCTGTGACATGGAGCAGAGATAGACACAGAGAGTGAGAGAGAGAGAGAGAGAGAGGGTGTGTGTGCACAGGTGTGGCTGCTCCGTGTCATTTGTTCCCCAATTTTCTACAGTTATCTCAGTTTATTTAGTATTAGTAAGCTGTGCCCCGTGTAAACATGTGAGTAGAG
>JBBPCY010000109.1:30482432-30512735 GCA_037974405.1 Brachyalestes nurse | reverse complement strand
AATGGGTTTCAATTGGCCAAAAATGGCCACGAGGGCGCTGAGTGTATAGTAAAAACGAGGAGGGCCAGAGGGTTAATGGCTACTGTTAATGCACAGTGATGCGCTGTTTAGATTTGCTGGTTTATAATTAAGCGCTGTACATTTATTTACTACCATTTATTTACTACTAAAAACACAGGTGCCTATTCAGAGCACTGGAGAGGTATTTGCTAATATCAGTTCGGATATCAGAATCACTATTGGGAAAGGAAAAAGTTGGGCCAGTTCAGCTGTAGTTACCATATGATTGTCACTAGTGTAAAAAGTGCTGTACCATTGTAAGTGTGAGTGAAGTCCCTTTCGCATGCCCCTTTTTACCCAGTAATGAAATGGTAATATGGCGAAAAGAGGATAGATCTGAACACAAGCCAGAGTCCAATTATTTTAATGGCCGTTTAGTTAGATGAAATACCTAGGAAATTACCAAGAGGATATACGGAAGAGAGTGACTTAATGTTTTCACAAAAAAAAAATCATGAGTAGCAGAAGTGTACCCTGCACACATGCACAGCTCCATCTGTGTGCAGGTGGCAAGCAAAGCAAAATGTTTTTATTATGTTTTTGCAAGAGGAAAAAAGTTACACATAATAAAAATCTATTTTTCTAGGTCTATTCAGTGATGTGTTGGATCTGTTCTCATGTTATCTTTTTTCCCCTCCTTGCTTCTGCCTTTTCCACCAAGCAGCTCCAAAGCTGCCACTTGACGCAGGAAGTCCGTGTCCGCCTCAGCCTAGGGTCCAGACATCCACCCCCAGTCCCCTGAACAGACAGCTCTCCATCCCCTCCGACTGCTCCACACCTCTGGCCACCAGTAGCCAAACTGGCTCTTGCTCCATGGTACAGCTGGAGTTTTTCATATAGAAATATTAACATTAAATTAATTGTAAATATTTATTTACCTTTACATGTTTTGCTATTTTACCATATTCTTGTTGCTTGTATATGTATGAAAGGCGCCGCCGTTATTGTTCTCTGCTGAACAATGCTGGTATAATTTGGCTTAATGTCGTGTTGTGTTTAAATGCCACATTTAATTTGCAGCCGATTAGAAAGAGGAGAAGCGAAAACTCATTCGACATCAACAACATAGTCATCCCCATGTCTGTGGCAGCCACCACCAGAGTGGAGAAGCTTCAGTACAAGGAGATAATCACACCAAGGTACAGAATTTACAGATTATGCTTTTTATGTAATAAATAAGTTTTATTTCATGTACACATTCTTTGTTCTTTGAAACTACTAAAAAGCTTCCCTGATTTGGTTTTAGTTGGCGGGAGGTGGACGTATTCTGCAGACTTCTTGGTGATGGCGAAGAGGATGTGGAGGTACGGCAAGTCCTTCTTTTTCCATTCTCTACAGTATGATACCATCATATCACCAGATTCACCTCTGCTAACTTATTTGTGTGCGGCTACAGGAGGAGGACATGTCCGACGCTGCTTTTGCGCAGCTCCATCAGAAGCTTGAGGATCAGGAACGCAGTCGCTGGAGATGGACGGCCATCACTCCTGCCCAAAGGAGAGGCAGCAGGTATGGGCTTGCTAGAGCAGGGAAAACACTGTGTGTCCAGAAAAGGGCTAGAATACTTCAGGAACTGTATGGGTAGCCACTGTAATAAGAAAAAACATCTGAAGTGTTCAGTAGATCTATCTTTTCTCATGTTCTTAAGCTATGTCTTGTTTTTCGGACTGAAAATAGGACACTCTCAAAAAGACACTGTCATTGATTAACATTGATTTTACACCTTTTCCCGCATCCTCATAGGTCATACAAGTCTGTGGATGGCCGGACAACACCATCTTTGAGCGGGACAAACCCGTCAACCCCACAGCCGTCGTCCCCGGAAACCGGACACTTCCACCTGCTACAGGACTATGGGCCCATCTCTTCACCCCTGAGCCCACCCAGCCCTGATACCCCTTGCTCCCGTGACGCGCACACACCTCACCCCAGAGACACCAACCGGCTGCTTTACAGTGAAGACACACGCTGCTCAACACCAGACTGCACCTACGAGGAGAGGGTATGTTCAAGTTGCAATAGGGAAAAAAAAAACAATTTTAACACAGTTTCTCCCAAATGTGGCTGATCAGTTAGTTTGCTGTTCAGTCTTTGGTTCTTTTATCTTTGCTCTGAAGCTAAATTACATCACATAGCAGAAATGAGTAGTAGCAATTGTCTTGAGGCCTCAACTGATTGAGGCAGTTGGATAGATAATGTAGTATGTATGTGTGTATATATACATACATACATACATACATACATACATACTGCTCCTTGATAAAAGAAAAAGGTTTCTGCTGGTACCAGTTCAGGAAAAAAAGAGTATATTTATATGTACTCCGTCATCCATGGCTTTAATCTTCTTTTGTCCTGTAGACGGTCCAGCCGTGGGAGCGCAGGAGTTTTCCCCTCTTTGCGGATCCAGTCACGGAATCGCAGGAACAACTGAATCTCCACACTCCGAAAATACCTTCGAGCCTCCGGACCAGCCACAGCAGAGCCGGCTCAGAGAGCGAAGCTTCCTCACCATAACCACATTAAAACCACACCCCTTTTCTGGCATTAACCGAACAAACAAATAAGAAAAACACAAACTCATACTAAATCAAAGCAAGAAATATTAAAGGACTTCTGTTGTTTGATATTCAAACATCAGCCAAATATTTTCACAGTTTTTAGTGAACATTTAAGGAACGTAGAAATCTAAAACCTGTCTCCTGAGGCCGTCTTTTCTCACAGAAAAAAGGTTAAATGTATGGAATAAAAAAGGAAAAAAAACCATCCATCAATATTCTTATAGTCAGCTAAACTATGTTCTTGGTGTGGTATTCTAACTTGTCAGGTGAACACTTTGTAGCGCACTATGTAGCAGACCTCTGGAAAAGGGGTTCTTGGCCAAAAGGGTGTTTTCCCTGCTGACTAGTTTGTGTATGCTTGTACTGTGGAGTGACAAGGACCAAAAACCAGGCGAAAGTCTTTTTTTTTTTTTTTTTCCTCATTAATCTCAACTAAGACACACATCAAATGTATTTTCCTTCTCAGAGAAAGCATCCTCAACTAAAAGCACTTCATAATATCTGTGTCTATCCACACACAGTGTCTTCTCATTTCTTCAGCACTCTTTTAGTGGTCTTCTCACTCTCTCACCCCACCCACCTCTTTTAGCTGACTTTCCAGTTATAAATACATCACCTTTCTCTGTGAATGGAAGTCTTTGAAACAACATCATGTAGATCATTTGCAGCTGGGCTTCACAATGTAAACTCTGGGAGTCGCCTGCTGAGTTCAGTCAGGATGTGAGTTTCCGTCTCACCTTTTGTTTTTGTTTTTTGTTTTTTGTTTGTTTGTTTTTTTTCATCTTTCTGGATCATTCTGTTATTAAATGAATTGTTCATTCATGCAGAACATCTCCCACGACTCCCCTTTTTACTCTCAGGTTCTACAGTTTTACAGGCGTCTGTTTCTGTCAGAAGCTTCTGTTCCTTCTTGTTCACCGTTTCTATATTAAACACAGCAGACCTGAACTACAGCTTTCATTTTTGTCCTTCAGCACTCTCCATCCTTCCCCCTGGAGTAACTGCTGGCTATGCAACTCGACATTATGGTAGTATCATCTCATGTCCCCTGTTTTGTCTTTTCTTTTTCAATCAGTGCATCCCCCCCCAATGTGGTCTTTTTCTCTGTAGTTACTCAAGACAGGTTTTATTGTATGTTTTGTTTCAGAGGTTAAATCGTTTGCCAGAAAAAAAGGCTTGTAAATAGCACCATTAAAACAAGTCAAACCCCTCAGAATGTAGTCTGTGATTGCTTTTTGGGAAAATAGGACGATAAAGGCATGCCAGTCTTTGTGGTTAATTTTATGAGGAGATGAACATGGGCAATGTAAAGTGTACTGCCGGTCTCATTACAGTCATGTATGAACACACCACAGCGCACAGTGTGAGTAGTGAAATTCTTTCTCTGCGTTTAAACCATTCAGCACCTAGGGAGCAGTGTGTGGGGACGGTGCCTTGCTCCAGAGTACTGTAGTGGTGCCACTGACAGTACTGGGATTTGAACCCACAACTTTCTGATCATGGGGGCTCCCTAACCACCATAACACCGGCTGGCCCATTTGTGTTCATTTTAAAATGGCATAATGTATTTAATAGCTTAACACATTTTATCCAGGCTATTGCTCCCTATACTTTTGAGTGCTTACTAGGGCTGAGCAATTTATCGAAATTGCAATGTGAATATGCGCAATTTCTAAATCGCATTTTTTCTGCGCTCCCGACTTTGCCCGCTAATTGAACCACACACAACGCAGCGCGCCTAAACAGAGCGCGAGAACAGGAGACTGAGCTTAAACAGAACAGGGATGATGAGTTCAGCACAGGAGGACATGGTGCTAAAAAAAAGTCAACATCTGTGGTGTGGGATTACTTTGAATACAGGAAAGATGATGTATCACAGAGACAGGTCATTTGTAAGACCTGTCAGTCTGTCATTGCGGCAAAACGGCAACACAACAAACCTATTTAAACACCTGTGGCAACGTCACAAAGAGGTCTGTGACTTATGCATGGCAAAAAAAATTGGCCTTGTGTCTGTTTTAGAGACATGTTACAGGTCATTGATAAAGATCTATTTGTTTTCTTTTGGGGAAAATGTTTCATATTCACACTGTAAAACATGTCTGTGTGTGGCAAAATTGTGATTAAAATCGAAATCACAATTTTGTTCAAAAAAATCGTGATAGGTTTCTTTTGTCCATATCGCACAGCCCTAGTGCTTACGTTTATTAACATCAGAAAAATGTAATGTTTTTCTTATACTGAAAGTAAGCCTTTCCAATAGGGACAATAGAAGGTGTCCAAGCACCAACGTAGGGGGAACAATGGGTGCTCCAACACATTTGAGGAAGACGCAACGCTTAGGGCTGTTTTAGAGAACCTGAGTCTATGTCGAACTCCCTCCACTCAGTCCAAAACTAAATGAATAAGAAGCCTAAACAATAACTTTGATACAGAGGTAAATAAACCATTGAAATCCATTTTAGGGCAAGGTTTTTCAAATAAACTGTGCCCTGTTAGCCATACGTGAAAACCAGCACAGCACAGTATGTTGGGAAGGTACCTTGCCTGGCGTAAATCAGTGGTGCCACTTGCAGTACTAGGCCACCAGACGATTGGGTAAATTTGTTTAGCTAAAGGCTTTTCTCTTGAAAACCCAGAGTGTCTATAATCCTCGTGAAGAATGAACATGTCAGTAGGATTGGGGCAAAGTTGATGGGTTTGGCTTCTGCTTGGTGGTCATAAAAGCCCCTTACTGCTCCTTATCCCATAAAAACACTCTGCATTATATAGTAAGGGGGAATAACTAGCTATGGTGAGCTCTCAGAGTGATCAGTGCACTGCCTTGTTCCATTTTTCCAACATTATTTCATTTTGGCTCAACTTGTGAAGGAAGAGAGCCTTCTAAAGACTGACCTTTAGCTCAATTAGAGCTTGAATAGTTTTACAGTAACTTACAGCACAGAGCTTGAATGAGGCTTTTGTCATGCTAGTGTTGAAGATGGGCTACATTCTACCCTTCAGAAGATCCTCTTGATGGACTTTTAGAGCTGGTATGGTAGATGGGCTAAATGCTTTGTGTAAATCTAGAACAATAAACTAATTATTCAAGGTGCCTCTACTTTCTTTTTAGCTTACTACAGTTACAGTTATTAGCAGTGTACAGGCGAATCTAGCTTCTGTATGTAAATAAACAGAAATAGCACAACAGCGCCATATGAACTTACTTTACAATCGGTAATGATGCAAACACATACAGTAAAGAGCCGATACAATACTTTCCCAAGCACGCTGTTTTCCCGTCTCTCTCTCTGTCTCTCTCTCTCTCCCCCCTTCTCTCTTTCTCGCACTAAACACGCACCCACAGTCCTTCGCACGCACCAGTGCTCTTTTTACACTCCTGCCTTTCTTACAAATCTGCATAAGTCTCAATAATTACACTTTGCACATAGATGTTTTTTTTTAAATTATTGCCTTTTTAGGGATTGTATAAATACAACACACAAACGGAGCAGCTAGTAAATTCTTTTCCCAGACAATTTTCTATGCATGGACAGCGCATTCCTCAGGGGGGCAGGGCTTGTCCCTGGGTGGGCATTGCCCCACCCAGCCCCCCCGTAGAAACGCTTCTGATTGTTACCTTATAGACTCAAGAAAACTGTATATCCATTCCAGACAGGGAAGACACTCTAATCTGAATTTACGACATTTATTTTGCCAACCAAACATGTTAGAACATAGAAGTAAAGACACATAAATGTAAATAAAAATAAATAAATACAATAACATCACATTACTAAAAAGTTCAAATAAAGTGAAAATGTGTGTCTATTGCCATAAAACCCACATTTGTAAAACTAGTAAGTCTTCATCTTCAGTGTGTTGGCCTGAACTTACCTGAGTATTTTTTAAATTCCTGAACAAATATAGTCTACACAACCAAATCAGAACAATTTAGGATTAGTTTTTTGCATGGATATGGAAAAGGCTGCTTATCAAAATGCTGTTTGTGTCTGTATGTGTGATTTCTCCCTGGCACTATATTGGCCCAATACTTTTGGCCACTCTAGATAGATTTAATTCACAGTGCCACTCAATGGACAAAAGAATTGGGACGTAACGCTGTTCAACTCTAAGGTCGAATGTCCCAATACTTTTTTTCTCCCCAACCTATCGTACAGGATAACGTCTCGTCTCGTTTTAGGCAACGAAAATGAAGAGACATTTCACCATAGCTTTTATTTTGTAAACCGCATTTAGTCTCATTCGTATTCGTCAACAATATTACATTATATATTTCGTCATAGTTATCGTCGTTGCGTCTCGTCTCGTTTTGTCACGGGATAAATGTTCATTGACGACGATATTTAGTCATAATTTTTGTTGACGAAAACACTATTCCCCAAGGGCTTGAATTTCCCAGAAAACCTACCTGGTCTTCTGCTTTGGGCTCCTGCCAGTATCACCAATGGAGGGTCAGGAAACCTGGTCTTTAGAATTCAGAAATTGGACAGCACTGTGTTGGTGACATTTTATAAAAACCATTCAGGTCTTTCATTGGGTTTCAGAGGCTCATGACCTGTGAGACTCTTCAGAAACTGGTCTGAACTATCGTTCTAAGCATCGGAGTGCATTCTATCAAGAAAAAGTGGCCGGTGTTTGTGCACACATTCATGTTTAAATGACTTCCCCTTTTTCAGGCTTGTGATTTTCATTTTGCAAGAATAAAAATCAATGCAGACATGGAAGAAGTTATCAGAACATTTACTTTTTCTGAGCCAAACCCATCTGGGTAGTAGTGAAAAACAAAAAATATCAAAAATCTAAATCTGACTTCAAACCTGTAACAGTCTAACACAGGAAGGTGTTTTAAGGCAGGACTGCTAAAATTTTAAGTGCAGTATTACCGTGAATTACATTATTTTAAAATCCTTTTCTTCTCATTTGAATTTTTTGGATAATTTACATAAAAAAGAATGTGAAAATTCTGAAAATACAAGCTGCCCTACAATGTTTCAAAACTGTGTGACTACTTGAAATAGTCCAAAACTTGTTACATTTATGATGAAAAAAAAATCTTGTTACATTTACATACACTGACAGTTAAGTGTATTTTCTTCTATAAAGTTGCTTTTTGAAGAGACAAGCTTGTCTTTTCTTATTCAACCAGTGCATTTTCAGGGGTGCTGGAACCATTGGTTTTGGGGGAGGAGGCATGTCCCCGTGGCTTTTAAAAACAATTAGTTTTTTAGTAAGAACGATGACCAACAGAGCTGTTCTCCTTTATACCCTTTATTTCCAAATTCACATGTACATTAACAAGAATCAGTTATTAATAAAACACACTGGAACAATATTGACAATCACAATTCCCAAGCTAAAATGTACAAACAGGTGAATGGTGTCAGTGACGACAGGATGGCAAACCTTTCTCAGTCCGGTCTCGGGGTGCGATGCGGAACTACACGCTACGTTCAATTAACCTTTCATTCCTCACAAGGCCACTTCTGAGTCACGAAACCCTCGTCAACAATCTCGTAGAAAAAAAAACCTCACGCCATTAGCCCTCAAACCACATACTGTGCACAAACCCCATCCAAGAAACAACCCCGAACCATGTAATAAAAAACAAAACAAACAAAAAAAAGTAAATACGAAAATGACTTTAGCATGCAGGTTATCATGGTGCGAGCACAACCGCTGAAACTGCTCTGCTACTCCCCCCCCAGCCCTCATGTTCCTTGGCAAATGAGTCATAAACATACAGTCCACATACATTATATACTAATGTTATCTACACAGTTCCTCCGTCACAAAGAAAAGTGGGGCGGAGACCTTTCCAGACACTGGCCTCACCTCATCTGCTATAGATATTTTTTAAAAAGCACAATCCAGGTTACAGGATATACAGTGAAATTCGAACAGTGCTGGGAAAATGCAGTCGCTTATGTGAAACGCATGCAAGGAGCATAGATAGAATCATGTGGTTTGAAGCTCGAGAGACTGCAGCGGCGCAGCACAAGGGTAAAAACATGTGCGTAGCAGGTCGAGTCCGGGTTCTCAGAAAAGTCAAATGTCATAAAGTGATGCTGTGAACGTTTTAACAGAGATGGGTGTTTCAGCTAGTTTAACTTTTTTTTTTCCTCTAGCTGGGCCTCCTCAATCATATGATGCTACCAAACTGGGAGGGTGGAGGCGAACATGTGAGGCTTCACCAAACACCTTCTAACACAACAGTACCAGACAGCTCAACACGCTTGGAGGAGAACCCTAGCAGCTAATTCTGTTATGTTATAACAAAGTGAGGTGGGCGAGGGGACCACACTAGAGAGAGAGAGAGACAGACAGACAGAGAGAGATAGAGAGAGAGACAGAGAGAGATAGAGAGAGAGAGACAGACAGAGAGAGATAGAGAGAGAGAGACAGCGAGACAGACAGACAGACAGGGAGAGAGAGCGCCATGAATGGCTGTGGCATAGCTGCGAGTCTAATACTCCGAACGTCTGCTTTTTTTTAAACAGTTCTCATTTATCCTTCCTGTCACAAACGAGCGATAAAAAGTCTGAACGTTTAACATTCGCTCATGCAGTGAGCATAAGAAACACCTGTAACATTTCCATATTTACTTCCAGGGACACAGGAAGGTGTTTAAGGAAGGAGTGCTGAAATTTGAAGTGCAGTATCATCTTGATTTTAAAATCATCCTTTTTTCTCATTTGAATTTTTTTGGATAATTTACATCAAAAAGAATGTGCCATAATATTATGATCAAAGGTGAAATTTGGAACAATACCAGACTTTTTTTTTCCATAATCCGAAAATACGAGCTGCCCTCCACACTGGGTCAAAATTTCATGATGAGGGGACCACTTGAAAGACATCTTGTTACATTTACACACACTGACAGTTAAAAGTGTATTTTTTTGGAGAAACAAGTTTCTGGTCAGACAGCAACAATATACACAACTGTATTAAATGTACTGTGATGGCAAGCTGACCTTTTAAAAGCAATATTAGGCTGCTTTTATATTAAGCGGCCAGCAGAGAGGGCTAATAAGGCTAATGCTGCTGACAATAAAAACAAGCCAGTTGTCACTAGCATTATTCAAATGATCACTGTTAGCAACATTAGCAAGTACAGTTGAACTACTCCTTTAGTTAAAGGGATACCAAGACCAGCTCCTGCATATTTAAACAGCCAGGCCCATCACTGCTTTTCTGAATGGATCTGTGCATTGAGTTGAGTCAAGATGGTTAATATACTGAAGAGGAGATGCAAATTCCATGCAGTGTATTGAGGATCGTAAAAACAGTTCAAGATGCTATGCTGACGTGCGATGACTGATTTGACCTTGAGGAATAATCGTTTGGCAAGAATTCTACTAATACTTTTCAGGCGTGGACTAAGCGCGAAGAGTAAAAAAACGGGAAACACCTTGGCAGTGTATTGGCTCAAATCACAGCTCCTAGAAACGCTCTAGGCATCTACTCCAATTGCGTTCACGATTTGACAACACACACAACATAACCAATCATCTGAGCTCAGTTTACTCCTACGACTGACTTACCACCAAAGCACATAGTTCTAAATAATAAAACAGAAGCTTATTCAGGACTGTAATGATCAACGTGGCCACTAAAAAGTTTTTTTTTTAATGTCGAATATCAGTTTTACCACTGATAACCTCAGTACCCATATGTTCAGCTGCGACACTGTGTGACGTAGGGTTAGTTTGCTTCCAAGCTCAAGATATACAAATGTGAGTCATCAGTAAAGCGGGAAAGAAACCCTGCAAACCTAAACAGGAGAGGCATCTACGATGAAGCACTGACAAAAATAACTTAAGACTGCCAGCAGGCACAACAATAATCATGTTTTTTTTCCATATCAAATACATCTCATATCCACAGAATAATACTGCTAGAAAAGTGCCCGACGAACGTCATGTTTCCTACATGAAGCCCCGCCAAGTCTCACTTGATTTTACGGAAGAGGTGTCGCGCATATTTGAAATAGTCTCCCCTTTAAACGATCTGTAATCTCTGGTCAAACAGAATGGTGTGGCTATAGCTCTTAGTGACGTTTTCCGTTTGCCTCATTTAAACTGGAACAATTCAACTGGTGCCAATTAGCTGCTCATTATTCTGGAAAGAAATCTGATCTCTCATCATTTAAAATACAATTCCCACTTCCAAACACCAAAGCAACGAGAAGTGAGGAGAAACCCACAGTGTTTAGTTCGGGATGACCTCCCCAAAAGCTTTTTGCTAAATAACATCAAACATCCTAGAGGTAATTTGGGACTATCATATCGAAACGGAGGTAAAAACCCTATAAATGTGTAGCTGTTTCCTAAAAATACATCAGGAGGAAGTTTTTGGGGAGATATTTTTTGAAGAGGGACAGATAAAAGGACACAGCCTTGGGTGATGCGAACAACTGCAGGCCCGTTATAAACGACATTGAAAATCCTAACAGTGGTGGACAGGGCTAATTGGCAGGACGTGGCTGTGAACTGACATCCTTGAGTGATGAAGTGGGGGAGATGACGACTTCTGTAAATCCGTACGTTTACTGTAACGGGTGCGTTTTGGAAATCAGGAGAGAGGACTGGGTCAGGGGATCACAAGCCCTGCTTGGCCAGCGAGGCGGTCACCTGGTCTGCGAGGGTGGACAGCTGCGGAGGGTCGGCCATGTTTATGCTGCCAGAGGACGAGACAGTGCTGAGCTGCTGGGGAGACTCTTCCAGAGAAATGATCTCAGCGCCGTGGTCTGTCCGCGCCCTCGCCTGCTCGCGGAACATCAGCTTGTGGGATTCAATCTGTGAGGCGAGCAAAGATGGACGCAGGTTACCAGAAAGAAACAGTTATTTGGTCTGTTAGCAAAATACTTTAAAAAAAAATTGCTAAATTTTATTTATTTTTTTTACATAATCCACACGTTTGGACTCCAAATGTTACTTCTTTAATTTAGAGCTGCAGCTGTGAAGCTCATATTGGTAACAAATAAACACTAAAGTCCAATGGTCGCCCAGATTGATGAAACTGTTGAAGACATCCAGCTCTTCATTAAGGTGTAGCAGACTTGTAGATGTGGTTTAGGATGCAGTATGACTTGCTGTAAGCTGTGAAAATGAACAAGCCTGGTTTCAGATCTGATCTTCGCAAAGCAGTTGTAAATCATGGTCTAAACCACGACCACTAGTCTGCTCCACCTTAATGCAACTTGAACAGGTCGAGAAAAGATTTGGGTGTCTACTGACTTCTTGTGTCATTAGTTATAAAAACCAAATAATCAAAATTTGAACTCTAAACATTTCTTGGCTTATCGACTACTTTTGGGTCAGTGGAATACTATGTACATTTGATGTTCTTCTAATGAATTGAAATCTACTGACTGGAGACATAAAGAGGCATGAGTAGCAGACATCAGTACAGATACCTTGACTTTGATAAAGATTTCTATATGCTTTTTTCAGTACCATCTAAATTACAAACCAAGAATGCTTTATTGGTTCAGGCACTAAAAGGACAGACATTAAATGGTCTTGACACTTGGTAATATTGAGATAATTCAGCACGATAAAAGTATTTAATTTCATATCCAGCCATAAATAATACAATAATTATAATATAACAGACCAGTTGTCTGTGGTAGTTGACAGTATGATGTATAGCAGTGATAAGGAGAAGGGTTGGTGACCACTGGTGCAGATAAAAAACACTGGAGAATTCCTTCAATTCATCACTCTCAGTTTAGAGTAGCTGCTGAATAAAATGGCATATAATAATAACTGAATACTAAACCTAGAGTTTCAAGGGTTACATTGAGAACGAGGTGGAAAAGAATGGTGTGAGGTTAAGTGTATGATTGTTGCCCTCTAGTGGACAAAATGGTCACAGTCTAATCTATTCTTTGGCCTTAAGGCCTTGTACACTCCGACATATTTACACACTTTATTGATGTAATTAAATCAATAACATTCATACTGATCCAGCTTTAAACAACTGGTAAACCCGATATAAGTCTAGACAAAAAATCTAGATGGCTTGTTAGGGATTATTTCAAGTCTAGAAATGTATAAGAAGTGCTTAGCTCTGACCGATTTGTATTTCTGCCAGCTCCCACTTTCCAGGGTAGAAGTGATTCTAAAAGTGACAATAATCTCCAAACATAAGGTAAATAGGTGCTCATTTTGTACTCTGTCTTTATTAAATGTGGCTGACTCTAAACAGCATGAGGCTTTAAAACATCAAAATTAGTTTCACAATGAAAACCATTTTGATTCTAACCTCATGCAAAGCCTTTTTTTAAATATGCAGATGTGTGCATATTCAAGTAGATATTCTCATTTACATATCTATAATTTTTTAAACAAAAAGCCCAGTACAAAAAATATTTTTTCAAATATTAAGTGATCAACAGGAAAATATTATTTGTGATCTATTGTAAGATAAAGCCAAAAACAACTTTTCTAATCACAGTCATTTTATTTTTACTTTTAAAATAAATAAGCTGCTTTCAATAACTAGGAAAACACTATACAAACTACACAGAAAAACTAAATTAAACTTCCAACCTGAGGAAACAATTACTGGGCTGGCTAACCAGTCTTAGCTAAATAGCTACTGTCAGCTGTCAGAGAACTGGAACAGCCTCTTGGTCATGTGCTCCTGGTTTCCTAAACACTAGGCGCTCCTGAACAAGTCCAAAATAAATGGGTTCATTAAGGGCTGCAAAATTATACTTGTTCATTTTATGTAAAGAAAATGCGCTTGTTTACTCGACACAAGTAGCATCAAATATTAACAAAAAATTTTAGCTATTAGCTCCATTTACCCAAATTCAATAAGGACTTTTTTAATATAATGGGAAAAAACATCCTCATAAACTGGCTATGCTGCTAATAATTTTGTCTGTTTAGAATAAGAAGTTCGAAGATGATCTTAGGAGCCTGCTAGCTGGCTAATTTAAGTTTTTAATTTAAGCTTACACTGACCTTGTTTTCTGTAAGACAAAAATTAAATGACTAAATGTTATGAAAAATAAACTCAAAGTAATAACAACGATAGTTTTGTCTTTTTTTCACATTTAGATGAAGTATAACTACAGTAGCACTACTTTTAGATAAGGAGGGATATTCAGTGCTCTTTCCACCTCCAAACTCTTCACAGTAAGCTCTGCAGACGTTCCTAAACAGGCTTTAGTGGTGCAAGTTGTTTCATCACGGGTGTAGATGGACTGCATGCACGGCCCCATCCTGGATACTTACTGGAGTCCTCAATCTTTATCTGGGGGTTGCTGAGGTGGATGGGTTCTGGGGACAGGCTGGTGGATGATGGGGTTGAGGGGTCAGTGGGGTCAGGGGAGAGAGACCCCGCATCCTTCCCTTTCTCTCTCTACACGCACACCCCACCGTGGCAAAATGAGTGGTGACAAAAGCAAACAAATGGAACCAAAACATGAGAAACAAATATGAAATGGGTACAAAACACAAATCACACAAAGAATGCAAAATGGCAAATAAAAAAGGTTTACTGAAATGTAAAATGTAACAGAAAATGCTTATAATAAAATCAAAGAGAAATAAAAATGATGTTCAAGAAGGAGGGACTTTATGGTGTGGTGTAAATTATTGATTTAGAGGTTAGACACTGCTCTAAATCTTAAAACTCTTTCAGACACTATCAAGGCAGTTTGTGTAGCATCACGAAACAAGCAAAAAGGTAATTTCAGCATACAGACACAAAATAACAGAACTGCCCTTAAGAGTTATTGGCACCATTGATTCACCCATTGATTCAAATGAGAAAAGAGATTATTTTTCTTTTTTACTCTCGGGTCCCCCCCAGTCTAGTCGTGTTCAGTCCCGCCACTCGGCTTCCTCCATCACACAATGCTACCGAGCAGCTCCCAACACATGAGACTCCACCACATCTTCTCAAACCACTCAAGAGACCGGTCGACACACTCGGAGAACGCTAACTGCTAGTTCTATTATTCTAAACCCATATTTTTACTGTACGATTAAACTGTAAGATTTTATAGCCTTTTCACTCATTGTACAAAGGAGGCCAAACAGTTTGGACAGAGAACACTGAAATATTTTTGCGAATTCCTTGCTCAGATGTTCTGGTGATCACTTTTACAGCTTGACGTTCTACAGGGAAGCACTGAGAAGGATTAGACTAGCTTTGTTTAGGTGGACAGTGAGGTCATGAGGAGAAAGCTCATAGAAGGGATTTGCTTAATGGCACTACTTTAAAAGCAGCCAAGGAGGCGCACATATGTGTGTGTGTGTGTGTGTGTGTGTGTGTGTGTGTGTGTATAGATAGATAGATAGATAGATAGACAGATAGATAGATAGATAGATACACACACATATACATATGGAGAAACACACACATATACTTATAGGTCTTTTCTAATGCTCTTTCTTTATTGCTGACCTTTCGCTGGCCACCTCCAGCCACATGTCCAATGTTGTCTAGAGATCCAATCTTTGACTGGGCCCTGAACTCCACCTTCTCTGACCTGATCTCAATGTTGCCACCCCCTGGAAAAAATGCAGAGAGATGTACAATTACAGAACACAGACGTTTCTACCAATATGTGCAAATTTGATATATTCAATAGGATTATATTTGCAACAAAACTTCTTGGTTAAAAACATGCACAAACCAACCTAAGATGTTACTTATGACCATAAGCTGATGTTACATTAGTACATAAATGTACATTGTACCTGATCTTGCATCTATTCGGATTTAATTACATCATGCTGCAAAAAATGATCACAGTGAGGCTTATTGGTAATATTATACAGTTGCTGTTAAAATGCATCTACCTGGCTTGTGGCGGATGTTGTCTTTCGAGCCACATTTCGACTGCACGTTGCTCAGGTCAATCTTTTTGTGGACAATCTGGATCTGTGGAGAACAGAGAAAAAAACAGCAGTCTTATGGGAGCTGCCCATACATGGCAGGCTACAGTCTAGTCTACCTAAACACACACTACTCATCCAACACACCAAGTGGCTTTACTCCACCATGTTAATCTACCAGAGCTGTTGGTCTGTCAGGTTTGCTTCTGCACAGTTTGAGACAGTAGGAATAAGCTTACATAAGACGCAAAAAAGTGAACAAAGCCATAAACTGCCCAGAAGGCTTTTAGGTGTTTAAAGGTAAACAATAGTAAAACCAAATTCTACAAGGCCTCCAAAACATTAATTCACCTTCATAAAGATACACACAGACACCGGAATACCATCCTAGTTTCATCTGGCACTACAACTTGAGACAAGGCTTATGTGAAGGCCATTCGAAAATAAATGGCAATAAACCAAAAACCTGCATTATTGCTCAGAATTTATATATGTTACCAGTTCAGTCATATTCACCACACACAGCTATGTGGAGCCATCACAACAGCGCAGTGCCGTCCTGAAGCCTCAAAATAGATCCAATGACCTCATCGCCATGACAACCGGCAAAGGTCAGAGGATTTTCTGGACAAAAAGGCTACACTTGTCTTTGCGATGAAGTCATCCGCTCTTTTCGGCCAACTGTTCACCACAAAGAAGCGCTCAACCCTGGCTGGCCAAAGCAGCACAGACCCCTCACTGTGTGAAGCTGAGGGACGGGGTCAGTGCAGCCCTTCAGCAATAAGGGGAGAGCTACTCCACCTCAGCAAATTAGGCTTTGAGAAGCGAGATTTGTAAGTGTGTGTTGACTGGGAGTCTGAGAACTCTAATGTGAGCGGTATTACAGGCCCTTGCTCCATTCACGTGATCCTGCTGATTAGAGCACGAGACCCAGGCTGTGGTTCGGCTTACAATCCACCTGTTATCAACACATTAAACAGTACATTTACACATTTCTCCCTTACCCCAACTGTAGACATGCCTGCTTCTTTAGTCTTGCACTGGCACTATGTAATATCTTGTACTTGTTATCTGTACTTGTTAGCACTTGTTAGCTGTATATTTGAAGTTTTTTTTTATGTGGACATTTTGCACATTTAGCATGAATGATTTTTACGTTTATGTTTTATGTTTATGACGAATACATTTGGTATGTGGTTTGCATTGTGTCAGCCTTTCCTTGCCTGTAAGGAAAAATGGTCTTTTGAGCATTTAAATGGAATGCGTAAGAAACTAAAATAGTGACAAATCTGAACTAAAAAGAGTTTTCTTCTGGGATTATTTTGCCTTGCATATAACAGCCTGCATGTACCCCCTCCACCATGAATGTGTTAAATTTCTGTGAAAGGACTTTTATAAGCATTTAGGTTCAGATGTCTGTTCCTTGTCACCACTACTGTGAACAATTGTGACTTCACAAGAATGCAGAATTTTACACCAAAATGGCATCAGTCATTACAGTCATCTGATAATATAAATGTAGGAAGGCACACTAAAGGCAGCTAGAATACCTGGAATATCCAAAAGCCTAGATGTCATGCCGCAAGAGTCAAAGGAAGATCAGTTTCACAGACTAGCTTAGAGACTGACAAGCAATTACCAGGCACTGATCAGAAAAAAGGTCTTTCAATCCATTAAAATGGAACAGAAGTTTGATTTTTGGTTGAACTATAACTGATAGCATCAAAATCACAGGCAGAAGACTTATGGTGATGTTCATCTCCTCCCTTGTTTACTTACTTTTCCACCTCCGGGAGTGTGTTTGAGATTGTCTTTGGAACCACACCTAGCCTGAACATTACTCAAGTCCAACTTCTGGTTGAGAATTTGAATCTGAAAGAATCAACAGTTTCGGAAGTAGTGTTATACTTTTCAAACAAGAAAAAACCTTATGGGCAGAGAGCTCTGCCAATGAGGACCCAAGAAGAGTCCAAGAAAGAGGAAAGGACTTCAAAACCCACACTAGTCCACAAGAAGTCTTTCTGCTCAACTTGAGAAGCTAACGTGACAGATCTGTGTGAACAGAAGAAATCAGCACGATGGACAAACCCCTGACTAGCAATGTTAGAAAACAAGCCCAAGAGATGTGAGTTCCAATTTGTGTTAGAGGAAAAGTTTGGCAAAAAATCTAATTTACACTATTTTCTACTGACCCAGAAATAGTCTAAGATGTTTGGTGTCCAAATTTTGCTTTTTTAGTTCTTCATTAGAATCAGAGCTGCAAGGCTATCAATGCTAATGGTGCAAAAGTCACCCAAATTCTTTGTGTAATTATATCCCCAATACATCTCAATCAGCTCTTCATTAAGGACCACAGTATGACTCACTGTAAGCTGTAAAAATTAACTAAACTTCAGTAGAAAACAAAATGCTGAGGTGAGCCTTTTTCACAACAGGGTCTGTTTTTACAAACCACCTCAGGAGCAAGAAGGCAGATCTAGTATCACATTTTGTGGCAATGACCATTATAAATATAAAGGAGTCCGATACGAGATCAGTCGTCATCAACCCTAGTGTTCTCTGAAATGGCTGCCTGTAAAGCTGAAGTTTAGTTCATTTTCACAGATCACATTAAGTCACACTGTGTCCTAAACCACATCCACAAGTCTGCTCTTTAATGATGAGATGAAGTTCTGGGAATGTATCTGTAGAAAAGATCAGGGTGACTACTGACTTCTATCATGGCAACGTTAGCCTCGTTGCTCAAGTTCTAAAGTAAAGCAGCTTATTTTTTGGAACTGTGTGTGTTGGTTAATTTCATCTGGGAGAGTGGAAAATGGTGAAAATTACAAATGGTCATAACTTCAGGAAGAACCAAGACGTGAAGCCGTTGAGTTCATCTTGCAGTCACTCACACTGCCACCTCCAGGTACATGTTTGATATTGTCTTTGGAGCCGCACTTAGACTGAACATTACTAAAGTCCAGCTTCTGATCAAGCACTTTTACCTGGAAAAGTTCAGAAATGGAGGAAGAAAAACAGTTATCTTTTCTGCAATGCTGAAAAGCAGCAAAGAGCTGCACGTGAGAAGTAATGCAAGAATAGAGCACAAAACCAAGTTAACCAGAGGCACCTTTCTGCCTCTGAGAAGACATTGTTACATAGTTAGAGTCAAGAAAGATCCAGTGTCAGTTACACCCAGTCCCAAAAAGAGCCCTCATGGTCTTTCACTCCAAAACTGTGGGAGATTGGAGGGCATCGCATTTCTCTTTTTGGTGTTCCATACTGTGATCTTCGGCAAAGACTGCAACGATGCAGACTCAGCAGACTATCACCCAACATTACAAGGACCAATCAGAGCATATGATTTCTTTTTTTACAGCTGCCTGGACAACATGCCATCTGAATGTTGTTGACATCACCAAAGTGTAGTTTAAAGGACTTCAAGGAGGACGGCAGGGTGCTATTTGGAACTGGGCTTTATTATTGTTAGGCTGAATCTGTGTTTGATTTGTTGACACCACCATGCAGCGGGATAGAAAGGATCAGGGTGTTAAATGTTTCTCATTGGTAAGGAATGAACATATGGAGGTCAACTGAAAGGGAAATGCTTGTATTCCACCGCAACTCACTTTTCCACCTCCAGGCGTGTGTGTGATATTGTCTTTGGAGCCACACTTAGACTGGATATTACTAAGGTCCACCTTCTGATCAAAAATTTCGACCTGTGTGAGGAAGGATTTGTCAGGACCAGTAGGCAGCAAGGTTTTGCCTGACATCTTTATCTCTCTGAACTCCTCTCTAGGGCTTGGTGATATTTGCTATATTAACCAGGAGATGTAAAATTAGGCAACATCATGAGTAATCCTAATACGTGTCATTATGCACATGTTATGCAAGCTAATGAGTTCCCTGAAGACCACAGCTAGGGAGAGGCAGAAGGAGGCTTCTGCAGCAGAAACATGTTTAAAGAAGCAATATTTCAATGCTTCAAAGCATTTTATATCCAACCTCACCATGCCATTTGCTGGTCAATCAAAAATGCATGAACACTGGCATCTCATGCAAGGCTTTATGCATTTTTACTAGGGATGCACCGAATAATTTGAACCTGAAAATGACAAAAAATGCATTTTCGGTTTCGGCCAAATTTTATTTTTTTTATGCGCCCGAAACAGTGATGACGCAATGATGATGCAACCGTAGCCTGCACACGCCAGATTGGATTAGAGTCAGCATGTCTGCTGTGTGGGCGCATTTTCGATATATCTAAGAAAGACACACGGAGAGCCGTTTGTAAAGCGTGGTGGGGTGCGGGCAGATTCTGGGCCGGGGCCGCTCTCGATGTGGTTCCTCTGGGACGAGGGGTGCTCCTGATGACGGATTCCGTGCAGCCGGGGCCCATATTTACCATTGGCCCACCGGCATTTGCCCGGTATGCCCGATGGCCAGTCCAGCACTGGCTATGTCTTTGTTTTAATACACTATTTTGGTTTAGGCCTACAGAGAATGATGTTATATCTTTCAACGGTTTTTATTGCACTTGTTCTGAATGCCCTTTGTTCATGCACTTCGTTCAGAATATTAAAATGCACTTGAATTCACTAGTTTTATGTGAGAAGATATTTAATTGTAGAATATTTCAGCTATCTTGCTTTTAGCCTATTCATGAGTGGGGCCAAGTAAAATATTTTATTTCAAATTTTATTTTATGTTGTGCATTGTTTGAATGCTCAATAAATGTTTTCATAGTTTTGTAAAATTCATTCTTTTAATAATTTAAAAATAATAATTTCTTTCAGTTTTCGGTTTCGGTTTTTGGCCAAGTGTTTCCTCATTTTCGGTTTTGGTTTTGGTCCCAAAAAATAATTGCGGTGCATCCCGAATTTTTACTGTATTTTTGTTTTTTTTATTTACTGCGACAAGAAAATTAATACAATTACAGATCCTCTGCCTTGAAAATCATTATTTTAAGGCATTCCACAGAGAACAGTTTAAATATATTGTGTAGCACTGAAAGGATGACCCAGCCCTAACGCCAACTCAGAAGATCCAATATTCAGGCTTGTAATTAAAAAAGTGCATCTGTCTTTCAAAGGCAGAAGCTGTCCGTTTCCAGTCCAAGAGAACATACCTGCTGTACTGTCCAAATTGTAAATTAACGTGTTTTGACAGAAAATAAAAATGAAAACAACAAAGCAATCTGGACTTGCAGTGTTTTAGGTCTCTTCACATCTTAAACACTATTACTTAGGGTGACGTACCTTTCCTCCACCAGGAATATGCTTAATGTTGTCTTTTGAGCCACATCTAGCCTGAACGGTGCTGTAGTCCACCTTCTTATCGAGAATCTGGACCTGTAAGCGAGAGGGACAAAGAATTACAACTCACACGACAAGGACCAAACACGCTGCAGATGAGGACCATGCTGTGAAAAGATTTTGGAAGGTGTTGGAGTGAAAAAAGTACTTTAAGGTCAAGGTTACTAAAAGAGAAATTCGCAACTAGGTAAAATAATAGTACTTTTGAGGAGCAGTGATTGGAGTCAAGAAAGGAGGTACAGGTAACTGGGTTTCTGGTGTTTAGAATTGCAGGAATGACCAAGACTGAAGCTTCATCCCTCAATGTTACTCACTTTGCCACCTCCAGGTACATGTTTGATATTGTCTTTGGAGCCGCACTTAGACTGAGCATTACTAAAGTCCAGCTTCTGATTAAGTACTTGGACCTGTAAAAAGGTAGAGTATTGGGACGTGAGTGCATTGAAAAGAAAGAAGAGGGCAAATGGGATGTGTTGACTAACTGTGGAGCTTTGGAATAATTGGGATAATGAAAAATGGCACACATTTCCCTGCAGGTTCTGGGTGTCGAGAAGCTTATTTAGGCGTGTAGTTTACATGAGTATTGTGTGCTAAAGAAGCAAACTTAGGACACCAAACATGCCTTGGCTGGTCAATTGTAATGCACTTATGGGGATTAAAATTGTGCACATTTGATTTTGATTAGAATTGCCTGATTATAAGAACTTACATAATGAAGAGGTTACTCTTTTGCTCTCTTGGTGCACCCAAGTTTATATCATCAACATAACTTAAAACGAGGCCTGTATCATTATTACCATTGTCTTTCAGGACTATAAACCTGACTATTTGACTGATCTTATCAGGAATGGCAAACTTCATTGTGATTATGACTATTCAGACTGAAAAAAAAATGGAATAGAAGTGAGCAAGTTACCTGGCCTCCTCCAGGCTGGTGTTTGATGTTGTCAGTGGAGCCAATCTTAGAGCGGACGCCTTTCAGGTCAGGTATGGGAGTGGCAGTGGAAAGCTGGGCGGGGGAGCGGTTCTTCAGGGAGCCAGGAGACTTGGGGTTCGAGCGGATCACCGCTACCTTCTTCACATCCTTCCCTGCTGGAGGTTTTCCACCTACAGCCTTGCTGGAAGGAGATTTAGGGGTGCCAGGACTGCTCTGCCCACTGGCCTCTGGGGTTTTAGGGGAATCTAAGAGAAGGGCAAGATGACCAGCATATTTATACATATGGAATAAAATAACATTGTTTTTAGGGAAGCGATAGCTCAGTGAAAAATCAGGTTTACGCAATTTCCCCCCATGTGTTTGACCATTCAGGAAAGGTTGCACTGATGCTTTGAGGCTAATGCAGCTAATATGCAATGTCAATTTTTAGATACCAGTGTGTCATAAACAGTTTCAAATATAAATGCTAAGAGGTTGAGTATAAGCTTCCATTATCTGTTAGCTACATTTACCACTTAATTCCAACGGAACTTTAAAGTAGCAAACTTCAGACAACAAATACGTCTTGGCTCATTAACTACATTTGGGATAAGGGGAATAGTGTGCAAATAAAATTTTTCCCTAAACTATCACTCATTATTATTTATCGTAATCACTAAACAACTCTTAATAAAGTGAGGTAATGTTTAGTCATTTGACCTGCTGTCTGTTCTGAGCACCGTATTCTTCTTCGTGGTGGGTGCTGGGATCAATACTGTATTCTGATGATACAGTAATACACATTAAATGATCATGAGGTAAGCTCTTCTTTTAAGCAAGTCTCTCGATAGTAATGGAACTTGAAACAACCCGTTTACCTTTTCCATTTTTCATCGGTTTCTTCAGATCCACTTTCACTGTTGTAAAGCAAGAAGAATCAAAAACATAAACTGTGAGGGTCTGTACTGTTCACTCAGTGATTCTATGAGTTCAGTCATTTTGCACTGTACCTGTATGTCAACAACAGGACTAAGAGTGTTTCGGTCAGTAGTTTGACGGGCGAGGCACAGACTCACCTGACTGAGGAGGGGTCATTGCAGGAATCTTAGTGCCAGCAGCATGAGGCCTGGTGCTACCCGGAGCCTAAAAGTAGAAAGAAGAACATGCAGTAGGTTAGAATTACACTGGTCTTGGAAGTATATGGTAATTACAACCCCAAATAAGAAAAAGTTGGGACAGTATGGAAGAAACAGTTATTCTTCTTTTTGCTTTGAGTTTTATTTCACTGTATGAACCCATGAAATGTCATGTTTTGTCTGGTCAAACTTTATTATATTTGACCACGTAATGTTGACATTCCTTCTCACAGCACAGATGTTCTGGCACTAAGGGTAACAAGCAATGAAGGGTTTCACGTGTGTTTTTTGTCACACTCTTCCTGCAAACCACGCATTAAGGTATGCAACAATAAGGGGTCATTGTTTCATTACAAAATTATCCATGTCCCTACAAAAGACGTTGAAGGCAGCATATGTAGCTCTAAAATCTCATGTAAGTTTCTGTATTAATGCTGCCATCACAGAAGTATAAATTACCAACACAACCCCATTTCATGACAGACCCTTGCTGCGGATAACCGTCTAAATGGTCCTTTCTGTCTTCGGTCCAGACCACACAGCATTCAATTCTTCCATAAAAGATCTGGAATACTGAGTCATCTGACCACAATACATGTTTCCACTGTGTAAAGGTCAATCCCAGATGCCTCTGAACCCTGAAGTGTCGATGCCGCTTCTGTATAAGGTTAACATAAGGCTTCTTTTTTTGCATAGTAAAGTTACATTTGTGAATGACCTTTGTGAATATAACTCCTTATTGGTTGAAAAAGGTTTAACAAAGTTATCCCTTGCCCATTGGTTCTATCAGCTGTTGATAAAAGACGGTTCTTGATGTAACGCCATCTGAGTGATCAAAAACGTTTAGCATATTATTACACCCTTATCTTTATGCACTGAAATTCCACCAGATTCCTTGAAACATTTAATGATATTATGAACTGTAGAACTGTGGAGAAATATTCAAATCCCTTCCAATCTTTCTATGAGGAACATCGTTTTTAAACATTTCCACAATTTTCCCATGCATTTGCTGAATAGAGAATAGAGATCATCTGCCCATCTTTGCTCCTCAAAGACTCAGAATAACTGCATTTTTCAAATGTGCAATGTCCATACATCCCAGGTTTTTCTAATGTGGGTTTGTATTTCTAGTATACTGTGTAATAATAAATAGCAGCTAGCTAAAATAAAGCAAACCTCGCTGCTTAAAAGAAACGTTCACTGAAACTTGCAAGTCTCAGCTTAACCCAAATATAGTCGACCAACCAAGAGACGCTTTGTGTCTGAAATTTGCTGCTAGTATTTTACACTGCAGCTATGAGTCTAAAGTAGGTTACACGAAATGGAAGAAAGCTTAACTGGAACTGCAAGTTTTGTCCTTGTTTTTATGCAATATAGCATGCCAAACTAGTCTATCTAAGATTAAATGTGTGATGATTTGCAGGATGTTAATTGGTGATTAAAGCTTCTATTACTTGTTAGCTACATTAGACTAATAGCACCAGTGCAAGCACTTCAGACACCAAACAAGCCACAGCTGGTCGACTTTTTTGGGGTAAGTGGAAAATTACCTAAAACTATTCTTTTAACCTGCGTAGGGTGAATTATGATCACAGTGCCTTATCAGGACAAAAAGACTTCATGCATGTAGGTCACACCTCCATGCAGCAAAAAACCTCAGGATGAGATGGAAATGTGTCAATTAATGAAAAAAGGCAGAGGGAGAGGTCTATTGTTAGTCAGAGCTGAAGAAGAGCATACCATTTATCAAAAGGGGACTGCAGATTTTACCAAGAGCAGAGGAGGTCAAGGCTTGCTCAGAACCTCTACTCACCCTTGGCCGGGTTTCTCTGTGCACAGCACTGACATGTGTCGAGGGAAGGCTAGCAGAAGAAGAAGCTTTGTTTTTTTTCACGATGGTGGAGGGTTTTTTTAGGGAAGAGGGTCTAGTTTTGGCCGGAGGAGTTTTGGGGGTCTTTGGGGATTATGAGAGGAAATGCACGGAATATGAGAACTCAAGAGAAAACATATGGTGGGTGAAATAATGGAAAAGTAGAGAGATGATAAAATGCAACAAAAATAAAACACTTACCCGTTTCTCAGCATCATTGTCAGTCTTGGGTTGAGCTGCGGGAGAGACATATTTGTGTCAAAACAATTGAACCTGCATTTTCCATTTATCACATGTACTAAAGTGAACGGACATCTTTTCATGTTTCCTTGAGAAACTGCTTTCCAAGTATTGGATATACTGTGTATGGAAGTGCAAAAAGGATGGGGTGCCTGCAGTCATGTTCTTTTAATGTAAAACTGTGACAAAGAACACTCAAACACAATCATGCAGCTGTGACATGCTGAATTAGACATGTGGAAAAGTGGCCAGCAAACATGGCTCTTGACAATCAGTGCAAAAACAGGCCATAAGACCGCCAACCTAAAGCAATCAAAGCGCAGCAAGGTGACAGAAGTATAATCAAAGAAAGAGAAACCAAAGAACATTTTTGGGGCAACAGGCGATTTCCTGAAATACTGCATTTACTTCACTAGACCTTAAGGGGAAAACAGTGCGGCACAGCTAAGCTACTTGATAAAGCAAAGGTGGAGGGAAACAAAACAAGAGAGACTGGACTAGACTAGAACACTGTAGCACAGACCTTTGAACTGAGCCACAGGAACAAGAGATTTTCTAGCAGGTAGACCACGGGAGGAGCTTGGAGATCCAAGTGAGACGGCTTTTTCTTCCATCTCTGGATTTTCAGATAGGGGTGATCTTAGCGTACACTGGATCTCATCACCTTTTTGTGGTTCCAAGGAGTATCTCACTAAATCTGATCCCCCTTTGTGTGTGTGGCTTTCTGGTAGTTGCTTGACATCAAATTCCTGCTTTTGCACAGTAGCACCATGGCCATATTCAAGGCTTTGATCCACTAAAAATGTACCATTGGTATAATTAGAGATGCTAACACTGGGCATATCTCCAACTCCAGATGACGTTATCTTGGGGCGACAAATCAGAGGTTGGAATCTGTCTTTGTCATGGCTCTTAAAATCATCATGGGAAAGTCCTTGTTGGGGGAATTCACTGGAAACAGGGGCCTCCTCAGTTTCTCTAATTGTGTCTCCAACAGCAGTAAGATCTTCCAGGGCAGCGCTACGGATTAAGAAGGAAACAGGCAGGTCGTTCTCTAGGGACAGGCTCCTGGTGCGATCAGGGCTAACCGGTCGATGGTGTGGATGCGTAGATGGGCCAGTTGAGCTGGTTCTTAGAAAGTGCTCTTCTTCTTTTTCTGTCAGCCTGTGGTCTACAAAGCCCCAGTCTGAGTCTCGCCATTCTTCGCCATGGCCCCCCAAGGAAAAGCCCATTGCTAATCCTGGAAACATAGTCCCAGGCTTTCAGTAGATAACAGTGCATAGAATCTAACTTCACTAGTGGACCCTTCATTTCGACTTTGGCTACTATCCTATGGGCAGCCCATAGTATTACAATGACAAGAGCGTAACTCATCCCTGTTGAATAATGACACCCAAACTGATAATGCCCTTATCCACATTAACAGAGTGCAGATTGAACATGATGAGAACTGAATCAGACATAAAAAGAGTGGAGACATGAAAGAGTGGAATGGTACAAAGAACATCACAAAGAGGTTTGCTGGCCTTGTTAAAATAAACAACAATAATGTCAACATGGACACAGAAGTGAGCAATGAACAAATTTGTTTTATTTGTGTTCATTCCCAGCTATATCATGAAGAAATTGCCCTGGGTTACTGTGTGATTTGCAGTGTGCATCAACTGTACACTGCAGTTCACAATGATGAAAATGAGAACCTAAAAAATGAATGTGAAAATGTGAAGCTAACCAATTACATTATGAGGGTAGCAAAGTATGTATATGGTACTGGCTGGATGTACAAAAATGGGGAAATGTCAATGTCAATTAATATCTTTAAGAAGCAAAAAAATTAGTACCTGTTGGAGATGTGATTCCTGCTTGTCCCGGAAAGTCAGAGAAAAAGAGGGAAAAACACACATATTAGAGAATTGTTTTATTCCACCAGCTCACTGAAGAAGCTCACTTACAACATTAGATGGAAAAAAAGTAAAACAATCTGGCATTGTTGCACTGCTGTGGATAAAAGCATTCAGCTGTTTGCCTAGTGTACAGCAAATAAACCAACTAAGAAAGAAAGAGAGACATGCTTGTACTTGGGAATGCAACCAAAAGTCAGTTTTGGGACAATTAGATTTCATTGAAGCATGAGAGAAAGTCTGCTGTGCTCAGCTATGGTCTAGACTGTAGTACTTTGCTCCACATCACCTCTTTGTTTGTGTACCTGCAACGATCCAACAACCAGCAAGGTTCACTGTGACTAATGTCACAGGTCCTTTGTAGAGCAACATATAGGCTTGCAGAAACAGTCATATAAAAAGGAAAATGAACAAAAAGTGCACAAGTACACCTTGTAATCCGGGTAATCAGAAAGCTGCTGGGATGCAACACAAAGGCAAAATCTCACACATGTTAATAGGTGGTTAAAATCAAAACTGCAGCATTCCAGCAAAAAGAAAAGCACACTGATCACAAAAGGCAGCAATTAGCTGAGCTGGTGTCGCCTACCACTCTGCCCATTTGCCTCAGCAGGAGCAGATGCTGGTGGAGCTTCTCCGTGCTCTTCTGCAGAATCCACAGACCCCTCTATTAGACAATGATTTAAACGCAATTAGAGTCTTCAGACAATTGGTACCAACATTAAATGCAGGTTTATTCGCTCAGGGAAAACGTAACATGAGTCATGCGAACTGAAAAGGGCACCCACAGGAAAGCACTAGGAAAGCACTATAGATCTTAATGGTCCGTTTTGCATCTTAATGACATGTTACCTCTGACAGGAACCTTAAGGACACATATATTAAACGATTAGGACTAAAAATGGTTAGGTCGAGAAAATGCAGTGTTATCGTTCTGAAAAAAGAGAGCTCTGGAAGAGCAGCGGTGGGGTGAAGCACTTTAAATGTAATTTTTTCGATGTCATGGACCAAATATTGGGACAGGAACCTGTCAGCACATCAGTAACATTGTGAGAGGATAAAATCTAGCTTGAATTGTATAATATTATTTAACTGAAACATAGACAATTCGCAATTGTGTTTTGTTGATGTTGAAATGTTATGTTAAAATCACTGAAACTTTACTTTTGAAATGCATATTCTGAAGGTCCCAAGAGGCACAGGAAGTGATAAAAGTATAAATAAGAAGTACATGCTGTACCTCATGCATGGCTTCAGGTTTTTTGACTGTTTGCTGTTACCTGCCGTTGATAATCCAATCATGTAAATTTGAACATCAGTTAGCTCTGCTTGATAACCATGGAAATAATAAAAATGAGGGTTTACGTTTACTTATACATTATTAAACTCTGTTAAAAAAAGTGGGCTTGGAAAATTGTGGTTAGATAAATATACTATTAGTTCACATGCAAATCCATGCTGGCCAAAAATGTAGTAGAATACTGGAAACTTAAACATAACTTAAACAAAACAAAAAAAAAAGCTGGAGCTCAGTAAATTTGAAAGATTAACCTCATGAGGACTGAGCAAAAATACTCAGTATATTAAGAAAGCAGGCTAAAAATAAAGTAAAGCAAATTAATAAGATGCAGAATGTGAAATCTGTACAAATGGTACCAGAAAGACTGCATGAGGAGCAACTCAAAACACCCTTAATCTTTTCCTACAGCCTTGTTTGTGCCATTTCACGTTAAATTCATGTCACACAGCACCTCCTCACCAGAGAGGGCAGTGTTTGCTTTAGCACTCTCAGTCTCCGATAAAAGTTCATCTTCAGTTGGCTTGGTTGGTGTTTCATCCTCTGCAATAAAACACTTTATGGTTGGTCACAAACAAGAGACAGGGACACATGAAGCACTCAGAAGGTGCCTGTGATGAACAAATGTAAGTGAAATTAAGGTCAATATGAGATGGACCCTCAATCATCAAACACTGGTAAAGGTTAAACCTCCTGTAATACAAGACATTTTGCTCAAAATTAGCTTTTTAAATATAACTCACTATGCTCAATTCAACACAGTTATTTCTAATCAAACAAGGGAGCTACATCACGTCTACATTTGTAGGCCAATTCCTGCCCCAGCCCGATAACATGACTACTGCTAATAGCATCCACACAACCCTGCGTTTGACCAAAATGTGCTCAGTCACCTACCGTCTTTGCAATTTCACTCCTATCCACTCCCATGGTTGACAGAAACTGGCTGACACCCCCCTGGTTTTTAAAGACTGGCCCCACACCAAACCTCGCTTGTCTACAGTAAGCACTATGTTCTATGCAAAAGTCTGAACACCTCCACACTACATTTTGGTAATTTTCTAGCTGATAAATGAAAAGAGGAACTTAAACAGGACCTTTTTGTAATTTAGAACACTATTTGTATATATGTACAATACTTAACATAAATATAAAATATGCCATAACTTTTGCCTAGCCATAACTTATTTCATCAAATAAATAGAAGTAATTCTGTATCAAAATGTGCAGAAGTGCGTCCCTTATTATTATTAAACTGAGCAGAGGTCATAGGCGGTTCTAGACGGGGGCCAGCGTGGGCCGGGGCCCCTGTAGAATTGCTCCTGGCCCCTGTTATGGCTCCTACACTGAACAGCCAATGATTTAAATATTTATTTCAGCGACGTGCGCTGGCTTGAAGAACAGAACTAACGCTACGCGTGTTCTAGACGAAGGCTTAAAGCGATACACACACGCTGTTATTTGCAACTGAAGACCAACAGCGCGAACTTTAAACTTCACTCACTGAACTGATCCGGGTGTGTGAGTCACTTGAGTCAGTATTGCCAAATCAACAGCTGTGTGTCAACTAAAGTGTTTGAATCGTCTTTTAAAAGAAAGTAAAATGCCTTGTGATGACAATGAACCACTTTCAAATAAAACAAGACAAGAGGACAAGGCGATTCAGCTGTATTTGACCGGTGGATTCCCTCTTTACTGCCGTTCAGGGAGCACTATCCCACTCGTGTGAGAGATAAACCCGGTCTCTGAGCGATTCAGATTCGGCTGTATGTTTTTGGCTGTGGAGGAAGTTAACCAGCGGACTCACTGACTCGTGCTTTAGGAGCGCTAACCTGCTCTCTGAACGATTCAGATTTGCCTGCATGTTTTTGGCTATGGAAGCGGCGGACTCACTGACTCCTGCTTTAGGAGCGCTAACCCGCTCTCTGAGGCGTTTCTTAAGGAGTCACAATTGCAGAATTCAGACAAGTGCACATGCAAATGCTTTATGGGATTTTGAGACCACTCACTGTATGTGAATTTCTTTTTTCTTTCTATTTTGCCTCCTTACTACAGTGAGATGATGACAGTGTGATTTAAAAGGATAGTGTGATTTCATGCTGTGAAAAAGAACTGTAATGAAAATAAATGAAAAGCTAAATATAAAATAAAATATATAA
>JBBPCY010000109.1:30451444-30482332 GCA_037974405.1 Brachyalestes nurse | reverse complement strand
ATTGGGCGCTGCAGCATATAAGCCTACAAATTATTTTTCCGCGTGAGAAATACAATGTGTGGCGGGAGTGCGTGACAAAAGACTGAAAAGAGTGACTGTCACGCTCAATGCGTGACACTTGAGAGCCCTGCTGAAGGTAGGATTCAAACCCATGACCCCTTGGTCCAGATGCAAGTATCTTACCCACTGAGCTACCACCACCCCAGTGAGAAAGAGGCATGAGGCAGCACATTCATAACTAACTGTCAGCTTTCAATGCTAGACGTCTGGTTCCATTCACCACCACTGTAAACAATTCTGACTTCACAACAGAGCATTTCACACCAAAACCACTCTGTTTACATCTCAACCACTTAATAATACAAAAGATGTCATTTCCTTTTTTAATTAAAATATCATGGCTTTAAGCAATACTTAGGTATAATCCTAGAAATAAAATTATGTTGAATGTTTATGAGATCTCATTCCTTAGGTTGCATGCAAAGCTGCAGTGACGTTCTTCCAGTATTCTGTGCTGGCTAACTTCTACTGGCTGCTAGTGGAGGGACTGTACCTGCAGGCTCTTCTAGTCTTCACCTTCACCCACAAGAGTGCATCCTTCTGGTGGTACATGCTGATTGGCTGGGGTAAAAAGTACAAAAGTGGCTGTTTTAATGTAGACACTCTTACAATACCTATTTATTCATGTTTTCATAAAATGATTTGATGCATTGCAGGAATACCATCAGTTGTGATACTCATCTGGACACTCTTAAAGCAAGAATTTGACAACCAAGGGTAAGATGTCCCAGCTTAAAAAGCTTGCATCATGCAAAACCTTGCTTTTTTTGAAGTAGAAAGGTTCAATGTACGTTGTAAATATGGTTCACTCCCAATACAGCGCAGCCAGTCAGATGCAAGTCATTAAGATGTATCTGTTCTTGGGCAAAATAGTAAAGTAACGTATTAAAAATCTAAAGGTCATGCAAAAATAAATTATGAATGTGTGATCCATAAAACTACATAAAGGTTGAAGTGGACTAAAAAAATGGGTCCTTTAAATGTTTATAGCATATTCAAGTACTTTGTTTATATGGTATGTGTGTTTGAAAGATGCTGGGATGACTTGGACAGCAGCCTTTGGTGGATAATCAAGACACCCATCCTCTTATCCATTTTTGTAAGTGCAAAAATTCAAACTCCATATTAAACAATACATTCACTCAGGCAAACTATTAACACACCCTCTTGAATGCTACAGGTGAACTTTCTTGTATTTGTGAACATCAGTCGGATTATTTTGTCGAAGACAAAGACCCCTGACTGTAATGCAGGAGAAAGACCACTTTACAGGTAAAATCATGGTTGATTAGATTCTCAAACAGAAAGGCGGACAGACATTGAAGTACGAATACGTATTATTTTGCTTGTGAGAATCAGTTCTCGATACTGAGTGTTTTGTTTTACCAAGAAATTGCCTACACCATATATTTAGTAAGATAGACATACACTATATGGACAAAAGCACTGGGACGCCTGACCATTACACCAACAGGGACTTCCACAAGATTTTGGAGTTTCTGTGGGAATTTGTGTCCATTCATTCTGTAGGCACTGATGTTGGATGAGAAGGGCTGGCTCACAATCTCTGTTCCAGTTCTTCCCAAAGGTGTTGGATGGGGTTGAGGTCAGAGCTCAGTCACGTTCTTCCACACTGAACCCATCCAGTCATGTCTTTATGGAGCTTACTTTTTGTGATGCTGGCACAGTGATGCTGAAATAGAAAAGTTTTTTCTCCAAACTGTGTCCAAAGTCGGAAGCATGCCATTGTCCAAAATGTCTTGGTCTGCTGAAGCATTAAGATTGTCCTTCACTGGATCTAAGTGGCCTACTCCAAACGCGGAAAAACAGATGTGTCCCAGTAGTGTATATAGTGTCCATATAGTGTATATCAATAGGTGAAATATGTATTAAGGGTTTGAAGGTCTTTGCCATCTCCAGACTTTTACGTAATTATTGGCTAATGTTGATTATTACAGACAATATGAGTTTATATCTGAAATATGCTGTGCATACAAAATGGAAGTTTCTGAACTAGAGGAGTTTTGCAAGGAAACATGGAAAAAAAATACCTAAATCGAGAAAAGCAGCACTGTTGGCTAGCAACAAGAAATGGTGGGAGGCTGTGATTTCAGTCATAGGGTTTATGTACATACCCTAAATTTAATCAGCAAATTTTATAATCTGCCCAGAAAAGCTCAAACTTTCACTTACTCTAGATTGGGTTTGTCTCTGCTTCCCCCCTCAGGCGCCTGGTGAAGTCCACTCTGCTGCTGATCCCTCTGTTTGGAGTCCATTACACAGTGTTTGCCCTTTTCCCTGAGCATGTAGGGCTGGAGGCCAGACTCTTCTTTGAACTGGTGTTAGGATCCTTCCAGGTATTTGTGAAGTCACAGAAAAAATATGGATGAGACTGACTGATAATGTTGTGTAGTTTTATGGAAAGACCCACACATTTGTTAAAAACATTGTTTGTAAACATGTGAACGGGGGAAACTTGCAGGTGTGTGTATGTTTAGTATCCAGAACAACATGAAGAATACATTTTTATGTATTAATATTTTTATGTGAGGTTTTGCCAGGGGATTTCAAGCCTAGCTCAAAGATACTGCTTGGACTTTTCTTGTCAGTTTATATCCTTTACATAGCATTGAATAGGACTATAAGGGCTGATCTTTATCTTAGATGATCTCACTCTGAGACAAGGGCCCAACATTTTAAAGGTTCTCAAAATAACTTTGTTATTATTATTATTAAATAATATTTAAATATTTTATAATTAACCATAAGTTTAAGCCCCGTGACAGTACAAGTGGATCAGAGAATGAATAAATGAATGAATATTTTAGAATATTGCAGTAACAAATATATCCAGTAGGGGGAAACAATGTATAATCAGCCGAAGCCCAGCTGCTTGTGCGCCATATGTTGCTATAGAAGCCAAGATTGTAGGCTCTCATTTAGATACAGCTTTCATTTATTGTAGGAGGGGGGATTTTTACTGATTTTTTGCCTAATTTTGTAATCTCTAATTCCAATTTATGATGCCACTAACACATAATTAGATTTGGAGGAGAACACTAAACCCTGCTGCTAGCATATCGACTTATAGAGACTGAAATCAGTATTTAAATTATTCAGGCCAGCCCTGTCTGAGATGCTTGATACATAAGGACTCATTACACTCACTACAACAAACTACAGCATGGATATGGTACCTAAGGCATAATTTTTAATCAGACCAAACAACACTAGCAGTCAAATCCAATCAAATTTTTTTATGCAGTTATCACAAGTGAATCTTTTTTCTGTTAGTGGGGAAACAGAAGCAAAATAAAAACCTCCTGGAGAGAGTAATTGGGATACATATTAAAGGCAAAAACACAGCCCCATCCACTGGACCTATTAGCTATGTACAAAGTACAAATATAATGTGTAATATTTATAGAAAGCATTTTCTGGTTTAAACGTCTGTTACAGGGTTTCATGGTCGCATTGCTGTACTGCTTTTTGAACATCGAGGTACAATATTCTGTTTATTGGGGTGGAGGATGGGGTCTTATATTTAAGTAGGCTTTTTGCAAACTGCTCCACGCCAACTGCTTGTTATTTGTCCATTCCAGGTTCAGAATGAACTGAGAAAGGTGACTGTCAGGTGCTGGTCTCAGAGAGAAAGCAACATGTTTAATATGGTCACCCAAGACTTTATGGCCTAGTCCACAACGAAGGGACATGTATGCGAGTTTGACTCACTTGGAACTGTTGTTCACACTCACAATTTTCACTCCCTTCAAACGTTGTAGTCAAACGGCTTATCTTTAATGTAACACCACTTTAGGGCACATTCATATGTTCTGTGAGTTTGTGTTTCTATTCTAAGCTTTGTTGCTTGCAGGAGACTGACATTGTGTGTGTGTGTGTGTGTATGTGTGTGTGTAGATAGAGAATATCTGATACTGATGTGTAATATGAACATGAAGCAATGGCCCATGTTGTTGCGGTACCCATCCACTAGGTGGCAATGTTTATGAAGAAACATATACTGAAACAATTGTATCACGCATTATTTCAGATGAGTGAAAAAAATATTTTAAATTAAATAATTTTTTAATTGAAAAAATGTCAACAGTGTCAAACATTTCTTCTGATAAATAACTACCATGTGCTTTATTACATACTACATATGTGACAAAGAACAAAAAGCAAAGAAAAATGTGGTTTATTTATTTTTCATTTTGAACAATACAGACATAAAGATGCCAATAAATATAACAAACACACCATGTGTAGGTCACACTTAGTTTCATGTGCTTGTGAAGCTCTAGAAAGCAACGAATTCGAGAAAGAGCGATACCTCAAAAGTGCTTTGTTGCATTTCTATGAAATATACAAGAAATAAACTAATTTAATTCAAGTAATAAACTAGACTAATGCATGAGGTCATCATCTAAGACCATTTACAAGAACAGACTCTGAGCTGTTTACTGTGGTGGTGAATGGAACCAGACGTCTGCTCCTAAAAGTCTGCTCCTATTCCATGAAATGGTTATGAATGCATTGACTGACACCTGAGACATTGTTTTACCTACGTTTTGAGAAGCTTCTGGGCTAAAACTAAACCCATTCATGGTCATAAACATTACCTCATGCCAAACATTAATCCAAAGATGCAGCAAACCTTTTTTAATGATTATTTATATTGAAAAGGCTCACCTTGACTTCATGTTATTGTGCAGTCGCATTGAAATATTGTTTTAAGCACTTTTAATAGAAATAAAATGTAAGGAAACATAGAATAGGTTTTCTCAACCTATTTTCATGCAGGCACAAACACAGTCTAGTCAAATGTCTGCATGCTATATATTTTTTCTTTTTTCCCAGTTCCATCCAGTTCCATTTTGATGGTCAGAAATGATACTGCCTCTTTACAACAGGGGGTTTGTCATTTACAATCCACCTACGCACAGCACTGTTTTCAAACCCATTTTGGACCAACATTGTGTTTGTGTTAATGCCTTCTATTAATGAGAAGCAGTAACTTCAGACACAGGTCCAAAATGTGTTCAGGTCCGTCAAACACTGTTTATATCAGTCAGTATAATGAAGACATTTCACTCAACTGACTAAAATAATTTATTTTTAGCTAATAACGACAAACAAATCATTTGAAGCAACCAGGGACATGGCTAGAAATTTTGGTCATGAATATTATATTATATTAGATAATATAAGAAATTAAGACATCATGGATGAACATGTATATACATACAATTAATTATATTCTCATATAATTAATCAGTACTATGTCTAACACCTAAAGTGAGCTAAGTGTTTTTATTATTCTTGTTATCATTAATATTCATTGGGCTATTATAAAAATAGTAAAATTATTGAATGAAGTAAACAGAGTAATAATGATAAAGTAAACAGATACGTGTATAGAACAGAAAAGTCATTTTGTTTTTTTCACCATCTGTAGAAGTAACGGACACCCTGGGAAAACAGATTCTCGGTTCTCGCAGTGTGTGGGAAAAAGAGATTTGACTGGATACCTATAGCCTAATAATGCCTGGTTATTTTTATAACAGACGGATCAGTAAATCTGCAATATAGCTGCTATACCCGTCTGTTATGGTGCCAGACTTGTAGCTGCAAAAATAGGGCTATTAATGCAACAACAACTACATTTCTTCCATTTTCCTTAAATATTTTGTAAACATTGTGTAAGGCATACAGGCCTTATAACACATTATAAAGCAGTATCTTAGTGCAGTTTGATTTACTGAGATATTTTTCAAATTCTGCTTTTGACAGTAGATCTATGACATTCCAGTGCCTGAGAAATCTGGAGTTTCTACATTGTTGTTGCCTTATCCATATCAGGCATAAAACACTTTAGAATATTCCCTAAAACATAACGTTTTACTGTGAGAGAGGGGAAAAAAAGCCTGCCACCGGTAGTGATGATCCTACCTGCGGCTAATCTCAGATTTCATACAAGACACTCGGTGTGAGAGAGCAACAGCTGTCTGGGTAATTGCTGTGGCCTCGGAGAGACGAGACCTCAAGACTTCAGCTGGAAGGCTTTAAAGAAGCCCAAAAGGAACTAAACCTACACAGTTCTGTGGAAATACTAATTAGGTGTGCAAGGTAAGTAAGAACTCTACTCATGTCTTGTCCTATTTGGTGATGCACACTGTCTGAAATAAGATGGAAGGGTAACCAGTTCACTTCCTCAGATTTTAAGCTTAATGTGTTCTTGCTCATTTTTCAGAGGTTTGTGTTTGTTTTTCTGCATTGCTGTGTGCATGAGAGTTGCTGTGAAACATTTTCTTCAATCTGTTGACTTTCATTAATTCTCATTCTAAATCAGGGTAGTTAAGTTTAGGTGCATTTATACGTTTCTTTCAGTTACAGTCCTGTGATCAATCAGATGACGTTGCTAGTAAAAATTTTATTCCTTTGCTTAGTCTGAAAAGGGCAGAGTAAATGTATATACTTCTGCAGTTTTTTCCCTTGCAAATATGTAGTGGAAATATTTTGAATAAAGTCTAAGGAGTAGGAAAGTAAATGGCAAACAACATGGACTGCATTTGCAGTAAGAAGAATAAAATATCAGATCCATCTTTTGGATAAATTTGTCTGAAATGGCATGAATTTGCTTGTCAGAGTGATTGGTTGTTGCTGTCTCTCATACACACACCAATATTTCCCACTGACTTTCTCTATTAGGTTTGTAAAGTGTGATGGCCCACAAAAAAAACAGCATACTTCTTTTTAAACCCTGAATCTCCTCAAGTGCAGCTTTTGATCCATTGTTGCAGCCAGACTGTGTTCCATGCTAGCTGCAGCGCTGCTCTTTTTTCCCACCAGCCGGGGGTTGGGGGGGGGGGTTGGGGTTAAATATAGTTTGTGTCTTCATTTCAAGGCTTGTATGATGATGCTGGAAGTGCTGGGTTGCACCACATCGTTCCTCCACTGTTAATCCACGTTGCCTGAATCCATGGTGTAGGATGATGGTCCTGGGGCACTTGTGTAAATATCGGGCTTCGCTTAACCCTCACCTCCCCCTTGCTCAGACTGAGAGCTAAACCACATGGACAAAAGTATTGGGACACCTGTCCTTTACATCAGCAGGGACTTTAATAACATTGCATTCAAATACATAAGAGTTTAATATGGAGTTGGTCCCCCTTTGCAGCTATAACAGCTTCCATTTCTGTGGGCATTTGTGCCCATTCATTCTGGTGAGTATTTATGAGGTCAGGCACTAGTGTTGGATGAGAAGGCCTGGCTCACAACCTCCATTCCAGTTCATCCCAAATGTGTTGGATGGGGTTGAGGTCAGGACTCTGTGTGGGCCAATCAAGTTCTTCCACACTGAACTCATCCAACCACGTCTTTATGGACCTTGGTTTGTGCCCTGGAGTGCTGGAATAGAAAAGGTTCGTCCCCAAACTGTGTCTGTAAAGTTGGAAGCATGACGTTGTCCAAAATGTCTTGCTGTGCTGAAGCATTTAGAACTCCCTTCACTGGAAGTAATGGGTCACGTAAATTCAGTATTTAAGAGGTGTGCCCCCAATACTTTTGTCCATACAGAGTATGTTTTTTTCCAATTTCATCCAAACACTATCTTAACCAAGATTGCATGGGGTGCTGGAGCACTCACAGGGCAAAAGGCAGTTACCAGTCCATCACAGGGCAAACACACGAACAATCCCACCTAGGGACAATTAAGCATCTTCAGATCACCTGACAACTCTTTGCACTGTGGGAGAAAGGTTCCCAGTGGAAACCCATGATTACATGGGGAGAATATGCAACCTCCATACAGTAAGGACCCTGATTACAAGACTGGACTACTCACTGTGCCACTGTGCTGCTAAGTCAGAAAGCCAGATTCTTGCTAGGATAGCCATGGTTAGCCATTGTTAGCAATACCAGCTGATAACACATTACATGTTGTTTTCTTTGGCACTTGAGAAAAGCAGAATGACGAGTCTTGGAAATGATAAGCTCGAAGGTATGACGCATTAACTCAAGTAGTTTGAAAGAACTCTTTCCACTAAAATACAGCAATTTAGTCCTGCATATCATTGTTTGTTTGTATTGCTGCTATAGATAGCCAACTCTAGCATTTTCCAGTTATTTTCTGGGTTAACTTGCCTCATTTTCTGGTCTAAAACATTGAAATTTCTGATCATTATTAGGGTCATGGGTACCCCGGCCCACCATAGGACAGACACATACATACCATTCACTCACACACTCACCCCTATGGTCGATTTAGAATCCTCAATTCGCAGTTAGCTAATGTCTGGGAGAATACACACATAATTTGACAGGTAGTTCAGTATATAAGCTTGTGTCATTCGACATTTGACATGTTCAAAACAAGTTTTCCCTGACACTGGCACGCTGCCTTAATCCCTGTTTATTATGTTTATTATATAAAGATTCACATCTGGTTTGTTCAGGGCGCTCAGGTATTTCCTGTTTACTCCCATTCACTCAGTTGAGTCTCTGGTGTCCCTGCTTGCAGGCCATTACCAGTTTAGCCCAATGATTGCTGTCTCTGAAAGGACTCCTTCAGTCGGATTACCCATCCTCCTCAGGGGAGGCCTGTTTGAACAGGTGCAGTACACATTGGTTCCAAAATATTGTAGGTGCCCTCTATCTATGAAAGCGCTCTGTTAGAACAGTCTGGTTTTCTTACAAGTGAACCAGAAACGCATAAACGCACAACTAATGTACGTAAAAAGCACTGAAATCATAAATATATCAACAGGGGAACAACGTACAAACAAGAATAAGCTTGGTGCCTATAAACTGACTTTATAGTGTAAATGCTCCATTAAGTCTGTTAAAGAGATTTAACCCACAGACATACTGTTGAAAGACGAGCAAACTTTTCGGACAATGGGGCTTTCAATAGCCTGGCTGACAAGCATGCTAGCACTTGTTTGCTTCTCACACATTCGTACGTCCTGATTGGCAAATGCGATTGTTTACAGTGTTCTTATCTGCATGCTCATCTCACTCTTGCTTTGGGAATGAAAATGGTTTTGCAGCACATGCGGATTAGGCCTCCTGTTTTTGTGGGGAAGATAGGCGTTTTGGGATTGACACAAGGTTGGTAGGTGATGACAAAATGCTGTGCAGTGGTTTATGTCTGCCTTTGAACAGGTGCTCCACTAACAGTGGGAAAAATATGCCACACAGAGTTGGAAATATGTGCAGTACTAAGGCTTCTGGAAAATCTCAGAAGATCCATCTTCCTCTGCTGCCAGTTCTTCTGTCCATGGCGGAGGAATCTACTGACCTGTCCAGCAGTGACAACATCAAACTACACCAACACCTCTCCAGAGTCTAACATCGGCCAGAGATTGGCTGCACCTGAGAAGAAGCTCAAATCCTTACAGCTCAACCATTTACATTTACGGCATTTAGCAGACGCTTTTATCCAAAGCGACTTCCATTCCCTAACTACAGGGGGCAGTCTTCCTGGAGCAGCTTGGGTTTAAGGGTCTTGCTCAGGGACCCAGTGGTAGTTTGCTGAACCCACGATCTCTTAGTCTAGAGGCAAGTATCCTACCCACTACGCCACTACCACCCCAAACAGCAACTGGCTGGACCGAGCAAGCACAATTTTCCACTGTACGTTCCTTTTGAAAATGTAAACCAGGACGGTGAGATTAAAGGGAAGCACAAGCATTTTCCAACCTATTCTCTCTCCAACACATACAATTATCATGGGCAATAATTCTGACCTGTTTTTTAGCTCTTACAGACAAACCTGAATCTGCTTATTAGTTTCAATGAGCCGTCTGCTTATTAGTTTCAGTGAGCATCAAAATGTTTTGAATGCATGGTGCCAAATACACCATATGGACAAAAGTATTGGGATGCCTGACCCTTACTCCAACAGGGACTTTTAAGACATTGCATTCAAATACAAACTAATATGGAGTTGATTCCCTATAACAGCTTTCACTTTTCTTGGAAGGCCTTCCACAAGATTTTAGAGTGTTTCTGTGGGAATTTGTGCCCATTCATTCTGTGGAGCATTTGTGGTCAGACACTGTTGTTGAACGAGAAGTCCTGGCTCACAATCTGCGTTCTATTTCATGCCGTAGGTGTTGGATGGGGTTGGGTTCAGGGCTCTGTGCGGGCCAGTTCTTCCACACCAAACTCATCCAACCATGTCTTTATGGATCTTGCACTGGGGCACAGTCATGCTGGAATAGAACAGTTTAGGGACTCGACAAAATTCCTATGTGTCTTTGCTAATATTTGAATGAACCTGAATGTAAAGCAAACTAACAATATTAACTCTGGAGTCCTGAAGGCTTACACTAGGTTTGAGAGCTGATCAGATGTTGTAACACTGTCCACTCATCCAGTGCAGTGTGTTCTCCAAAACAGAATCAGGTCCCACCCTCCTCACTTACACACATACACACACCCAGACATACACACAGTCCCACGCCCGGGGCAGGAATTCCAGTCGAGGCTTTGGACACAAGCCTGAATCCCCCTGTGACCCACCGACCCGGCTATGCAGCTGAAAAGCAGACAAACACAACGCATGCTTCTCAACTACTCATGATCTGATACATCACATCACACACACACACACACACACACACACACACACACACACATCTCAAATAACTGTCTACAGTTCTGTAATTCCTGAGTGTTTATACATACACAGTCACTTGCTGTTATTAACTACAGTATGTGGTAATGATACACTCTTGTTCAAATGTTTGGGATGACTTGCTTCATTTTTGTGTTATTTTATATTAAATGTACACAATGCAGAATACTATAAACTACCCACCAAAATGGGTTTTTCACTTCTGCTAATTAAAATGCAAAAATGGTTGATAACAATTTGACCATGATAAAGATTAAATGGGCTTGCATCTAGTGTATCAAAATTCAAAAACTTCTCCAGTAAACCTCCCCAAAGCTTTTTTAAAGACACTGAGATATGAATAAAACACTGCTTGTTCCAGACAGTGGCAGCAGACAAACATCTCAACCATGTGGAACTACACTTTATGGACAAAAATATTGGGATGCACCTGTTTTTCAGGGTTTGGGCTAAGCCCCTTACTTCCAGTGAAGGGCTTAAGCATACCAAGTGTTTTGGTGTTAGTTTTTGGCTCAGTGTGTCCTAAATTTCAGTTTTATTTCAGGCAAGATTTCCTTTTGGAAATTCTATTTTACACCATTGAGAACATTCATTCTAAACAGGTCAACCCAAAAAGCATGTATTTGTGTCACTTAATCTGCTTTTCTCTTAATATAAGGCAATTTCTCAGGGCTGTTGTTGGAATGAATGGGTATAAAAAGGTAAAAACACACAAAGATCTTTACTTTGTGTATGTGTCAAACTACCTTTTTGAAAAAGACTATTAGACTTAATAGTGCACTGGGCTCTTTTAAATGTCCCTGTAATTAAATGCCCCTCACATTAAAGATTTATTACAGGAAAAAAATGTTAGCTCATTTTCTGGTGCAGCAAATAAATTAGAAAAATCCCCCACAACGCACTTTAGCAAAGTAATCCATTCAAATGACATCCATTACAGTATGAGTAACCAGAAGTCTGGTTACAATTATGACTGGTATTCCACTAAAGATAGATTTAATGGTGTCAAAGCAATGCCACTGTCTGGCCAGCTGACTCAGCCTCTACTGCAATCACTCCAGAGACACTGATACCTAATAACATTTCGAACATGTCTAAATTCTTGTTACGGACTGATCATACATGTGCTATAAAAGGGCTAATACACAGGGCCAGCTGGTGGTCTGGTGGTTAGGGACTTGTCCCTGCAATTGGAATGCCATGGGTTTGCATCTCAGGACTGCCAGTGGCACCACTGAGGTACCCTTGACCAAAGTACCATTTCCACTCTCCGGGCGCCATGTCGCTGGCTGCCCACTGCTTCACTTAAGTGAACGGGTTTAATGCAGAGAATTAACTAAAGTGTTTGAATCGTCTTTTAAAAGAAAGTAAAACGTCTTGTGATGAGAATGAATCACTTTAAAATAAAACAAGACAATAAGACAAGGCAATTCTGCTGTATTTGACCGGTGGATTCACTCATTACTGTTGTTCAGGGAGCGCTATCCCACTCGTGTGAGTGATAAACCCGCTCTCTGAGCGATTCAGATTCGGTTGCATGTTTTCGGATGTGGGATTTCAGCTCTGACTGACACAAGGAGTCCACGAGGAGACAGTGCTGGACTGGCCATCGGCCATACCGGGCATTTGCCTGGTGGGCCGAGGGTAAATTTGGGCCGGCATGGAGTCCCGTCAGCACCCCCCCCATCTGAAAGCACGATATCGAGAAGGATATGGTAAATTTGGGCTGGCGTGGAATCCCGTGACAAGACACCCTCCCCCCCGGTGGGCTGGTTTCTAAATGCCCGGTAAGATTTTTTTGGCCCAGTTCAGCCCTGGACAGTGCACACAATGTTCACTGTTGAAAGTGACTGGCTACAACAAATCTGGCTGAGCAGAGGTGCGTGTGTGTGTGTGTGTGTGTGTGTGTGTGTGTGTGAGGAAGGGATGGGTGATGTTCATGTGTGCCCATGTGTATGATGTGGCTCTTTGCGGTAACACCGTGAAAAATGTGGCTCTTGCTCTCTGACTGGTTGGCCACCCCTGCTATAGTGTATGAAAAGGAAAAAGAGTGTCCTATAACTAAACATAGCAGTACCTGTCTGTACCTTTACACACTGTTACAGAATACAGTGCATCATACATTTATGTCAGATTAAAAATGTTATTTGGACTGAAAACAAAGCCAACACAGAGAGTGTTGTGAATATACGCACACTCATGATGATGAAACACATGTATGTAGAGGAAAATACACAACCAGCATATGCAGACTGTGCCTGCCCTCCAGACTGAAACTGTTTAGCCTAAAACAACACCTGCGTGAGCTGCTACCGAAAGACTCTCAGGGTAAAGTGAAAAAAAAGCAACATAAACACATCAAATACATTCAATCAGCGTGCTTGGTGAAAATAACGTTGTTTCTTAAGTTTCGCCCTTGAGATATGAGGCTAATGCAAATACCGTGTAATCAGAATGCCTACATTTGTCAAGTAATCAAAAGTAGAATTCCATATGCGGTTTCTGACACTGTAGGACATATGAAGCTATGACAAAACCAATGCATCTGCAGACTAGACAGTATGTTGGCTTTGTCAGTATACAGTCTTGGAATCTCACACAGTGAGATATAAGCAAAGTTAACTGACATCTCATTGAGATTTGACTCAAAATGTGGTAATAGGCAATTGTGTGATAATTCAGGCACGCAGTTTGTACAGTGATAACCGTGGAAGCCAGCTGTTAGCTACATAAGACTCTTCACTGGTGGCCTGGTGGTTAGGGAGTTGCCCTGGTGATCAGAAGGTTGTGGGTTTGAATCCCAGGACTCCCAGTAACACCACTGGGGAATTCCTTGAGACAGGTACTGCCCTCACACACTGCTCCCCAGGTGTCATGCTGCTGCCCACTACTTCACTTGGTGAATGGGTTAAATGCAGATAAGTATTTCACATTGTTCACACTGTGAGCTGTATTGTGGTGTGTTCATGTGTGACTTTAAGGGGACACCTTACTTTACTTTAGATCCAGTGCGAACCAGAAAATCGGTTCCATCTGAGGAAAGGGGGAACTATTGCATGAAAACTGCAGTGACGGCATATGCACCTTAGGCTGGTGGGGCAGCAGTTTTGGGCTGTCTCCGTTGTTGCTTCTGGAGGTGTGATTGAAGGCCTGGGCGGGATCCTTGTGGTACAGCTTCAGGCAGGAGTGTGGCGTGATGTTCCTGTAAACACAACAGAAGCTTGAGGTCAAGATGAGCTACATAAATTAGAGGACTGACATGCTATGGTGCTTTTGTAAAGTTTCTACTATAAAACTGGCTAGGCCGTCAGTGAATAACCATTACAGGGGGTCCTCGAGTTACACCAGTCTCGACACCCAACGCTCACACACACTTCCACTCCCACTCTTACGCTGTTAGCCTCGTACTTACGGACTACGTAGGCAAACTAGTTTGGTTGCGCGCAATGGAAGAATACGCAGTAACACAGCATAATGTGTCAAAAAAGCTGCGAATGTGAAACTGGCAATTTGTCGGGACGCTTAAATGTTCACGCCTGTCAAATCGCACCAGAAATAACAGCGTCCCATTTTGGCAGGTCATGGGGCATGTTAGTACAGGTTTATTCCCTATAACTTTCTAGCCTGATAAAGAGCCAACGCCCACTCACACCTACCCACACACACACACACACACACACACACACACACGTGATGGATCACACTCCCCCTGCTTTCCTGTTGACTTGTGTGTGAGCTGCAGGGGCCAGTATGGTGGAGGGTGTGTATCAGGGCAACACCCAGCAATCTGCAGCCTATCTCACACACACACACACACACACACACACACACACAGACAAGATCCTGCAGCCAAACAAGCTAGTGATGCTAATTCAGAGCGAAAGTGGGCCAGTCAGTGCTTCACAAGTCAGGTCATGCTAATCTCTGCTCAATGGCCTTCACTAATTGTTAGCCAAGTTAGCTGTTTGGCTAACTTGCTCATCAATGATAAATGCCTTTATAGCTGTAACTGAGAGACCCTGCAATACTTTGATACTGACATGAATGAGTGCACTGATCTTCGCAAAAGGCCTTGCTAATCAGGCCTGGGGATATTTTTTTTGTTTAAATGCATCATTTACTTCATTGATTAGTGCCTGATGGGCATAAATTAGTGAAATATTTCATAGTGCAACTGAGCGGAAAAAGCTTCCGGCGCATATTTGGCTGTCTGCTGTAGAGTTGGCGTACTTCGTGACTCCAGACTCTGCGTAGCCTCGCAAGAACTCAGTCTACTGCAAGAGCTGAGAAACTGTCACAATGTTTGAACTCTATTTTAGGATTTTTGCCCAATTATCTCCCAGTGTTAGCCACGGCCAATTCCCACCCGCTGTGTAAATCTGCCCCGTGGTACGAGCCAACTAATTTAGGGGTGTGAAGGCAAGTGTGCCTCTTCTAAAACACGTAAAGCAGCCACCACACCTCTTCCAACTTCGGCTCACACACAGCAGCTGAACGCGTCTGTATAGGATTCATGAGTGCTCAGCGCTGCCGTAGATCACTTGACTTCTGCAGATTAACCATTAGTACCCTGATGAGCGATGAAGCTATTTTTTGTTCAAATTGTCACTATCACACTCAGCGTAGGTAGTCTTGTTACATGAAAAGAGACCATATCTGTATCTCATTCTAAAATCAGTATGGGCTGTTTTTGCAGTTAGGTCTCCGTATATGCACTGAAGGTGTGAATGCTATGTTTTAAAACGAACATTTTCCTTATTTAAAAATGTGAAAAAAATAGCTTTTTCAATACATAGGAAATTACTTTAGTATTCAGAGGATTCAGTGACATACATTTACACTATAGTCACCATGATTTGGAGACACTTGCAATAATGCTAATAGTAATAATGCAAATAATGCAAAACAGTAATCTTAAAGCACAGCATTATGCACTTTTCATGCAGGCAGTTAAGTTTCTTGAGCACCTTATAGGTATGTGGCCTCCTCTGCCATGTGACACAGTCTGGGCATGAAACTCATTAAAATGAAAATAACAAATCTGCAAATCCATACTCTGTTAAAGTGTTTGTGTCACAGAAAAGAGGTGTTGCATGTCTCACTGTGGCAAGCTATGCAGCACTTAAAGGAGAATCAGAGCATAAAGAAGATGCTTTTATTATTTTCAATGTGAAGTTTAATGACTGTATTGCTTGGTCATTAAAAACCCAAGGCAACCCTTTTACACACTGAAGAAAAAAACATGAAATGTTTGGGAGCCCCTGAGGAGTGCTTTGAGAACAGAGAACAAGAGAAACAACCACGCTACTTTAGATGCTTGAGGTCTGTGATTCACATTCATAAGGGTCAGAAATGCAGGGAGCAAGACAGTAACAGTTTACACTTAGTTAGACAGTATACTGTCACTTATTACAGTGTTCCAATTAGTACTAAGGTAATGGATGGCAGCTGGTGGCTTGCTGGTATGGAGTTGCCCCGTGATCAGATGGTCGTGGGTTTGAATCCCAGGACTGCTAGTGGCTCCACTGAGGTACTCTTGAGCATAGTACTGCTCCTTGGGTGATGTATTGCTGGCTCCTCGCTACTTGGTGAATGGGTAAAATGCAGAAAAAAAATATCACACTGTGTGGTGGTGTGTTCACACGTGACTACAAGTGGCCACTTTGTCTACAGAATATATTTTATGCAACTGGGGAAATTAAAACTCCTGAGAAAAAGGTAAATATTTATTAGGCCTACTTCCAAGTGTCACTGGCTGTCTTGATTACATTTTTTTCCCTTGAAAAAAGTCACTTTGGGGTTAATGCATGAACAGTGATATAATTTCACTCATCATCAAAAGCCTAGACTGTTGCGTTATTGAGGTTTGAGCTCGTACCCCTGAAGCAGGCGGTCACACTATTGGAAAAGCCACTGATGGATGCAATCTGACAGTGTGCACTGTGTGAAAAAAATGTTTTATTAATACCAGTAAGTTCTGCCTTGTGAGATTTATGTGGTTATTTAATTTGGCTGCAAATTACTGGTCTGTATATGAAATATGCTACTCCTTTCCCAGTAAGCAGGACTACTTCCAGCTTGGAGGAGCTACATTTCGTAGGTTTTTCCTTCTTCAGTTAAGTTGCCACAGTAAAAACATACCAAAAAAACAATGTGTAAATTACTAACACACTTTTTATGTTAACACATTTCATGTTAAATTACATTTGAGTTTTATACTGCTAACTTTATGAGAATGAATTGATGAATGGAATTGGAACTACAAGTAAAACAGTTCAGTTAGTATTATTTTTGGCTTGCATTTAGGCCAGACAAAGCAAATACTGCATCTAGATTAATACATTTTAAAGTTTAAAAATCTAAAAGCACAGCCTAATATACTATATGGACAAAAGTATTGGGACATGCCTGTTTTTCAGGGTTTGGGTGAATAGCAATCTCAATGATTCAGCATTACACCATGTTTCCAACTTTGTGGACACAGTTTGGGGAAGGTCCTTTTTCTATTCCAGCATGACTGTGCCCCAGTGCACAAAGCAAGGCCCACAAATAAATGGTTGGATGAGTGTGGAAGATCGTGACTGCCCCTCACAGAGTGGAAGCTGTTATAGTTGTAAAAGGGGGACCAACTCTAAAAGTCTATGAATGTGAATGCAATGTCATTAAAGTCCCTGTGGATGCTCTGGCATCCCAATACTTTTGTCCAAATAAGGTAAGGCAACACACTGGTTTGGTAAAAAGCATGTCTGATCAATGGAACCCAACAGGAGGTTAACAATATGATAGCTATACAAAATGAACTATTGAATTTGAACACTTAGGGCTCGTTCACACGGGCGTCTGAATCAGGCATTTTTCTGGCGTTCGTGGCGCCATCTGAGCGGCGACTGAGCGCCGACTGTTTTTCTGCTAACTTAAGTAAATCACAGCGTCCACACGGGCGTTCAGCCCCGGCGCTTGGTTGGCTGCGCGTTCGGGTGCCGCCAAAAAAACATTGCATGCAACGTTTTCTTGGCGCCAATTTCTGCCGAAATACTGACGAACACGAAGAAAATGCCGGTGCTGCGTTTACGTGCCGTTCGGTTGACGTTCTGGAGGGCTGAATATGTCCCAAGATTCAATTGTTCCGGGAACGTAACAAATCAAGTTTTGAAGGAAAATGTAAAACTACAAACTCCAACATGTAAACAATCTGGAGAGAATGATTACTGCCCCCACAGGTGAACACATGAAACTACACATTGGGCTGCAGGCTGGAGTTAAACAGCGTCAGACGAACGCCAGTGTAACGCCAATCAAGCGCATATACAAAACGCTACAAAAACGCCCATGGAGTTCAGAGCACGTTCATTTATCCAAGATTCAAACGTGCGTGTGAACGAGGCCTAAATGTCCTCAAAAAGTGAGGAATACACAAAGAAATTCTGCTGTGTTCACCATTTACATTATTTAGCAGACACTTTTATCCAAAGTGACTTCCATTCCCCATCTACGGGGGCAGTATCCCTGGAGCAACTTGGGGTTAAGGGTCTTGCTCAGGAACCCAGTGGTGGTGTGCTGAAGGTACCTATGACCTCTTGGTCTAGAGGCAAGTATTCTACCCACTAGGCCACCACCACCACAAATTACACTAAAAAGAACATTTAGTTATGGAGGTCATGTTTAGGTATAGATACTGAGATACAGTCTAACTCATGGCAGTGGAATGTCTTCACAAATATAGAAATACCACTGTGTGTATAAGTGAGTGTCTGTGTTTGTTTGTATTGTCTAATAGTAGAAAGACAGGAAAATTGGACAGGTATAATTAGGATGACTAGATAATTCCTGCTCTGGTGTGGGACAAATGGGGGGACATACAAATTGTTGCTGTCCACTTTTATCATTTGAAAATACCTGCTGCCGTTTACACCGCAGTGGAACTGATGTTGAATGGACCAACAGAAATGCTCCAAAGTGACTTCGGATACAATCTTGTTACATTAACATGCATTGAACGTTACAGGCAGAAATCAGTTTTTGGCTTCCGCCAACCAATTTTCCATTTTTTTTGTGGATAATTTGCATCTCTAACATGTTCATTTCTTATTATAATCTTTCAAATTATGATAAGAAATGAAAGAAATGGAACAAAAATATATTTAGCCAGTTCACACTCACTCACATCTGGCTGCATTTTCCAAATCTGAGCAACTTTACTGAAGACTTAGCTCCTCACTCAGTGTACAGTATATCACAGAAAATGTCTGTAGTATTTAAACAGAATATCTAAATATATCTTTTTCTTTTGTACTAAAGCAATTCTGCATGTGAACTGAAATTTGACTGAATGATGCAGTCCTGAGGCTCAGTTCTTTCTTATATATACACACACAGGGAATGTATTCCACATAATAATACCCTAATAATAATTCCATATAACATTAGAATAGATCCTTCAATATTTATGATTTTGTTTAGTAGTGCATTTCAGTTCAAGAACCCCAGCTTATACCAACAAGCGTCTTTGGGCAAGACTCCTAACACTTGCACCCACACCTGTAACTAGGCGTGCAGAGACAGGGGCTAGAAAGAAGGCTGGGGGTTCTACATTTGTGAGCATCATTTTCTTTATAAATGTCCGTGTCGGTTTATGCCAGTTATCATGAAAGGTTTATGCTTGTGTCGTACTGGAATTCAGTGAGCCGTTAAAGTACACATTTCAATAATATTCGAGTAAAATCTAAAGTACGGTAATAAAGTACAATCACTTAAGTATTTCCCACCCATGGGACCTCCCAACACACCAGCAACTAGCTGTATGTGTGTGTGCACACACATATGTGCTTCTGAACGCTGTGAGAGCCGGTCATAAATTGTTTGGCAAATAAATCTGCCGGCAAACTGGGCTTCAGTCTCCGAGCCTGAGCTGCAGTGAGGCTGGCACGACGAGCAAAGCTTCAAACAGCTCAGCAGCTGGACCTGCTTTAAAATTCATGGCAGTTTTACATACATTTATGCACTTGTGTTTTGGCTGTCTGCCCACATACAGTATATATGCTGTATATAAAATATGATTGCATCTGTGTGTGTGTGTGTGTGTGTTGTACTGTCTCTCCTGCCTGTGTGTAGCATGGCTGCTGTGGCCCTGACAGCCTATCAGGTCCCATTAGAAACGCGGGGGCAGGATTCGTCTATCTGGGTCCTGAACGTCGCAGCTAATTTCATTAACACACTGACACATCACAGCACATCTCCCCTGGCACGCATATACACGCACCCAGGGAGGCCACAGTTACACACAATACACATACAAACAAAAGGTACATTAGCTGTTAATGTATGCTGTTTACCATCTGGAAATTGTACACAGGGCCAAACACGACAGTGGAAAAAACAAAAAAAAGTGTGTTTATGTACTTTATCCATTTTTATTCCGCTTTCTCCAGTGCTTTTCTTACTTGGGTTCACTCTTGTCATTGACTCTCAGACTCATTTGGTTTTGTTACTTGTTGGCTGTATTTGTTGCCTCACTGGTGCACTACAGTAATTAAGGCCCAAGTGTTTACCTTAAGTGAGATACACTTCATTCACTTTCCCAGGCATGTGTTGGTAACCTTTCATTGCTGTTTTTAAACAGAAGAGTGCAATAAATAGCCTGAAGTATGTAGTATGGTATGTGGTATTGGTAGTATGTGTTGTTTTTTACTATGGTGTTCTGAAAACCTAGCCTTGAAGATACCCCCACAGAGTTTGTGCCCTGAAAGCTACAGTTTTTTTAATCTATTTTTTTCTGAGAGTATACCGTCGGTCAGAAATGCATTGACAGGGAAAAATGTCGTTGTGTATGTATACACATATGCAACATATTTATGACACACATCGTGCATTATTATCAGTTTTTTCTGATATTATGTTCACCACAAAGTTTGTTTAAATGGCCAAAATGCAGCATCACAACAGCAGTTCCATATTTAGAAAAATGAAAGTTATTTTCAAAAATGTGAATAATATGCTGTGGTAATGAGCTACTAGCCAATCAGCTGCCTGATACTAAAGCTAAAAGCCATGAGAGGCTGTGCATTACAGTGGTAAGTGGTAAAGCACATGAATATGATAAAGTACAACATTAGTAGGGTCTAAAATAAATACTGTCCTTTTTAATAAAATTGTAATGGTAGTAAGCTATAAACAATTCTTCCACCAAGAAATGTACATTGAATGCCAGTTAGTGTCAGGCCAGTGACTTCCCACCAGACACAATGTCATTGGCCCTGCATGATTTTCCAACATTGGACCAACGTATGCTTGCTATCTGGGGTAGTTTGTTAAGAAGACATTATTGTTGCCAAGCAACCATGGACTGGCGAAGCAGGACACAAACTTCAGAAGCCAATCTTTGTAGAATACAGTAATTTCATGAGATTTTTATGGTGAATTACAGTACTGTGCTCAGTCCCTGAGCCATCTCCCATTTCCTCATATTCTGTTTCCAAACAGCCAGAACTGTCTTGTATTTTTAATGTGGACTCAAGGAACAGTTCTTTCAGACTCTGTCTTTGAGTCCAGCCTCTGAACCTGACCAGTTTCAGAGGAATGTTTTTGTTTGACCTACATAAGAATCATTTAAGCAGAACAAAACACATCTAACTTAAGCAGTGAAGAAACAGGAGCAGATGATTCCAGATGATCAGGCGGTGATCAGTATACTGGTGGTGCTGAATGCTGAGTGGTTGGAGCTCCTTTATCTAGGCTCCTTGTGTCTTTGGATATTTTTTGCAGCCTGTCGAGGTAAAACATTTATTTCTTTCATTTAATCTACTCAATGTGCCAAATATAAGACTGTTTGACTGGCAGAAAAAAGTATTTTTGCACCAACAAGGTGATTCAAAGCAAAATATAAAGAATCGAGGGGGGTGCTCCAAACTTTTGCACAGAACTGTATATAGTGAGACTGTTAGCTATCTTTTTAGTCCAGTTCTGGTCAATTTCTGTCAGTTTTAACTAAACCAGGTCCTCACGTCCTCTAGCTCTTCATGCACAAACTTTACCACGACTTGGAACACTGCTCAGATTTTAGAACCAGAACTATATTTATTTAAAGGAATATTATACACGGATTGTTTACAGGCTCACTGTGATTGGTCTAAATATGCATATTGTGTTCAATACTGTTGTTCAGTGTTGTAGAATACAGGTGTATAATTCATCACAGTAATGATCATAATATTGATATATTGTCATATTGCCCACCCCTGTATGTGTGTGTGTGTGTATGTGTGTGTGTGTTTGTGTGTGTGTGTGCGCGGGCACGTCGGATATTCTCAGAGTCCCAGTGTTCTTAAATGTGCTTTTAAATTTACATTTACATTTATGGCATTTAGCTCTTATCCAGAGTGACGTACATCAGTGCTCAAGCAGTCTACATCTGTTTCTTTGGCCTATAAACTAAACTTAAATCAATGTCTACTATTCAACCAAGTTACTGCACACTCGGTTCACCTAAACGCTCCATACTCCTAAACAACACCTGTCACACAGTATCTAAACATCACATGTTAAGAAAAGTCAGAAGTAAAGACAAAAGTAAGGAAGAGATGGGGATAAAGGGGATTTTTTTTCTGCCTAGACTTCTCGTTTATGGTCAGAAGGCTGCAGTAGCCCCTCTTCTTGCAGATCAGTAAATCCATTAGAGGCCTGCTCTGCTTTAAAACGCTCCATTTCTCTCTCTGCCTGTCGAGGCGTCCGGGCGGAGCTGTGTACACTTGGGTGTTTGAAGCTTTGGTTTTTGTGTGTCTGAGGAAACAGAAAGGATGGCGTGTGCACGTCGGTGTTTGTTTGGCTCTGTTTGCCTGCTTGGGCTCAGTTACCCTTTATGGGAGTGAATGAAAGTGAATGGCCATTAATTAGCATACAAACGACATCATGCTTTGTATGCGAGCTTCCGTTCTTCATGGCCTGTTTGCCAAATCTTCAAGGTCCAACATCTGCATTACTGGAAAGAAGCTGCAGGCAAACAAGTCATGAAACCTGGTCAGAGGACTCTGATGTACTACAGCAATAAGGTGATGCAGGTAGAGCAGCCTGCAGCCTCATCGCGCAGTTCAGTCACATGCGGTTTGCAATCACTTGTATGCATGTGTGTATATTCATCTCTGTGTGTGTGTGTGTGTGTGTGTGTGTGTGTTCATCTACAGGCACTAAGTGCATGTGTTGACCTTTTGAGTTATTTATTTAAGCTTCTTATTGATTTGTTTTGAGTAACTGATCTGGGATTAGCTTTGATAGTTCTTCGTTAATAATTCATTTGAACTCATTATAGGCTTCCAGTAGCTGCAGAGCAAGATCTGCATCATTAAATTAAATTCAATTATATCAAACAATACTCTTAAATCTTTGGTCCACTTAGCCTTACCGGCGATATCTACCATTCTAATATCCATCTGTTGCATATATACTGTACTGTTGCTTGACATGGACAAATATATAGCCTAATTGCAGTCCTCTATACAAAGAAAGGATACGAAATATTTCAACACTTCAAATCAGTCAGTTTTATAAAAATGACTATGATTGGCTCATTTCTTTCTAATTCTAAGGATACCACTGATGGTTCCCACTGTATTGGAGAGTCAGTTAGTCATTTTCGAGAGTCATTTTCTCAAGATATTGAGTCAAAATAGACAGATTTTGCCTGAAAAGTGAATGTCGAGAATGTTTAGGTTTTTACCAAAAATATTCTGAACAATGAAGACTTTTAGCATGACATTCAAATGTAGCACACTAGCATGTTAATGAATGTTAGTTCACTGCTCATGGCAGCCAGCAGTGTTCCCACAGTCAAGTGAGCCATTAGTTTTATAACTGCTCTAATTAAAAGCACTTTATGGCTTCAAAATGCCAGAAATGAATTTTTGACGTCTGTAAAACTTAAACGAATTACTTTTTTTCTTACGGTTTGTTTGTTGTGTAATTCCCTCGAGTGTTTGGGGGTTTTGTTTTGTGGCCCTGTCTCTTTGCTGACGGGATGCTAAGAACATTGCTCTCTGAAAGTTGCCTGAAGTGAAATGCATATGTTAGTAGCGAGGGAGCCGAAAACAAACATGAGGTCAGAGCGCAGAAATCAATGTCCGCTTTTTATAGCGTGCTCGGTGGTTGCTTTAGTTGCTGAGCCATTTAGCTCCCACGGTTAAGACCACTGCACACAAAATCCCCATAGCAACTGCAGTGTCTCATTGAAACAGAGAGAGTACAACCTGCGGGATGCAGCAGTAATTGTTAAAAAAGTTTAATATTTAAACAGTTAGAAAAGGCCTACAGGTTGCTGCAGTCTTCTGCTTTGTCAGAAAGTGCCCTTTTCTCCACCTACTTGGCCTCAAAGATCTCATCTTCGTTTTCCATTTTACATTTACTTTATTTGTTATAGTCATAATTCATTAAAGTTATAAATCAGTTTAACATACATTCCCCAACCTCTCATCCTATAAACTATACAGACTGTTACTGTGCCTTTAAGACTGATGTAAATGAGCTGTTCTGATTGTGTCTCTTTCAAACAGCAGGACAGACTGAAACACTCTTTATAACTTCACCATAAGGGACTTAACTGTAGCAGGCTGTATAGGCAGATACACTGAATGGACAAAAGTACTGGGAAGACTGACCATTACACCAACAGGAACTTTAATGATATTGCATTCAGACACATAAGCTGGGTTCGAAAAGTGCACTCATTCTCTATGTAGGGCGCTATGTAGTGAATCAGCCATTTTGTAGTGTTGTTCGAAATTCCTACTGTTAATTACACCCACTAGTTAGTGCACTAAAAAATCGCTGCGCAAAGACAAGCCGAAATCTAGTGTCCAGACACTGTACACTACATGAATACACATAACGCTAACATTAGCTGCTAGTTGCTATCGCAATATTACGTCTTCTCTTCTGTCTCAGCAGCAGTATCTGTGCAAGTATTATCAAAATTAATGCTTGAATTGAATCCATATCTCCGGAAAGTTAGCAAGCTAGGATAGGATCCGGCGCGATATTTAAGCAACAATTAGTAAAAACTTAACCTCCCGAGTGTCTGAAATTAACTAAACGCCGCCTCCCCTTGTAGCGAGTAAACGAATGTGCTTTTCAAACACAGCTATAATATGGAGTTGGTTCCCCCTTTGCAGCTATAACAGTTTCCACTCTTCTGGGAAGGCTTTCCAGAAGATTTTGGAGTTTCTGTGGGAATTTGTGTCCATTCATTCTGTAGAGCATTTATGAGGTCAGACACTGATGTTGGACGAGAAGGTCTGGATCACAATCTCCGTTCTAGTTCATCCCAAAGGTGCTGGATGGGGTTGAGGTCAGGGCTCTGTGTGGCCAGTCAAGTTTTTCCAAACTCATCCAACCATGTCTTTATGGAGCTCGCTTTTTGCACTGGGGCACAGTCATGCTGGAATAGAAAAGGGCATGGTGTTGGAAGCATGCCGTTGTCCAAAATGTCTTGGTCTGCTGAGACATAAAGATTGCTCTTCACTGGAAGTAAGGGGTCTAGCCCAAACTCTGAGAAACAGTGTCCCAAAACTTTTGTTTACATAGTGTACATATGACTTTAGTTGGTTGTTGTAATAAAACCAGCTGTTGCCCCACCATATGAATTGAATGGCACGTTTGGGACAGTTTACATCCAAAAATGGTGAGGTGTGTTTACAGTAAGTACAAACAGCACTTAGTATTATTAGATTTGCATTACAACAAATATTAGAATTATTATCATATTGGTGCTAAAGTTGTATAAAGTTTTATACACATAGTATAAAGATGCGCGCTTCTGTCATATTGCTGATTGCTCTCCTGGCCTTTAGTGCGGTGGTTATTATAGAAAGAGTATGGAGCACGGACGCCGGCGGTGGTGTTTTAAACACTTGAAGTAATAAACCGCACAGTTCCTGCCTCGTTTTGTGCCGACCTTCTGGAGCTTTCTGTGTGGCAGGGCAGTAAACTATCGATCCGGAGAGGAAGGGAGGGAGTAGCGAGTCGCCGCAGAGATGGAACAGGGAGGTCGGGAGGTCCGCTGAATCTACGATCCTATTAACGCTTCCCTGCTCCTCGCACACATCTAATTTTCACCCTGAAAACACGACTAGTCTGGGGGGCACTGGCGCTGAAGGAGCGGCATTCAAAACGGAGGGCCTGATTCTCCTTTCAAGACCGTGTGCTTGCGGGCTGACTGTGTGGATGTTTGCTATGGATTTTTTCATTCCCTCGTGTGTGTGTATTTGCGTTTGTATATTTGTGTGTGTGTGTGTGTGTGTGGTACGCCGGCTGTTTTAATTGACCAGTCCTAATCTTTCACCCGCCGAGGACCCAGGGCACATAGGCAATCCAGTTAACTTCTTGATATTCATGGGGTTAGCAAGGCATAAAGAACGTGTTCGGTGCTTGTGATGGAAAAGCGAATAGGCCGCCTGAGCATTAGAATTCCATTAGGTTTCTGCTCGTTACCTCTGACTGAGCACCAGCTGGCGCTGACCTTGTTCAGAGGCTTCTTTCTCCGGGTGGAAAGTCCGATTTCTCACTGAAGTCAAGGGAGCTTGGTAACCTCTCCTCAGAGAAAACCCAAGGTCAGGTGTAGGTCGAAGTCTCAAAGTCCTCCCACAAGCTCTTAGCGATAGCCACTTGAAACCTTGACCACTTCCACTTACATGTGTAATGCATGTGATGCACTACTGCTGTTCCTGGACTGCTGGTTGTACAAAGTGGAATTGTTGGAGGGGAGGTCTTAAACTAGCATCATCAGTTGTAGGGGCAGAAGTCATCTGCATGAATTCTGACTCCAGGAAGAGATGTCAGAGCAAGCAGATACTACATGGCAGATGTGCAAAGTTTTGTAAAATCAATTCCTGCTAGCTTGATAAGTAAAATAAGCATTTATCTGTGCAATCGTACTTTTCTTTGACGATGAAATACAATATTTTTGGTGTATTCATTTTAATTAGACTACATAGCACCAGCCAACCTAACACATGTGGATCTAATTCTGCTCTCAAGTACACTTGTAAATATTGGAATTATGGGTTTTAGCACACCAAGTTGTATTTTCTATTTGGAAACATCAGTAGATGGTAAGAATTGTGTTTTTAGATACTATCATGTTGAAAGACATGCTCTAACCAAGTCCGTTTCATTAACAGAAAACTAAGCGAACATAATTCAACCGCCCTTCACGTTTATTTTCTTTTAAAAACTGTCATTTGGAGCGGCATGGTTCTCTGGCCAGCCAGCTAGTCACTGTATATTCCCTGTTGTAGATATTATAAAAGCATTTTTCAATAAAAATAGCTAAACAATGCACATTTCTATTTCAAAGCAGAATTTGTGCTTATTTTATCTTAATGATATGCTTCACCTGATACACGTTCTCTCCCTTGCAATCAGTCGCTCTCTCTCAAGACCACTTTGTGCTATTTTCTTTTTGCTGAAACGTTAGCCACAAAAGCAACATATTCGAGTGGTCAACCATTTTACTTTTTCAAAAGATTTCCAGTGAATTACCTGGTTAAGGGCTTGAATGCAAGACAAGTCACAATTGGGAAGCAGGATCTCTTGACAAACACTTGAAGGCAGCAATCCAGTTTGGCACAGTGAGTAGGGCTGTTGCCTAACAGCGAGGAGGGCCTGGGTTCGTTTCCCAGCCGGGCCGGACAGCGTCCTTTCTGTGTTCTCTTTGCGTGTTCTCTCTGTTTCCACTTTTTCCACTCTGGTTTCCTCACATAGTCCAAAGACATACATGTCAGGTGAACTGGAGATACTAAATAGCCCCTAGGCAGAGTGTGAATTACCCCACCATAATTGGGGGGTACTGACTTCATAACATTTCTATGACCAATATGGTCCGCTGCCGCTTCAGTACAAATAGTTGCCACCAGGGGGGGTCTGGGTCTTGATCAGGGTGTACAATACCCCCCAATACCATCCGTAATTTATACCATGACCCTAGGTGTTTGTCTGTGTGTCTGGCCTGCAATGAACTGATGACCTGTCCAGGGTTCTTCCCCTATGAATGGTGGGACAAGTTCCAACAACCCCACGGATCTGATTTGGATAGATAGATAAGCCAGACTCTGTGGTTGACTTGCTGCTAAACACAGCTACAGAAATGTGCGTATGTTTTGCTGTTACTTGCGGATGTCCATGTTCACCTACTGTTACCTCTGTACTGAGATGGAAACCGAAAGTGTTTATTATGGACCTAATGGGACAAAATTTAATGTCAGTAGTGAGCTTGTATGATTATGATTTGTCGGTTATGTTGGGGTGTCACTATCTATTATTAACCTATAGATTTATTATTAATTGAGAGGATTCATTTTGTTTTCAAGTTTTTGCCTATAATCACTATCTAGGTGAGCAGAAGTCCTGTCAGACACCTTTGTGTCTGTAGCTTATCGATGACATGTCCAAACAGCTGTGAGTAAAAGAGTGCTTATAGCTCCCCCTTGTGGAGGTTGTTTGTGCTGCTGAGCATGACCTGCAAATACCAGGTTAATCATTCAGACTGAGAATTAATCACTAATCTAATTTGAGTCAACTATAATTAAATAAAGTGCCACGTCATGCAATTTAGCTAGCAATTAAAACAAGGTTAATATGGGGAAATGTAGCTTATATATTGGCTTATTTTTTCTCTCATTATAATCGGGCATGGCAACATTTTTTGGGACACATGTCCAAGTAAATTGAGTCTAGTGACATCCCTGCTGTTGTCACAACCTCATTTGGAAACCCTTTTTGTATCCAACAGAATGAGTAGCCCAACAGAAATGACCCAAAGTATTTTGTTCAAAATTTTACCCAATTTAGTCATGGCCATTTCCCATCTGCTCACTTGATCTCCCACTATTACAGGATGCTACCAAGCTGGATACATTAACTGGCTCTATAAGCCCATGTCTTGAGTCTGAATGATGCATAACAAGCGTAAGCTGTGTTTTTAATGCCCTTAGAAATTGGTTTTCTTTCTTTTTTTGCACACAACATGCTAGAATTATGTTCATACCATAGACAAAAAAACTTTTAGATTGGTTTGACTGAAGGTTTGACTGAGTGTGTATGGAACTCTGGCAGGTTCAGTGGTGGGTCAGGCCTAGCTTTAGCTCGCTGTGCTAAGGAAAGCTGGAATAGGCTGCCCTGAAGTCCTGATGGTGGAGGGTGCTGTAAGCCTGCTGTAAGCAGGGTGAATAGAGCCAGGCTTTGGGTCAAAACTCTCCTTCTGTTCCTCACCTACGCAAGCTCTGCCCAGGGACCCAACCGCACTTTCTGCCCACAGCAGTCCGCTCTGCTTTTAAATCACTATACGTGTGTGGGTGGGGAGGTGCAGGACACTGAGACAAATTTAATAATAATGAAGAAATAGAGCTATTATAAATACCCAAGGCTGTTGAGACCTCTCATATGCATGAAATAAGTCTGGGTCTAGGTCCCAGAACAAGCATGCATATCCATATAGTCATATTCATTCAAATTAGAAATCAAATTCATGTATTATATGCGATCTCTGACCTTGGTCTGCCTTTCTTATTTATTAATTCCCTAACCTTCCAACTTATTATTCACCAATTAATTTTATGACGTATTACTTAGCAACCACACTCTGATCCAGGGCTTTCATTGGAATTTTGAGGGGGCTTCGAGGAGGTGATTTGATTAACCAGAGTGGAGATGAGGGTGATCATATCTGGCGTGGGGGGGGGTGTTGTGTGGGGGGGTGGGTGCGATTTGTCACCAGGGTGATAATTGCAACATTTTCAAGTTATTCCTGAGAAAAATGAACAGAAGACATGAGACACTCTGTGCCCCCAAAAGGTGCGTAGGCTGTCTTTTATAACAAGAATCAGAATGAACAAAATGAATGCGATCGGAGTTCTCATGACACTTGTTATTTTTATTTTCAGCAATAAGAGTGAAACCCTTGGGGAAAAATAAGAGCCTCAACATTGCTGCCTGATCTCTGAGCTTCTATGAGTTATGCTTCAAGGTTTTCTTCTGAATAATTAAAACTGATTGAGTAGATATATTTTTGTCTTGTGGGAGGATGAAGTAACTGACTTTGCAAATGATGTTAATCTTATAATAACAGTAGTAATAACAAAGCATTTCTGCAAGAAACTGCCAAGTGTATGGTTGCTATAAAACTAGCGATTGGAGACCCCCAAACTTTGGTTTTCTGGACAAAAACTTTTGTAAATTTTAGTAAAAAAAGTCTACGGGCTGCATATGTTAAATTAAACCACAATAAACACGTGCTAGATCGGTATGTTTCCCCGCATTTTGTTGTCCGCTCTCTCTCTCTCCATACATTACAGAGGTGACTCGACCACAAAAATAGATTTTTTTCTGAATACACATGCACCATACTCAATATTAATGAACATTTTGAGACTGGAACAATGCCAATGTTTAAAATCATGTAGTAGGAGAAGAGGTGCCAATATTAATAATAATAATAATACTACTACTAATAATAATAATAATACATAAGAAGAAGAATAGCATGATTGCTGATGATAAGCAATTGAAAGCTTTCTACGTTGATGCTGACAATGAAAGCATGTAATGACTTGCCTGTAGCTTCTGCATGTGCTTGGAAGTGAGCTGTTTTAGCCTGAAAGCTACTTAATCAGCTACCCATTTGAGCTGAACACATTTCAATTCCCAAATCAGTTGCAGAGATGTGCATCAGGGTGGACTACGGCTTGAAGACTTATCAGCGGGGTTCTACCAAGGCAAAACAAGGTCATGCCACTTTCTTTCTATGCTTAGCCCATGTTAGACATTAATATGACAGCGAGTGCAGCCTAGACTAGTGGTTCTTTGGGAGCTGACCTTAATCAGATTCAAAATTGGTGTAGTTTGTGACGAGCTAGTCTAACTAGCTAGCTATAGAGCCCCTCTCTTCACCAACATAAATTCTTCACCAGCTTATAAATGAGGCAGTGGCCCCAGATAACGCTTAGTCCACCCCCTCAAGCCTCAGGCCTTTTTAAACATCATATTATTCCCAAGGGCTTTCATGTTAGATTTGAATGACAGCTGAGTACCTCTGAGCTATACTTTATTATTCCTAATTTTGCTGAAAAGAAAAAAGGAAGGTGTGTGTGTGTGTGTGTGTGTGTGTGGGGGGGGGGGGGGGGGGGGGGGTTAGTGGGGGCAGTTCT
>JBBPCY010000109.1:30430273-30441438 GCA_037974405.1 Brachyalestes nurse | reverse complement strand
AGGCTTGGCTGGGTGCACAAACCTGTCCATGTTTTTGCTAGCAGTGCTCGAGTGGAGCGTAGGCTATCCCATTGGTGTGCCCCTCTGCAATACCCCTGTGCCCCCAGTTTGGGAACCACTGGGTTAGGGTTAAATTTAGAGTTGGGGTTAAGGTTAGGATTGGGGTTGGTTAAGGTTGGGGTTGGGGTTAAGGTTAGGGTTAGATTTAGAGTTGGGGTTAAGGTTAGGATTGGGGTTAGTTAAGGTTGGGGTTGGGGTTAGATTTAGAGTTGGGGTTGGGGTTGGGGTTAAGGTTAGGGTTAGGGTTGGGGATGGGGCTGAAGTTAGCTGGTTATTAATGCCCCCAATTATACTGTTATCCCTAATTATGCTGTATTTCCCTCATCAGTCTCTTACACTTTGCCAAATATTTGTGTGCTCTGCTTTTAGGTACATCACAGAGTTTGTTGATCTTGGCAATGTGTCAGCACTTAGGACGTTCCGTGTACTCAGAGCTCTCAAAACAATTACTGTTATTCCTGGTAAGTTCCAGATCTGCACTTCATTGGATCATTGAAAAATGCTTAAATAAATAAAATCCAAAATCTTTCCTGTGTCTCTTTCTTCTCTCATTGTATCACTCTTTCCTTCCAAGGTCTAAAGACTATCGTTGGAGCTCTGATCCAGTCAGTTAAGAAGATGGTTGATGTGATGATTCTGACTGTCTTTGCTCTGGCTGTATTTGCCCTCATTGGCCTGCAGCTGTTTATGGGGAACCTGCGCCATAAGTGCATACGATGGCCCATCTCCAACAGCACCATGGACGAGTACAGCATCCCCCTGGACGGCAACACCACCTTCGTCAACAGCACTTTTGACTTCAAAGCCTACGTTGAAAACGAAGGTGACTTCAGGTTCAGAACAGTTTAGTTATTAAAAAACATCCCTTTTAATGAGCTTTACTGCACTCTGTCTTGTGTGCTATATCTACATGCCTCTTTTTCTGCAGATAACCAGTACTTTCTGGATGGAAGCCTGGATGCCTTACTTTGTGGCAACAGCTCTGATGCTGGGTATGTTTACCATCTAGATGGTTTCCATGGTTAAAATTTGGGTTGATTTAACCCTTAGAACCCTTAGCATATTCGTAGAAATCTGATTTCAACAAATCAAAACGGTTCTGAAATCCGTGTTGGCTCTCCTACACGCTCTCTGTTTGCTGCTCTTTCACTCGACATGCCGCCGCTCTTTGGGCCCCCCTCTACGGGCACCCACTTGTGGGCAGCAACAGTGAAAGTTCTTACAGGTTCTACCATGTTTTTTTTTTATTCTTTTCTAAAATGAAAGAAATTTGGCCATTTTTGTTGTTAATGGGCATTTGGTGGCCTAGTGGGTAAGATACTTGCCTCTGGGCCAAGAGGTAATGGGTTCAAATACTACCTTCAGCATACCACTACTGGGTTCCTGAGCAAGACCCTTAACCCCAAGTTGCTCCAGAGAGACTGTCCCCTGTAGTTTAAATTTAAATTTGTGTGTGGCTTCATTCTTAAAACCCCAGTAGCAGTTATTACTATTATATGTTTTTTAAATTACAAAAACTTTGGTTTTACGTGACATAGGAACACCAAACAAAGCTCAGCATGACATCTGATACCTGAGCATCAACATAAACCAGGGGAATTTCCATATAAGGAGCTGTTTTGCTGTAGGACCACGATTTGCCTTTTGTTGGGCTGCCGGCAGAGATCTGTGCTGCTGGTGTCCTAAGGGATAAACAGTAAAGTATCAGTAAACACGTGTTACCAGTAAGATATAAAATACTTAATTAATATACAGGGAAGGAAGAGAATGCACTGTAAAGATAAAGAACAATGGATAAGGCTAGATCAGTGCTATGATTTTTCATAACTGCTGTTTTGACAGAAAGTGCCCAGAAGGTTACACCTGTATGAAAGCTGGGAGGAACCCAAACTACGGCTACACCAGTTACGACTCCTTCGGCTGGGCCTTCCTCGCCCTCTTCAGGCTCATGACTCAGGACTACTGGGAGAACCTGTTTCAGCTGGTAGGTCAATTATTTGAAAACATCTGTTTGATAAAATATTTACAGTATTTTGTGATATGAGTTAATAATTGTACTGGGTGAATTAATTGACATTTTTTGATTGAACAAAACCAAAATCATTCTGCATCGAACCTCTGTTCAATGAACCAAAACTGCTTGCAGCTCACTCCCCACCCTTAATAAAACCTGGCTGCTGCGACACCAGACCTCTTGATCCACAGGAAACATGAAAAATAAAAAAATACATTGCATTTTCCGTGACGTGCGCTCTTTAAGAGAGTGTATATTAAAGTCATATTTAACTTAATTCACTTAAATCTTAAAAAACTGACTTGTAATACTTTTGTAATACTTCAGTACTTTTTCTTTGCTCCTGTTGTGGATCTCTTAGTATATCTCTCATATTTTTCTTAGACTCTGCGTGCTGCTGGGAAGACCTACATGCTCTTCTTTGTGGTGATCATATTCCTGGGATCCTTCTACCTCATTAACTTGATCCTGGCTGTAGTTGCCATGGCATACGATGAACAGAACGAGGCCACGCTGGCTGAGGCCCGTGAAAAGGAGGAAGAGTTTCAGAGAATGCTGGAGCAACTCAGGAACCAAGAGATGCAGGTCAGGTGACTGCAGACAGTCAGATGACTTTTGAGTGACACACTGGGCATAATGACCTTAGTCTTTATAGTCTTACTCTTGGTCTTCCAGCGCATCTGTTCTATACGCAGTGCTTTCCTGTGGAGAGTATATAAGCTATGTGTTCAGTAATAGGTGCATGGGTCATTTTCATATGGTCATTAAATTACAAAAAATCTAATCGATTTATGTACTATCATCTTGTCTGAAAACGCAATGCACTTGCTCTCAGTTTCTCAAACTAAAGAACTGTTATACTTATTTTCAGTTGCAAGCTGGCAGTAAGGCGTCTTTAACCAGCCTCACCTCTCAAAGCCAAGGACCAGAAGGGCCAGAAGATGAGGACGATGTCATAAAAGACTGTAACGGCAGGGTTGTCCCCCGTCTTGTCATCAGAGCCCCATCTATGAGGGAGGTAAGACCTGGCTTTTGTTACTTTCATGTAGCATCAGATGTGGTATGTGATTCTGACCAGAGGTGGACAGTAACGAAGTACATTTACTTGAGTACTGTACTTAAGTACAATTTTTGAGTGTCTGTACTTCACTTGAGTATTTTTTATTTTTGTAAATATAACTTTCACTTCACTACATTTGAAAGACAAAACCATACTTTTCACTTCACTACATTTCTGTCAAGGTTCTCGTTACTCGTTACATTCAGTTCTGAAAGTGGGTGTTACTGTCTCACTTTTCTAAAACGTGATTGGTCTTTTAGCAGATGACAGATATCAGAAATCACCAATAGTGTTACCACACGTCTGTAGGCTGTAACACTGCAACGCCAGACAGGCAGAAGTTAGCTCACGCAACTTTGAGAAGCAGCTTCTGTTAAGATAAATAAGGACCAAGGGCGGAGCTGTAGCCACCCAACGGTGAATCCTGGCCACCCCAAGCACTGCATTGCGGTCGTCGCTATTTTTTTTTTCCTGCACTGCAACAATTCTACCCAGGCACTTTTGCTGCGCGTACTCATTCCAAAAATTGTTGCGGTGTTTGGTTTAAGTGCCTTTAATAAACCGGTCGGCCAGGTCATTTTGGGCCGGCATGGAATCCCATCAGCTTATTTGTCTGCTTAAAGTGGTGATGCTGTTTTATAGCCACTGTTATGGACCTGTGATGTAAAGTTGGTTGGAGGTGTTAATTTTTTCCATCCCAGCTGCATTTACAGCGGTTCAGTTGTCAGCTTTGTTCAAATATATAGTACATACACAGACCTTTAGTGTGGGAGTGTAGTGTACAATTAATAAAAAAAACTTGTTTTCTTTATCAGTTCGGGTTGTTTCATTCTGTAACATTCTACCTTATTACTGATGCTACATCTTCTACAAGCAAGTTAGATGCATTGAAATATGCAGTGAAATATGTATATTTAATACTTAAGTATTTTTGGAAGCAGTTACTTCAGTACTTTAACTTAAGTGAAATTTGACTGTATGACTTTCACTTGTATTGGAGTAACTAGTGGTATCTGTACTTTCACTTAAGTAATGAAGTCCGCCTCTGTATATGGTCTGGTGTGTGTATAGTCAGATGTGTGTAGTCAGTGTGTATATAGTTAGTTGTATATAGTTAGGTATGGATAATCAGGTGTGTGCAGTCAGGTGTGTGTCGTCAGGTGGGTGTGTAGTCAAAAAGTCAACACAGATGTTCTTTCTCTGTATCTTTCTCTCTTCTTTCTTTCTTCTCTCTCTCTCTCTCTCTCTCTCTCTCTCTCTCAGGCCTGATATTATTGATCCTGCTATTCTGCGTCCTGGTCGTTTGGATCAGCTGATTTATATTCCTTTGCCCGACATGCCGTCCCGCACAGCCATCCTCAGAGCCAACCTCCGCAAGTCACCTGTGGCTAAAGTCAGTACACACACACACACACACACACACACACACACACACACACACACACACTATAAGGACAAAAGTATTGGGACGCCTGACCATTCCACCCACAGGGACAATAATGATATTGCATTAAAATCCATAGACTTTAATCTGGAGTCCCTTTGCAGCTATAACAGCTTCCAAAGATTCTTCCCCAAACTGGGTCCACAAAGTTGGAAGTATGGTGCTGTCAAGAATGTCTGAAGCATTAAAATTGTCCTTCACTGTAAGTTAGGGCTCTAGACCAACACTGAAAAACAAGTGTCCCAATATTTTTACATTTAGTGAGTATATTTGTATGTGCTAATTCATGTATTGTGTATATGATTCTGTGTGTGTTTGTGTGTATCAGGAAGTGGACCTGCCATACCTGTCCCGGATCACAGAGGGTTTTTCAGGAGCTGATCTGACAGAGATTTGTCAGAGAGCGTGTAAACTGGCCATCAGAGAGGCCATCGAGGCGGAGATCCGAGCTGAGAGAGAGAGACAGAGCAGGAAGGACACCGCCATGGTCAGTGTGTGTGTGTGTGTGTGTGTGTGTGTGTGTGTATGTGTGTGTGTGTGACAGAGAGAGAGAGAGAGAGGTATCTTTTAAAGGAATTATAATTACTTTGTTGTTCACTGCAGAATGTGAGTGTGCCGTTTTTCCATAGAGAAAATCTGCTTAGTTGCTAATATGGGCCCTTTACACTCACAATGTGAAGTTTTATGAATATGCTGGGAAATCATAACACACAAAAGTGATGAGTCTCCTTATCTTTTGACCCATACTGAGTTTCATGTTTTTATTTTAATTCTTTTTGTTTATTTTCAGCAATTTAATATCATCAAAATCAATAGAAATAACACACCACATCAACCTTCCTCATCATTACAAACCTCAAAGTGCAAATGTATTCACACAAAAAAAAAAATAAGAAATCATTCAATCAATCAATCAGCCATTCAATCAATCAATTAATCAATCAATAAAACAAACAACCAAATAAGTTGCTGGCTCATAGTTATCAGTTGCAAATCAATGATGTTAATTGAGACAATTCAATAGTGTGTGTGTGTGTATGTGTGTATGTGTGTATGTGTGTGTGTGTGTGTGTGTGTGTGTGTGTGTGTGTGTCCTCTCTTGGTTGGCTGTGTCTAGCTGTGTGTGCTGGACTCAGATGGACAGAGAGGGAGAGTACAGGTTCCCTAAAGGGCGGCTGACTGTTCAGTAGCATTCGGCCTTTGGACTGGGACCCAACAGTGTACACACACACACACACACACACACACACACACACACACACACTCACAGAAAGATGAAAAAGCAGATGTGTAATATATTTAATGACTTTAATGTCTTCTCACAAAATGTACTATATTAACTGTTACTAATGGAGAGATCTGTAAATTAAACATAAAATACATGTTTTCTCTCTCGTTCTCTCTCAGGATGATGATTATGATCCTGTTCCTGAGATCAGGAAGGATCATTTTGAGGAGGCCATGCGTTTTGCTCGCCGCTCCGTCAGTGATAACGACATTCGCAAATATGAAATGTTCGCTCAAACTCTACAGCAGAGCCGCGGATTTGGAAACTTCAGGTATGTATTATAATAATGTATCTATCTGTAATATTAATTATGATATTACCTATATGTTATAAGAAACACTAGCAATAGCAGTTGTGGATGAAAGTATTTGAAAACTCCAAAATTTCCTTCTAAAAACCAACCACCTTTTTCTCTCTTCTTCTCTCTCTGTCTGTCTGTCTTTTTCACTCTCTTTTTCTCTCCCTCTGACTTTTTCCACTCTTTCTCTGTTTCTCTCTCTCAGGTTTCCCTCCAGTTCACAGTCCGGAGGCAGCCAGGGGTCGGGTCAGGGGTCTGGGGGGCAGTACAGAGACGAAGGTGATGATGACCTCTACCAGTAGTTTGGACAGAAGAGAACCAGAGAGAAGCTGTAATAGACGATAAAGCCGATATGTTTATGAAACATTTACGCCTCTAATGAGCTGCAGAAACCGTGTCATCTCAATACATACGGTTTATTTCTGCTAGGGGTCCCAGACAATCAGATAAATGTGTTTGCGAGACGTATAGTGGGTAATAATGATTAAATAATACTTTTATTACACATATAGTGAGTAATGTATGAGTTTGAGTTGGAGAAATGCGATAGTTGGAAATACAAACATGCAATAATGTCACATTACCAATACTTACTGGTTCTCAGTAAGTATGTGTGTGTTTGAGAGAGAGTGTGTGTGTGTTATGAGTAAGAGTTAAGTAAGAGCGATTGCTGTTTTTTAGAAGCTTTTAAAAGCTTTTTAATGTGCCCTGTTGTCTGTTGTGATATTTTATATTTGCTGTGCCAGGAGCAGATTGTGAAACGGAAATATATTCAATAAAATGCTGACAAAACTCTAGAGAGCGAGAGAGTGGTGGTAAGACTGATTTTGTTTATCAAACCTTAGAACAAAACCCCGTAATACCACAGTTAGTGTCCTGATACCCCAACAGGTCCCGCACATTTCCTGCACATGTAAAAATGGAAAATAAATTACAGTACAGTGCTGTTAAGAAGTCTTTTATGTATGTTTGATACATAAAACTGCTGAAACCAAACCTGGCAGTGTGTTTCTGTTTGTAGGGACACAATATGACACTATAAAACACACAAATAAACAGAAATGCAGTGAAATACACAAGACAAGTGTGTTGTTTGGAATTAAAAGTATTCAGACGTTGTCATGAAATTTATGGTTAAAAAAAAAAAGCAGTGTACAAGAAATTATTTAAATTATTCAGCTGACTGCAAACTTCTCAAACCAATGATCTAGAAATACTTTTAAGTACATCCACATCCTAAATACACGGACGGGGGGATCGCTGTACTTTTCACACGCCGGTTTACCATGTAACCCTCATCTCTTACTGAATCAACACCAAACATTTCTGTGATTTCAATCACAGAAATGTTAATATAAACTCACCCTGTTTCTCTCCTACATCCAGACAAATACTGCACTGAGCTTTAGTGCTTCTTAAAGACTGTCACGCCCCCAGCCCGCAGGGACCGTAGGGACTCTTATTTTGACTGGGGGCGTGGCAGCGAAATAGACCAAACTGGCCGTTTGTTTTGGGACACTTTGGTTTTCACGTGTTTTGAGTTTGTCACTGTGTTTATAAGTCGTGTTTCTTTTCTGTTTCTTTGTCCGGTTTTCAGTTCACATGCATAGGTTCGTTCGTGGTTGTGTTTCCGTCTGTTCTGGGTCTGTTTTTGAAAGAGCTTCGGCCATCGTGCCTGCCTTGTTTTGTTTCTGTTTATTTTGGAAATAAAGCATTACCAAAAATGGATCAAGCTTGCTTCTGTGCCTCCTGCACGAACACGCCACGGCGTCCCGTGACAGAAAACCGGACCCACAAAAGAGGCACAGAGGACAGAGGGAGAGCAGCGTGCGAGCCCCAGTGGGAGGAGCGTCTCCTGGGCGAGCTCGCCGCTCTCTCCTGGGAGAGCATCGCCGCAGACAGGGCGAGGTTCCCCGAGCACCTATGGTGGGAAGACGAGGACGGCTTCCCGGGTGAGGGGAGCTGGTCTCAGCCCCGGCGTGAGCCCGTGGGATCGAGCCACATCACATGGAGGGACCGCCCGTACGGATGGAGCTCCAGAGAGGACGACGAGGGTGATCCGAGCAGCTGGGATAGCAGGTGGGTTGATGGTGTTCGTGGATCCTCCCGCTCCTGCTTCAGCCGTGGGAGAGACGGGCTTAAGGCTCGTTATTAAGCGAGATGGTCCTCCCACGGCTCGGAGAAGCAGGGGCCGAGGCAGATCGCGACACCGCCGTCTCAGGCCATGGAGGGGCTGCCGAGTCTGCGGGAGCAGCTCGAGGGGATGGTAGCCGGTGTGGCTAACTGGCCAGCCGCCACGAGAGGGACAAGCCTCGCCGGAGCAAGGGAGCCAAGCCCGGCTGCCACGGGTGGGTGGAGCCCGGCTGCCACGGGTGAGTGGAGCCCCGCTGCCGCTGCGTCCCTGGAGGGAGAGGCTCCAGTCCCAGCTCCTCGTCTGCTGCTGCTGCAGGCTCCGACCCCAGCACCTCAGGTTGTGAAGGCCCTGTCCTGGAGCTTCAGGCTCCCAAGCCAGCTCCGCGCCTGCAGCAGTCCCCGACGCCAGCTCCGTGTCTGCAGCGCCCTGCGACGCCCGCTCCTGTCGCGGAGGCACCCGCTCCTGTCCCGGAGGCGCCCGTTCCAGTCCCGGAGGCGCCCGTTCCAGTCCCGGAGGCGTCCGTTCCAGTCCCGGAGGCGTCCATTCCTGGGGTCCCGGAGGGCCCTTCTCCCGTTCCTGGAGCTCCTAATGCGCCTCCTGCTCCAGCGCCCGCTCCTGGGGGGAAACTTTCCCCTGAAATGTTTTGGGGGGGCGCTATAGGGCTCCACCGTGGGACAGTAGGACCAAAGGGGGTGGGGCCCCAGACTATTCGGGAGGGGCTTCAGGGTGGAGCCCGGCCCCGACGGCATCGGAAGGGCCCCTGCCTGTTGTCCGCCTCCTCCCCGCCTCCTCCTTCGTTTTTAGTGTGGCACTCCGGTGTTGAGCCTTTGAGGGGACTCTTATTTTGACTGGGGGCGTGGCAGCAGACTCGGCCATACTGGCCATTTGTTGTGGGACAATTATTATTTCAGGTGTTTTGTGTTATCACGGGGATTATAAGGTCATGTTTGTTCACGTTTTCTTTGCCGGGTTTTCAGTTTTCACATGTGTAGGTTCCGTCGTGGTTGTGGTCTTCCTGTCTGTTCTTGGGTTTTGTTTTGTGAAAAAGCATCGGCCCTCGTGCCTTTTGATTTGCTTTCCTTTGTTTATGTCTGGAATAAAGTACCCTGTGATGGAGGATCAAGCCTGCTTCTGTGCCTCCTGCTTGAACACGCCACGCCAACCCGTGACATCAATGGTGAGGATTGGTTAATGATTGGTTAATCATTCGTTAATGGTCATCATGTGACTGATGCAAGCCAGATCCTTTTATTTCGCTAAATTGTGATTAATAGTTAAATGTTATTGTTGAAGGGCACAGTTGGGACTCCACACGCGCACACACATAAAAAAATGCCTCAAGAAAAGGGCACTTTGGGTACCCAAGAGGAAAGGAGCAGGAGCACTTTCCAAAATACCTGAACTTTGATTCTCTAAGTATATTTGAGAAAAGGAAATCTGTCCCTTATTTTAGATTTTTTTATTGATGGAATATTCCATTTTTTGATGCATGCTGACACAAAAATATTTGCTGCATAAAAAGAATGCTCATCACGCTCACATGCCTCATTCCCAGTTTTCCTCAAGTAGTTCTTTAAAACGTCAAAATCGTATGTCAAAGTTACAGCTGCAAGAGTCAAAGAGCAAAAGTGGGTGAAAAAGTGTAAGTAAGCCCGAAAAATGCTTCCCTAACATGGAACAGGACAATACCGCCGTGTAATCCATTTATTTACCAAAGTAACTAATCTTATTATCACCTATTTTAACAGTAACTGTAACAGAATACAGTTACTCATCATTTCTATTGTAATTACGTAACACCAGTACATGTATTCCGTTACTCCCCAACACTGGCTCTATAGTGTTTGTCTACTGAAACCAAGCTTCCCTGAACAATAAAAGATCAAGTACAAAACAGCATAGACAACAACCATCTAAACTCATGCAGGAAGCTTGCAGACGCAGATCTTGAACTCCACTCACTCATGGCAAAGGCAGCAAGATTACTTGTGAGGGGCTAGAGAATAAGTAATGACAGGGCCTGTTTATCTATCAAACTAAATAGCACTCTCTCTCATACTACTGTGTACTCATAGCACACACCTGGAACAGACAGAAACCTGTAAACCAGTGATAGCTGATCATTCACTCTGGATCATTCTGTTTTCTATTAAAATAGGAGTTCAACGAACAGGGCAGGAGATAATTCCGGTATCTTTTACATCTCTATTGAGAAGAAAAGCTGGTCTTATTTATACCCCATAAATGGACGAACAGGCTGCAAATGTACATTTAAACAACTTACACACAGAACACCAGCGTTCCAGTCTCTATAAACTGTATCTGCAGGGACCGTAAGAAGAAAAGTGCTGCATGGTGTGTGTGGTCTATTTCTCACCTCAACTTCCTTTCCTATGGGCAACCAACATGTTACAATATATCACACACACAGTCAAAACTGAAGATTCCAGGAAAGACGGAACATCTGCCACTAAAACCAACAAAAAATGGAAATGAACGAGGACATTTATGTGAATTCTGAAATCATAGAAGTCAACAAACTGACTGATTCAGGCAGAAGGAGGAAATTATATGAGCTTTATTATTTTACTTTTATGAAGGACCTAATCTAAATCGTCATTCTTTACAAACTGTATCTAAGAATGTAGTACATATTTCTACACTGCAGGGATCAGATGCTACAGACTGGCACTGGTGTTACTGAGGCTGCTGTGTGTTCTCCTACTGGGTGCCATTCAGTGGCGGCTCCTGGTCAATATTTTTGGTGAAACAAACCACCCTTCACCCCCAGTGTGCGCCGCGAAACAAACTCAGCACCTCGCCGAACCCTGGGCAGCTTGATTTTCTTGCCCTAAGTACCTACTTCA
>JBBPCY010000109.1:30409171-30430173 GCA_037974405.1 Brachyalestes nurse | reverse complement strand
GCAGTTAGCTCACGTAACTTTGAGAACCAGCTTCTGCTTAAGATAAATAAGGACCAAGGGCGGAGCTGTGGGGTGGCTGGGGATGGCCATGGTCGTCACTATTTTTTTTTCCTGCACTGCAACGTTTCTACCCAGGCACTTTTGCTGTGCACACACTTTTGCTGCAATCACTCATTCCAAATATTGTTGCGGTGTGTGCTTTAAGTGCCTTAAATAAACCGGTCATTTTGAGCCGGCGCGAATCCTGCCGCCCCCCCATCTCCCCTGGAACGACAGGGAGAGGGACCGGTCTGGGCTCAAAATGGCCGGGCTGATTTTTTGTCCCAGTCCAGTCCTGGTGCCACCCCAAACATAATCACTGATCCACTCAGGCCACCCCAAATGACTGACATTTGTTTTGATGCCAGTCAGCCTATTTGTCTGCTTAAAGTGGTATTGCTGTTTTATAGCCACTGTTATGGACCTGTGATGTAAAGCTGGAGTTATGTTAATTGTTTCCATTCCAGCTGCATTCACAAAGGTTGAGTTGGCAGCTTCCTTCAAATATATAGTACATACATATACCTTTTGTGTAGGTGATTAGTGTACAATTTACAAAAAAGAGGCTTTCTTTATCAATCGGGTTGTGTTTCATTCTGTAACATTCTACCCTATTCCTTATACTACACCTTCTACAAGCAAGTTAGATGCATTAGGTTTTGTAAGTGTGGTGGCAATAAATCAACAATGCAGTGAAAAATATACTTTTAATACTTAAGCATTTTTGGAAACAATTACTTCAGTACTTTTACTTAAGTGAAATTTGACTGTATGATTTTTACTTGTATTGGAGTAACATTTGACGAGTGGTATCTGTACTTTCACTTAAGTAATGAAGTTAGGTACTTTGTCCGCCTCTGATTATGACTTTGACTTATACACTTAAGCTTTGTTAGATCTTTTACAAATTTTTAAAGGAAAGGTGACACATGTAACAGGACTTTTCTGTCTAAAATGACATAGGCATTGTATCATTTGAACAAGTTTTGAACAAGTCTTCAAAATTGCTTTTTGTGAGCGTATACATATGGTCTAATATTGGATGCTTTCCCCATTGCCGCTACAGTTTATTTGTAATAAGGGGCTTCTGAATTCACTATGATTCACTGCATTTGTGAAATTAATGTTTTACCTCTCTCTCTCTCTCTCTCTTCATACATATAAAACAGCATGAGGACTTATATATCTTTCTGGTCAACCTGTATTCACTTTATTAGACTAAATGTGGGGCTTATACATCAAATTTGTATCCCTTATATGTCAGCACCTACAATATGATATTCATCAGTGTTTGGGTGTTTAAAATGTAGTCTTTTTCTGAATAGCAGTACATTTACTGAAAATTAGTATAACAATATCTTGGCAACAACAATTTATATAAGAGAATTTGAACAAATTCAGCCTATCAACTTGAATGAAAATGTGGATAAATAGACATCCCACAAGAGGAAATGTGGGTGCTGGAAGAATAGCCATAAATGTAAAAATACATTGTATTTGAAAGACATTATCAGTGCTATTTTCAAGCCTTTATTCATTGTTTTTTCTCTATAGCCAGCAACAGAGAGGGACAAGATTGACAGCAAGTCCATTTCCTCCAAGAATAGCATGATTTATCTGGAGGCGCCTGGACTGACCACTAAAACAGCCAGCCAGCTCAGCGTCCTCACCACAGCTATGGAAGGTACCACTGAAGAGCTAGAACCTCAGGCTTGCTCTGTTTCTGCCCGCACTGCTTTTGCTTCCACTCCTCCTAATGTTTGGTGTTAACTATATGTTTTTGTGATTTCGTTTTTGGACATAATCAGTGATGTTTGGTTTTTGAGATGATGTAGTACTCTTTGCCACCACTGAGTGGAGCAGCTGTTGCCATTTCTTCATTACTGAGATGCACACACACTGCCACTTGTTGTTTTAGTGAGTGTGTGTGTGTGTGTGAGTGTGTGTGTGTATGTGTCTCTGTGTGTGTGTGTGGTTGTGGGTGTATGAGTGTGTGTGGTTGTGGGTGTGTGTATGTATGTGTGTTTTTGAGAGTGTGTGTGTGTGTGTGTGTGTGTGTGTGTGTGTGTGCATGCATGCGTGAGATGTGTGAAGTCCCAGCAGTTAGATTTGAAATACGCTGGGCTTAGACAGTCAGAAGAGTGGGCCTGCACTCTAACCTGAAGTGTAATTGCGGAGATTAGTGTGCACTGATTAAAAATCTGTCCCTGCACTAAGTGTGTATTGTCTGGAGTTCAGAGCACGGGAGGAGAGGTCAAGCATATTGTATGTGGATAAAGCCCTGTTGACATACCCTGAAGGGTGCTAAGCTTCAGGCTATTTCAGCGCCAAGGGGGCCGAGTTTAGATACGGCTGTTTTTTATTCTGTCCTCTTGTTGCCCACCGGTTATTTTAACAAGGATTTTAATAAATGACTACATGTAAACACATTTACAGGGGTAGGAAACGTTTGAGTCATTCTAGTTCATTACTATTATTTAGGAAGATTTGTACTTATTTTATGAGTTACAATATTTAGGCCTTGTCAATTTTTAAAATCTTTCTCTTGCAAATTTCATCTCCATGAAACAGAACAGCCCCCCAACTGTGATTTTTTGGGAAACTTCCTCTCATGAAATTACATGTTTTGTTTATTTCCTAATTGCAAACAAGTCAGAACATCTTCTAGAGCGGGGTTCCCAATCCCAGTCCTGGAGACCCCATGCTTCATATTTTTGCTACTTTCCACACCTGACCCAGCCAACGCAGAGCGTGTTAATTAGTTAATGAGCTGTGCTAGATGTACTTGATGAGATGGCGCACGTAAATGTGCATAGTGTGGTGTTGCCAACACTGGAGCTGGGAATTCCCGTTCCACAAGGAACAAACTTTAATATGGCATTTTTCAGCATTTGAAATAAACATGTGGAAAAAAATAAAATAAAGCCAAAAAAAAAAAGACCACATTTAATATTAACATTTTTCCACTATGCAAAATTCAGTGCTAAGTTACTTCAAAGTGTTCCTGTTTCACTCAAAAAAATAACAAAATCCTTACAAATCATTAGCAAACCAAACTTTTGCCTATATGTTACTTTGGCTTTTTACAAGGACCAGTAATGCAGTTCAGTTAATACTGTACACACCATCTTGTAAGTATTTTGACTTTCACTTGAGTAAATTGCTCTGGCTCCACACTTACACTTTGATCAACCACTACATATTTTTTAAATTAATTGATGTCATGATTTTCTGTTAGCCCAGAAGTCTTGTTCAGTAAAAGTAATCACAAACAGAATAATGAAATACTATCACATGTGATTTGATGGTTGATGATTGTGAATGAGACAGTTACTCATCCTCTTTTCTCAGAGTTGGAGGAAGCCCAGAGACCTTGTCCTCCAGGCTGGTATAAGTTTGCTGATATCTTCTTGAAGTGGGACTGCTGTGTGCCCTGGATAGTCTTCAAGAAATGGGTTCTTTTCGTGGTAATGGATCCTTTTGTGGACCTGGGCATCACGATTTGCATTGTACTCAACACACTCTTCATGGCTATGGAGCACTACCCCATGAGTCCCGAGTTTGAGCATGTGCTCACTGTCGGCAATTTGGTAGGTAATCTGCTTACAGAGCAACTACTTTTATACTCCATTATTTTTGTCACAGTGTAATGTGAGACAGTACAAATGTCTGAAATGTAAAATGTGCACATAGTATCTGTGCTTGCTTGAGCAATTATTTACTATATTCTGAGATACTATATACCATGTAATTTATCATATTCATTCACTTGAATGTGATTTTTAATGACACAACAAATAAAACAATTTCATTGCGATTAAAAGAATAAAATTACATATTATCAAACCAACAGTGGGTATTAGATGTTCATCCCAGGTATAGCTACACACATTCAATCACTTCAGATCAGTTGTAGGACATGAATGTGTTGAGTAGTTCAAATTACACAAGACTTTTTTGTGATTGAATGTATCTCACACTGCTGATTACAAACCACTCCTGCTTTTGGCCGTCAGGTGTTTACTGGCATCTTCACGGCTGAAATGGTGTTTAAGCTCATTGCCATGGACCCCTACTACTACTTCCAGGTGGGCTGGAACATCTTTGACAGCATCATTGTCACTCTCAGCCTGGTGGAGTTGGGGCTGGCCAATGTGCAGGGTCTGTCTGTCCTCAGGTCCTTTCGTTTGGTAAGTCTGAACCAGAACCCTATTACAGTTTTCCCCTACGGAGTTGCTATTCGGAATTCGCAGCCTCAGACATTTGTGGATTTTTTTCTTAGAACCCAACTAATAATTGTTGCTTTTTTGTGGCAATATATAATTTTCATGCATTTTAGTGCTAAATTATTAATACAAATATAATTTACTAATTTTGTAAAATAAATATTAACGTAAATTCAGCTAAATTTCTACTTAAAATGTGCCCTGCGAATTTCAGCGGTCGACTGTATATCAAAGAAATACTTAGTACTTTGCTCAAGGGTAACTCAGTGGTGCTACTGACAGTCCTGAGATTCAAACCTTCAAACAAACTTCTGATCACAATGGAACTCTCTAACCACTAAGCCACCGTTTACAGCTGCAGACACAGCCTCTACTGTTCTGGGAAGACTTTAAATGTTGGAACATTGCTCTGAGGATTTGATTATAGCTTTAATGAGGTTAGGTCTGATGTTGGATGACTACTTTGGATCACAAATGGCATTCCAACTCACCCCAAAAGTATTAAATGGAATTCCATCACTGCAAAGAACACAGCCCCCCATATCCCCTTCTTGTTAACACTTGCCATTGAGCATGGTGACCTCATGTGTGTCCCATCCTATTAAAAGTGCTTTTTATAGAGATCAAATAAATTGTTTGTGCAACTGAATGTTTGGGTCATCAACAGATGCATCTTAACCACGTTCACTGATTAGAAGGAATGTCTAGACGCTTTGGACACATTACAGAGAGCATACTGATTTGTTTGATCTGTGTTTCTCTGTGTTTTGTTTTTTGTCTTTTTTCTGTTGGTTGATGTTAATTGATGTGTGTTGTTCATGTTTCTGTCTGGCATTTTTGCTTTGTCTTTACATGTATACATACGTGGGTGTCTGTGTCCTTGTGTCCTTGCTGGTTGTGCTGGAGATAGCTGCGTGTCTTCAAGCTGGCCAAATCCTGGCCCACACTCAACATGCTGATCAAGATCATTGGCAACTCTGTGGGAGCTCTGGGGAACCTGACCCTTGTGCTGGCGATCATTGTCTTCATCTTCGCCGTGGTGGGCATGCAGCTCTTTGGCAAAAGCTACAAGGACTGCGTATGCAAGATTGCGCAGGACTGTGAGCTGCCTCGATGGCACATGAACGACTTCTTTCACTCCTTCCTCATCGTCTTCCGCATCCTGTGTGGCGAGTGGATTGAGACCATGTGGGACTGCATGGAGGTTGCTGGTGCAGGCATGTGCCTGGTTGTCTTCATGATGGTCATGGTCATAGGAAACCTGGTGGTGAGTACACTGGCCACAGCCATTAGTTAAGTAGTGTGGGGGAAAATTGAAACTGGATACTAATATAAGGAATAGAAGTTGAAACATAAATTGTCCCATAAATATAGGTATTCAGCCCTTCCCCAACTTTCCTCAGTGTTGAGACATGCATGATTAGCAACAATTTGTGCATGTCATTAGGGGTGTAATGGTACACAGATGTCATGGTTCGGTACGTACCTCGGTTTTGGGGTCACGGTTCGATTTGGGTTGCTTCAACAGGAAGAAGCAACAAATCCCCAGTGCTTGGTTTTTTCTGTTTATTTTGAACAGGCAGTAGTATTTGGTCACAAGAAAGTAAGTGAGATGGCTAAACGTTTTGAAGGTCGCTGTTCCATATGAAACTGTTACAGAGCATGTTCCAACCATGCATGCTGGGATACGTAGTTTTTCAGGGGTGTGTAGTAGTGCGGGGAAGTTTCTCTGAGTTTCTTTTCATAGCCGCGCCATTCGCGAGTGCTTTTTTTGAAAAAAGAAAATAAAAGCTCCCATTCTGAGGAAGAAAAGCACAGACCTAGCGCCCGTCTCATCTCATTTTTGGACCTGCTGAGCGAACGATGCCGGGCTAGCTGCCGCTAACACCGAGGCAAGAAGGCAACAAAACTCACACAAATAAATTTAGTTCCGCATTGCTTTAAATCGCGTCTTCTCTGTCGTACCGTGTATTCTCCGTACGACATCATGTACCGAACCGTGACCCATGTACCGTGATGGTTCGGTATGAATACATGTACCGTTACAGTCCTACATGTCATGTATGTCCTCCGCTGTTAGTGTAAAGTCGTAAATCCACTCATTGCACCAGATCATTGGAACCAGCGGTCTAACCTTTTGCCACAAAGTAGAATGGAAAATAGTAGTGCATTGAAAGTGAATCATAATTTATTTACTTTTTTTCTATTGAATGTCTGTATAAAAATGTTGGGCACATGTGAACTTTTGCCTTTGGGGGTCTTTGGGGGAGGGTTTCAATTTCAGCTATCATTCTAACACCAGTCACTCAACTTTCCTTTAAACAAATGTCATTTTAGCATCAGTTAACAACAACTGAGCTCCTAAAGTGATGTGTTGCATTTCTGGCCTGCTAACTAAGCTAATGTTAGCTCGTTTACCATGCTATGTTAACAACCTTGCTCTCTCAGAAATAAGGATAATGGACTGGATCTGTAGCTTGCTAGATAAGCTAATGCTCCGCAGGCTACAAATCCAGACTCTATGAAACAATTAAAATTTTTCTGTCACTCCATCACAGGTGGCTCAACTTCACTTTGTCAGATTTGAGTCATTTAACTTGTGCTACAGTTGTGTTGTGCAGACCTGTTCTTGTGGTAGCTAAGTGAATGCAAATCAGCTCTCCTCTCTTAATTAGAGTAATCAAAAATGCACTGGAGCATGAATGGGTAAGTTTCATCTGTGTGTGTGTACGAGAGTGAGAGAGAGAGAGTTGTTTTTTGTTGACGTGTTAAGTTGGTGAGACGGAAGCGATCCTGCTTTCTTCATGTGTAATGTTACAGAACAAGGACATACGGATGAGTTGTTAGCAGCTGAGCGCATCGCTGCTGCATTTGCGGCCTTGACCAAACTCATTTCCTGTCGGGATATTCATAGAGTGGAAAGGAAATGGCTTATGATAGTGAGCTAACAAAAGCATCGCCCGCCAACGCAAGCCAAGACTAACACAGGTGCTGCGGTGGGCCCACACATACACACTTCCCAGCTGCAGTTCTTCAGGAGGAACAGTGCAGCAGAACTAAGCGCTGTTTCTCCAATAGTGACTTCTATTTAAGTCATATGACTTAAACAGTGGTTCTGACCTTGGCTATGTGATAAGATCCAGCTCAAATGAGTGCCTTGGCACACAGGGAACAAACACAGACAGCTGAGAAGCACAGCAGCAGAAGCTGGAGCTCCAGTATACGGCAGCTGCTCGCCGTACGCAGCATGGCACATCAGCAAAATCCTCTAATTGATGGACAGCAGAGTAATCAGGCGGAGTCCACATACTGAAGCAGGGTGTAACTTGTTGTGACTGGAATGGTGGTTGAAATGGCATGGGTCACCCACAGCAGAGCTCGGTTGGCTTTATTTTGTAATGTGCTTATAATGTCACCAGTAATGCTGCTGATTGCCTTACAACATTATAAACACAGTCACTTTGATGCGTGTTTCCCTTTACCTGGATTTTGTTCTCAGTGTGTGGGCAGTTTGGAAAGTGAACCCACTTTCACAGCAGCCATTCAATACAGGTTTCACTTGTTTTGGAAGTTCCTCACTTGAAATCTCCTTTATAACTTTGATAGCGTATTTTGCCATTTAACCAGTTATTTCATATTCATTGGTAAGCAAACAAGTCTACATTTAGGGAAAGTGTTAATATTTTTTTAAAAAATGTTTTTAGTATTGTGGGAAAAGTGCATATTTTTCTGATATCAAACAAGCTGCAGTCAGGACTTGGCATGGCTATCTTTGAGGAGAGTTAGGGACCATTTGGGCAAATTTTCTATTTGCAATTTTGCTGACCAATGCCATGACTGACATTTAAATTTGATTAAAATGAATTGTTTCATTTCATATTTCCTAATTCATTAAATCCATTTTAATATACTCATTTCATTTGTAATATACATCCATCCTGCAGCACATTCCAAAAAAAAGAATGTAATACTTATGTGATTTCAAACAGGTAATGTCAACAGGTGCTTGTAATCATGATTTGGAATAAAATCAGTATCTACGAAAGTCTTTGAGGAGCAAAGATGGGCAGTGGATCTCCAGTTTGTCAACAAATGCCTGGGAAAATTGTTGAAATGTTTTAAAAACGATGTTCCTTGAAGAAAAATTGGAAGGGCTTTGCATATTTCTCCCTCTACAGTATAATATCATTAAACATTTCAAGGAATCTGGAGGAATTTCAGTGAGTAAAGGACAAGGCCGCAAGAATATGCAGAACAAGAATCGTCCTTCATCAATAGCTGATAGGACCACATGGGCAGCCATTAATCTGACAGACTTTGGTCAAGCACTATAATACAGTGTTAAATTCACAAATGTCAAAATGTCAAAAACTTTACTGTGCAAAAAAGAAACCTTATGTTAACTATGTCCAGAAGCGGCCTCAACGTCTCAGGGCTCAGAGGCGTCTGGGATGGACCTTTACACAGTGGAAATGTGTATTGTGGTCACAGTAATCAGTACTCCAGATCTTTTTAGGAAGAAATGGCGCAGACCAAATGGGGCTGGTATGGGGCTGTGTCAGTAATTTATCAAAGGTAAATTATACTTTTCTGATGGGGTCATTAATGCAGAAATGTATGTTAAGGTTTTGGAGCTACAGATGACGTCTTCTCCGGGGATGTCCTGACTTGTCACCATAGAGAATGTGTGGAGAATTTTGAAACTAAAAATGACCCTGACCCCTTATTGTTGCAGGACGAATGTGACAAACTAACCCCTGAAACGCTTCATTGCTTGGTATACTCAGTGCCAAAAAGTTTTTTAAGTGTTCTGTGAAGGAATGTCAATACTGTATTAGAAAGTAGTAAATGCTTTACCATCCTAACGTTTTCTGGAATGTGTTGCAAGCCTGAAATGCAGGGCTGGATGTATGTTAACAAATGAAATGATCAGACAATGCGTGACTTTTCTTAAGTTCACACTGAGGCATTAACAACTCAAGTTGACTAGTCGGTCAGCAAAGCAGTCGGTCAACGCTGAGCAGAGACTGCATCGCGTACACACGCGAGGGCAGAGAGAGGGGAAAAAACACATCACTAGTCAACTTCTCTCAGGGGATGTCGACTTGTGCCTCTGAAGTCGATTAGTCGACTAGTTGACTTTTGTGTTAGTGCCCTAGTTCACACTGTCTGCAATGAAATACAAATCTGAGTACGTTTAAGAGTAATGGTGGTTTTTAATTAGCATTTTCCATTTTGTCCCAACTTTTTCTGATTTGGGGTCGAACCTCCCTACGATGAATGACCTCGTAGGGATATATTATGCAAAACTCACTTTAGTTATAATAGGTCTATGGGCTATACAAAAATGTTCATGAAGCTCTTTGCAAAAAATCACTCTCATCTAAAGAGATATCAACAGGTTTATTCTTCACAGTATCATTCCCTTTTGAAATTTAGATGGAGGGCCCAGTGTGACATCCCAATGGGCCAATTTGCATAGAACTGCCCCTCATCTGTCGAGACCCCGCCCACTAGATTAGATGAAGATCCGCCATTTTGTCTGCTAGCGCTACGGCTACAGGCAAAGGCAGGTCACACGTTAAGTGGTGTGTTGTTTCTACAAAAAACAGCACAATCCCTCCACTTTCTCCCAGACAAAGAAAACAGAAGGACTGCGTGACTCCATTTCATTTTCGATGGCCGTGTCCCAGCAACAATCGGTTTCGTTCCACCTTAAAAAATTCCATCTTAAGTATTTAAGGTGGAACGGAAACTTCGAATAAGGAGCTGTGAATAAGGAGCTAACTTCAGTGTAGTGGGGAATCTGTACCTGCTGTCTGTGACAAGTCAGCAGATGAGGGAGATGTAAGTACTTTCAAATAATACGTTTCAAATAATAACTTTCGTTTCGTTATGAGCAGTGGTGGGGGTGAGCGGAGCATGGGATGGGTGGGGCGTGGCCAACAACAACTTATTTGCAGAAAAGGGACAGAGCACTGAAACGTCTTGTTTTGAACGGGACTGAAACTGTGAAGAATAAACGTGGTGATATCTCTTTATTTGAGAACTTCATGAACATGTTTTGTATAGCCCATAGACCTATAACTTGTTTTTTTTTTAAAGTGAGTTTTGCATAATATATTTCCTTTAACTTTTAATGTAGTAACTTTTGGTGAGAGAACTTTTAGAGGCAGACATCTGGTTCCATTCACCACCGCTGTGAACAATTTGGACTGGATAAGGATCGTTTCAGACCCAGCCACTCTGAATGACTTTGATCATATCTCCATGACTGAATTGCTCAGACATTTGGAAATTCTGTGAAATTCTTTATATTAACCTAAATTTTTGCTGGGAAACTAAAAATTGTTTCTGAATAAAAGCAACATTGACAATGCTGAATCTATTTCAGTTGTAGCCCTCCATTTCCACTGTCGATTGTGATATTCTTGATTGCACGAGAGAGAGCCGTAGAAGTGAGTTGAGCCATAGTTTTCTTTGGATTAAAACTTCGTTTTAATGCATATCATTTCTCTTTCCCTTTCCGTTTTCTCTCTCTCTAACTCTGTCATTCCAATTTTGGATCCTTCTGCTTGTTTTACTTTGCTTGATTTCTTTCTCATAAACACAGAGACCCTATAGCAGCCTCTTTAAGCTGCTGTAACCATCTAAAGCAAGGAAATAGGAACCCAGGGCTGAGTTTAGACACTAAAGATAGATTCCCTCCAACAGGCCTGCAGACACCATAAAATGGATTGACTCCTTGTCAGTACAGACATGTCATAAACCTAATACCTGTTAAGAATACCAGTTACACCATTTATGATTTAAAATAATCAGCTTTTATTGCTAAGGGGCCAGTGACGTCAGGTTAATTTGTAAAGTGTGGTTCAGACAAGTTAGCCATGAAGAGGTCCACCACATAGTTCAAATGTAGATCTCTACATCCTCAAGAGGTAGCATCCAACCACTCTAACCTGTAATATTTTTGTCTTATTGTCTCTCTCTCAGGTGCTAAACCTGTTCCTTGCCCTGCTGCTCAGCTCATTCAGTGGAGACAATCTTTCAGCAGGCGATGACGATGGCGAGATGAACAATCTTCAAATCGCCATCAATCGCATCACCAGGGGCATAAATTGGATCAAAGCCTTCTTTGTTGGCCTGGTCCAGCGGATCCTGGGTAGAAAGCCTCCTAATGATGATGGAGGAGGAGGAGCAGGGGAAGGGGACAAAAAGGACACTCTTGCCTTAAACCACCTCGATGGAGGAAAGATGGCAGATGGTTTGAGCAACTGTCTGGATTCTCAGACCCTTAATGTTCCCATTGCCAAGGGGGAGTCTGATGCTGAAGATGATGACGAGTCTGACGATTCATCAGATGAAGGGAACAAGAGTGAAAAGAGGGTACTCCACTACTATACTGATTCCTCCTCAGACTTTCTGCCTTTTGCAGGAATGGTGTTTTAATCACTAGTTTGTCTTTCAGCATCTGTCTCTCTTTCTCTCTCTCTTTCTCTATCTCTCTTCATGGGTCAGGGCTCCCTCAACGATGAAGACTCTTCAGTGTGCAGCACAGTGGACTACAGGCCTCCAGAGCCCCCGCCTGAGGAAGAGGAGGAAGAGGAGCCAGAGCCTACTGAACCAGAAGATTGTTTTACTGAAGGTCTGTGGCTTAGTTGCGCTGTACACTTTTCTTTTTTCCTGTCATATATTGTTTATTTAATCAGACACAATTTATGGTAGATTGACACATATAGAAACCCAGGAGACGTAATCATTTAACTTTAAAAAGTGTTTCAAAGACTTTCATTTGTTACCTCTCTGTCTCGTATGGTAGGCTGTGTTACGCGATGTCCATGTCTCAATGTGGACATCACACAGGGGAGGGGAAAGAGTTGGTGGAATCTGCGCAGAACCTGCTTTACCATTGTGGAGCATGACTACTTTGAGACCTTCATCATCTTCATGATTCTGCTCAGTAGTGGAGCGCTGGTATGTTTTAGGAGAATTACACGTACTGACCCATAATACCCATCCTCACAATAGCCATAATAAACTACACCCATCCTATGCATGATGATTTTTTATGTTTGCACTTAAATTATATTTTTTATCCCTAAGGCCTTTGAGGATATCTATATTGAGCGCCGCAGGGTGATCAAGATCATCTTGGAGTATGCTGACAAAGTGTTCACATATATATTCATAGTAGAGATGCTGTTGAAATGGGTTGCATATGGCTTTAAAACCTACTTCACCAATGCCTGGTGCTGGCTGGACTTTCTTATTGTTGATGTGAGTTCATCATTCCTTTTTAAAACTGCAATCTGTCTATCTCCATGGTTATGTAGTACATATTTCTTTCATTTAAAATGGTTGTCTGTTTTTCATTCTGTTCTTTTTCAGGTGTCACTTATCAGTTTAACTGCCAATCTGTTGGGCTATTCTGAGCTGGGACCAATCAAATCCCTCAGAACTCTCAGGGCTCTTCGACCTTTACGCGCCCTGTCTAGATTTGAAGGAATGAGGGTGAGAACCTCACAGTGTATGTGTGGGTGTGTATCATTTGTTTGTCTCAGTGCAGGTCTTGATACCCATCTCTTTGGCTGACTATCCCTCAGGTGGTAGTGAACGCGTTAGTGGGCGCCATTCCTTCCATCATGAACGTGCTGCTCGTGTGTCTAATCTTCTGGCTCATCTTCAGTATCATGGGGGTCAACTTGTTTGCGGGAAAGTTCTACCGCTGCATTAACACCACCACGGAGGAGCTTTTTCCCCTAGATGAGGTGAACAACAAGAGCGAGTGCATGGACCTAATGTACACTAATGAGGCGCGCTGGGTCAACGTCAAAGTCAACTACGACAATGTGGGCCTGGGCTACCTCTCCTTGCTGCAAGTGGTGAGCTTTCTCATGTTTTGTTAGACTGTTCTGAAATATGTAAATTCCTAGAGAATTACAAAATGAAAACAAAACACTGTAGTGTTGTATCGTTGCATCGTCGTATCATGAGTTGCACTGGCACCAATATTGTCACTTAAATATTAGCACCGGTAATAGAGAACACCTAGAAGGTGAAGCAATTTCTGACTGATAGATAGACCATAACTGAGGCAAGCAATATGTCAATGGTAGAGGATAATTTTTAGTCTGAGACAATCAATAGTAATAAAAGGTCAATTATTGTTAGTATTAGTTTTGTCATAGGCTTCATACCAGTATGCCATAAATAAGCACCGATAATGCAACATACAAACAGTATAAAATCTGCTAAAATCTGCATCTGTCGCAGTGTAGACTTGATCTTAGGTCCTGGTCTGCTACTGACAACGTCGATGACTGTAATTTTTACCTAAAGTATAAGGGATATATGAGAGAAATTTCTTTGATTTATAGCCATTTTTTCTGAGTCCAGTAAAGTCACTTTGTGCTTCAGTGTATGTTCCTATGGGTTACATATATATTTTCTGTTTTGTTTTTATTGTTTTTCACCATCAAAATATTTTACATTTGCATAAATATGTAGTGGGGCTTTCCAGAATATTCGGTTTTCGTTAAGCAACAAACATGGTAAATGTTGTGAATTCAAACTCAGTACGATGAATTTGTGAAACAGAGCAAATGTGGGGTACATTTCATGTCTTGTCTTTTTTCCTTGCTTCAGAGGGTATAAGGTAATGCTGCACATTGAACTTATTACTGTATAGTTTTTGGTGGGCCATCACTCAATGATGCTTTTCTTGTAATAGGCTACATTCAAAGGCTGGATGGACATTATGTATGCTGCAGTGGATTCCAGAGAGGTACTGATTCATCTGTCTTTCAGTTTGTTTGCATTGTACTATATAGACGACATGATCTGACTTTTCGGATTGAGAAACAATCTGGAAGAGCGCTTTCAGTGCGTTGTTTCATAATTTGTTTATGAAATTGGAGCATACTATGGCATGCATGTTTTATTGGATTCTTTTGGTTCTTACAGGTAGAGGAGCAGCCATCCTATGAGATTAACCTCTACATGTACCTGTACTTTGTCATCTTCATCATATTTGGCTCCTTCTTCACCCTCAATCTCTTCATCGGTGTCATCATTGACAACTTCAATCAGCAAAAGTCAAAGATGAGTACCATTTCTTTGTAGCTCAGTATCCTATGCATTTTGACCTAGTGGGTAGGATACTTGCCTCTGAACAAGAGGTCATGGGTTTGAATCCTACCTTCAGCACACCACCACTGGGGTCCTGAGCAAGACGTGTAACCCAAGTTGCTCCAGGGAGACTGCCCCCTGTAGTTAGGGAATGGTAGTCGCTTTGGATAAAAGTGTCTTCTAAATGCCATAAATGTATAATATAGTGAGAAGACAATGGAAATGCCTGCGCAAGGTGGGACAGAAGAGGGTGAAGACTAAGGCCAAAACTCAAGACACAGGGTGAGCACATGGCACATGTAAAGGCCAGGCACAAGGCAGGGGCAGAATGTTCCACTATCAACAGAAAGTAATTATGTGTGCCTTGTTTGTTCTTTACTTTGGAGGAGAAGATCTCTTCATGACAGAGGAACAGAAGAAGTACTACAATGCCATGAAGAAACTGGGCTCCAAGAAACCAGTCAAACCTATACCACGTCCCTCGGTATGCAGAGCATTTTACTATGCATTTATTCTGTTCTTATTTAATCTTTATTTTTCATGGCTCCTTAATGATATTTCTCTTCCAGAATATGATCCAGGGCGTGGTGTTTGACTTCATCAGCCAGCAGTTCTTTGATATCTTCATCATGGTGCTCATTTGCCTTAACATGGTGACCATGATGATAGAGACGGATGATCAGAGTACAGAGAAGGAGGATGTCCTTTACCTGATCAATCTTGTCTTCATTGTTGTTTTCACTGGGGAATGTGTCCTTAAGATGTTTGCCCTTCGACATTACTTCTTCACCATTGGATGGAACGTCTTTGATTTCATCGTCGTCATCCTTTCTATAGCTGGTACGTTTCAAGAATGTCATTTTGATGACGGTTTACAATGATCTGTAAATCATCACAATGTTGTACCACTTTTTATTATGAGACGCATTTGGTCACATTACTATTTTGGTCTTATCTTTTCTCACCCAAGGTCTCATGCTGTCGGACATCATTGAGAAGTACTTTGTTTCTCCCACCCTGTTCCGTGTCATCCGCTTGGCTCGGATCGGTCGCGTTCTTCGTCTCATCAAAGGGGCAAAGGGCATTAGGACGCTTTTATTTGCTCTGATGATGTCACTTCCTGCTCTTTTCAATATTGGCCTACTTCTGTTCCTCATCATGTTCATCTTCTCGATTTTCGGCATGTCTAATTTTGCCTACGTGAAAAAGCAGGCTGGCATTGATGACATCTTTAACTTTGAGACCTTCGGAAATAGCATCATCTGCCTGTTTGAGATCACTACTTCCGCGGGTTGGGACGGGCTTCTGCTCCCCATGCTCAACAGTGGTCCTCCTGACTGTGACCCTGACATTGAAAACCCCGGATCAGATGTAAAGGGAAACTGTGGGAATCCAGGCATGGGTATCATGTTCTTCTGCAGTTACATCATCATGTCCTTCTTAGTGGTGGTGAACATGTACATTGCCATCATCCTGGAGAACTTCAATGTGGCCCAGGAGGAGAGCGGTGACCCGCTATGCGAGGATGACTTTGAAATGTTTTATGATACTTGGGAGAAGTTTGATGTCGAGGGCACTCAATTTTTAGACTACAACCGCGTGTTTGACTTTGTTGATGCACTGCAGGAGCCTTTGCGTATTCCCAAACCCAACAAACTAAGACTGATCAACATGGATCTGCCTGTTGTCACAGGAGACAAAATCCACTGCCTAGACATTCTTCTAGCGGTCACACAACAGGTACTGGGTGACACCACTGAGATGGCAGCCATGAAGGAGAGCATCGAGGCCAAGTTCAAGATGAACAACCCCGGTCCTTCCTCCTTTGAGCCCATCACCACTACACTGAAGAGGAAGGAGGAGGACCGGGCAGCCACGGTGATCCAGAGAGCCTTCCGCAAACATCTCCTCAAGCGCTCTATTCGCCATGCCAGCTTCCTGCGCCGTTCTAAGAGGAAGAAAGTTAGGCGTCAAGAGGACGAAGAGCCGCCAGAAACAGAGGGCCTAGTTGCACGCAAAATGAACGCCCTTTTTGGCAGCAACCCAGAGTTGGCTATGGCACTGGAGCTTCAGGCCAGGCCCATGCGATCCAAACCTGCCTCGTCAGTCCTCACAGTGCCAGTGACCTACCCCCGGCCCCAAGGCCGAATGATGGTAGTCCCTGTGGAGGTCACAAATGAGGTAGTTCTCCGTTCTGCACCCACAGCTACGCGGGACCTCTCGAACTCAGAGGTGCCAGCAGTGAGGGAATCAATAGTATAGCAGACAAACAGTGCTCCGTGTTATTTGGGTCTTTTACAAGGAAAATAATGAAGAGTTGAAATGGAGCATCACCTGCACAAACGTTACAACCTTGATGCTCCAAAAAGCACTCTGTCTAATGGGATTGCACATTACTGTTGCTGACACAAAAAAACAATGAAATAGCGTTTGTTGGTGTCTGGGACGGACGATTTATTACCTTTTCAGCATTGTTTTTGGAGCCTTGTTCCTTGCTCGGAATATCCTTTGGCAGACTTTGAATTCACCAAACCACTTTCCATTTCCCCCTCTTTTCAGAAGTGGCCCTTTTCTCGATACCAACTTAAAAGTTGTTGGATGTTGTTTTCACCTACTAAAGTTTCCCACTAAAGTATACTTGTTTTTTGCTCAGCTCATTTAGTGGAGACAATCTTTCAGCAGGCGATGACGATGGTGAGATGAACAATCTCCAAATCGCCATCAATCGCATCACCAGGGGCATAAATTGGATGAAAGCCTTCTTTGTTGGCCTGGTCCAGAGGATCCTGGGTAGAAAGCCTCCTAATGATGATGGAGGAGGAGGAGCAGGGGAAGGGGACAAGAAGGACACTCTTGCCTTAAACCACCTCGATGGAGGAAAGATGGCAGATGGTTTGAGTAACTGTCTGGATTCTCAGACCCTTAATGTTCCCATTGCCAAGGGGGAGTCTGATGCTGAAGATGCTCAACAGTGGTCCTCCTGACTGTGACCCTGACACTGAAAACCCTGGATCAGATGTAAAGGGAAACTGTGGGAATCCAGGCATGGGTACCATGTTCTTCTGCCGTTACATCATCATGTCCTTCTTTGTGGTGGTGAACATGTACATTGCCATCATCCTGGAGAACTTCAATGTGGCCCAGGAGGAGAGCAGTGTACTTGCTCACCTTAAAGTATACATGTTCACATTAGAGCTACTGTACCCAGTCTCTCCAATTTGTTGTGAGGCCTCACTTCCCTTTGCACTATTTATAAGTCCCCAGTTTGTGGCCTGCCAGTTTACAGCAGGGAGGTGGAATGAGTCAAGCAGACACTGATCAATTTCATGGGAGGTATAGAGTCACATTGGGCAGTATGTGCAACTACGTAAGGCATACATAAACAGTAAAGTAAGCCTGCCTATTCGATATGAGAGGTATGGCCTCGCATTAGGGCTGTTTTAGGTTTTTCACAGTTACAGGATACAGGATAGTTCTCAATAGGCATCATTCTTCATAGCATGTAGTCATACTTTTTATGTATGCTTCATGAAGTTGCACTTCATGTGCACTGTGACCAAATTTATGTCAGCTCTTCAGGTTCTTCTTGTACTTACACAAGTTTGTAGCAACTATTAATGTAGTTTTTGTAAATACGTTGTCAAACATGCTTGTTAGACTTTTGGCTAGCATCAATAACGAAACTGAAACATAATGTGAAGTTATATAACTAGCCTCATTTTTTCGTTCAAGATCAAATCAAGTATCTTTCACAAATAAATAATGAGTCTAGGCTTAGAATGATCTCTATATTTTTTTTAAGACCCAAACTTATACCACCTCAATTTATCTTGTTTTTTCACTGTATTATTATTTATGGACTGAGACTGTGATGTTATTTTGCAATGTTTACAGTTTTCGAAACTGTTTACAGTTTTCATCTGTAGTGCAGTTCTTATAAGAAAGTTGAGCTGATGATATTCAGTTGATAAATGGCAACTTACATTTTCTGCTTGCTGTCCCTGTGTTATAAATTGTAAAGGAGTAGATTGTATAGTTTGCATTGTAGGCATGGGTGAAAGGTTTAACTTCTTGATGTGTCAAATCGTTTGTTCAGTCCTATGCAAAAGTGCAGGGCCCGCTGGTCAAATTACATGTTTACTTTGATTTTCGAATTGAAAATATTGTCTATAGACATCCTCTACAGAGAATATGCTTCTAAGGCTCAATTAACATTTAGCTGCTGCATTGAACAAAAATAAAACATAATATGTGGCCTGTGGAAAATTTCTGGCACATTTTTTTTCCAAAATAAAAGGCTACATTTAACGAGGCTTAATTTGCCCAGGGGTGTTCAAACATTTGCATACATCTGCGTTTTCTAATAGCTTTTTATGTTTCTTTTGTATTGCATTGGTTTGAATTCTTTGGAGGTTGAGTCCTAAGTCTTAACAAAAATGTCTTACTCCTGAAAATGTGTAAATGAATAAATGAAGCACTTTCGAGGGTTTTCTTTATTTCCTGTTTTTAAAATGTGTTTTATCTTGCAAACTTCTCATGGGGTCTAAAACATGCATTTGTGCATATAGTATGTTGACAGCATGTAGCTTGTGAGTAGATAAACTGTTTCGCTTTGAAAAATGCTTTAGTCTTTCTAAGTGCATTGCTTGTATATACATTACGCTCATGTTAGAAGCATTTTTAGTAGTCTTCCCCCTTTGTATGTTCAAACAGATTTTAAGAAATGTTCATTTATGATGATGTCGATAGAATAAATTTGATAACATGGTAAACTGAATGACTTGTCTAGATGCCTTATGTTGTTCTAGAAAATGACTAATTTTTTCTGCTTCTGTTTTCACAGTTCAGTTTCGCAGTAAGATATGAAGCATGTTTCAGAGCCCTATCAAATGCCACTTTCGGAGAGGATATAGGCCTCCCTTCTCAGAAAGCCTCATCACGCATTTGTTCCATTAGGTTAACGCCCCCTTCTGGCTGTTCCTCTTCCCTGACGTTTTCTATTTTTACTCCCACCAGGAGTGTGTTACTATCATTAAAAGTTCAGAGCTGCACACATTTTGTCTTGCAGAATTGCTGTTCGGCATTTGCATTTTCCAAATGTAGGACAAACAAATGTATGCAGGCAAATAATTTTAGAGGGCAGGTGGACACTCAGTGTAATGTGATCTCAACGACACCATGCTGATAGTTTTGAAGTGGCGTGCTGCTTGGTATGATGATTATTTAACCCGGGTTCAATTGAAAATGTTTTTACAAAAAGAAGAATTTGCTGCTGTTGGCCAGGTTATGCCATACGTTGCCATCTCGGGTTTATTCTGGTCTGGATGTAGGTTACGGACAGCAGAGCACAGAACGAGACGAAAGTCATGGACTGTTCCCATGGCATCTGAGAGGTTCAAATAGAGGGGTCGTGACGTGTGTGTGTGTGTGTGTGGTTAATACAGTCATCTGGAGATGTCTTCAGACCATTGAAGTCCCCCACCTACAGCCAATGTAAAAGGATAAAGTTCAGCAGTGGCCAGTGAACTGTCTGGCAGACGCTTCTACCATAATGATAAAATGGCGACTCTCTCAGTGTCAAACCCATTCTACAGAAAGAGAACATACCACAGAGGAGGAATATACCTTTTTCTTCAATCTGATCGGTCTTCATTTCCAAAGAGTTTGCTGAAATAATGACATCTGGTACACTTTTCCAGTATCATTGCCAAAATAATGAAATCTAGTACACATCAAAACTGTGAGTGACAAGTGTTCTATTATATGACAGAGGTTCATTTGTCTTGTCTTGGCCACAATAAGAACATAATAAGAACCCTCCCTCTATGGACAGTAAGCCAGTGGTCACCCTGGTGAGACAAAATCACATCAGAATTGAACAGGCATATGTTCATATGTTATTATCGTGTGCTATTAAAGGGGAATTCCACCAATGTTTCATGCTTTATGCTTCATGTCCATGTATTTGGTCATTTTGCATCACAAAAATGATATATATATATAGTAAACCCCCGACATTCACGAGGGCTGCGTTCCAAGAGCACCCGCGAATAGTGAAAAAAATGCTTAAAAATGCTATTGTTATAGTGTAAACCTTAAATATGCCCCCAAATATGCTCCCAAAACACTTTCATTTTAAACTCAGCTTAATACATTACCCTTAAAGAAAATGTAAAGGTAAACCCATATTTGTACTGTACACTGAGTTTACACTGAACTGCTGTCTCCCACAGTGCTAGAATGTAAAATACTGATGTTACCCCTGTACAGACTGTACTTTAGCACAAACACGTTTTTCATTTGGTATATTTCATTTTCTTTGGTATAAGCAGGGTAAATACAGTAATATTTTATATGGAAATGTGGCTGAATTTACATTAATATTTTAATATTACAAATTAATATTACAAAATTAGTAAAATTATTTTTTTCTTAATAATTTAGCACTAAAACGCATGACAAATTATATATTGCCATGAAAAAAAATGCAGAGGATATCTGTGGTTTTCACAAATTTGCAGGGTTTACTATATATATATATATATATATATATATATGTATGTGTGTGTGTGTGTGTGTGTGTGTGTGTGTGTGTGTGTGTGTGTGTGT
>JBBPCY010000109.1:30388167-30402917 GCA_037974405.1 Brachyalestes nurse | reverse complement strand
TGTGTGTGTGTGTGTGTGTGTGTGTGTGTGTGTGTGTGTGTGTGTGTGTGTGTGTGTGTGTGTGTGTTTGTTTCTGTCCCCACAGAATAAGACCAACCAGTTCGTTCCTGAATTCACTGTGGACTTGAAAGGGGCAACTATTGAGAAGGCAGCAAAGGAGAAGTCCAGCAAGAAAAATGTGCTGGAGGTATAAGATTGAAGTCCAGTCTAGTAGCAGTTCAAATATGTTTCCGTTTAAAAACCTGTATAAAACCAACGATACTGCTGTGTGTTCAGCTGAAAAGTCGGGCTGGTGCCGAGTTTCTGGTCCAGTATGACACCGACAGCATCATCAACGACTGGCACAAAGTCATCACTGACACCATCCGGCAGCTGGTAAAGTCCTTGCTCTGGCCAGACACACATTAAACAGTGATTTTCTGTATGTAAATAATTTTGCATCCTCCACAAAAATATAAAATATATTTAAAAATGTGTTAAATAGAAATGAGTAGATCCCAGTTTAAATGCGTTCAGGAACGCAAAAAACTAAATTATATCCAGGACTTAAAATTTCTCTGACATGTCTCTCTCTCTCTCTCTCAGGACGTGGATCAGCATCACTCAGAAGATGAAGAGGAGGTCAGTGAGAAGTCCTCCAGCACGGACAAAGAAGACAGATCAGTCGTCTCAATAGACAAACGAAGGATGAGCCATGGTAACCGCATTCTATACGACTTAAATTCACAGAGAGGTTTTCCCCCTGATTTTCTGCCTAATGTAGTCGTCTCCAGTTTAACTCATGCGTTAGTTAGGTCTCAGTTAGTTAGATACCACCAACACTGGGAGGGTGAAGGCGAGCATTTCCTTCATCTGATTCACATCAACCCTCAACGCATCTTCTCAGACTGCTGCTAAATGTGCGAATAAATTATGTCCAAAAATATTGTGTCAAGATGAATTTGCATTTTTGGCTAATCTCGCTACTGCTTTGGCTGTGTTAACTTATGAAGGGGCCCTTCCTGTGGCAAATGCTAATTATAGGATTTTCTGAATATTAATTACTTGATTAACACAATCAGTCAGGAGACTGTGAACTTTCACCTCTGTGGTTTTACTATTTGTGGTAGCCAGCAGTGTTGTACTCTCACAAGGATATCATTATATGCTGTTTGTTGCGAGCTAGCTTGCATTCGCTGTTCAGACACAGCGCAAGGAAACCAGGCCTAATGTTGAAATGATCAGGATAAGTTGCATGTATTGCAAGGGGGAAACTAGTTTTTAGCATACTGAAGTCATTTTGCTGGTGAGAATAACACTTTAGATGGTGAAAATGACTCAATGAGTGTGAGGTGGAGTGGCAAACGGTATGATGCACTTTTTCTCTGGTTGCTCATTAGTTGGCAGGCAGCTTTCCACATCTGAAGCCGACCAGAAGAAGGTCCGCAACAGGCTCCTCAAGCTACTCCTCAAGAGGCCAACTTTGCAGTCAGTGAAGGAGAAGGGCTACATCAGAGGTGCTTGCAGTTCTCATAGTTCCCGCCGTGATTTTTTTTTTTTACAGGTGATGATTGACTGTATTCTAACGCTTGATTTTTCCAAAACAGAGAATGTGTTCGGCTGTCATCTCTCCAACCTCTGCGCCCAAGAGAAAACTACTGTTCCCAGTTTTGTGGAGAAGTGCATCCACATGGTTGAGAAAAGAGGTACAGAAATTAGAGCCAAAACAAAGAGGATTGCTTGTGGCATTTAAATTGGCTAAGAATGGCCTGATCTGCCTCTGTTCTCTGACAGGTTTGGGGATCGATGGAATCTACAGAGTCAGTGGGAACCTGGCAGTTATTCAGAAGCTGCGTTTCAAGGCTGATCATGGTACTTCTTGATTTTCTGTCTCATAAGAATACAATGAATCAAAATACAGTGAACTGACCTACTGACCTTGTCTGTTCTGTTCATAAAAATTGTAGGCAATTATTATTTATTTGCTTCCTTTGATATACAGTAAACCCTGCTTAATCGCGGTTCAGCAGTCGTGGCTTCAGTCTCTCATGGATTTTTTTTGAGAACCGAACTAATAACTGTTCATGGAAACACCTGCACATTCACGGAAACTACAGATATTCTCCCCTTTTTTGTGCCGTCCGGGCCTCGTCCACCACGTCCCCTCGTCCTCATGCCGGTTGTTTGTTTGGGTGTGGCGGTTAGCAAGGCAATCAGACATCTGATCCCAAATGAGCCTCCGTTGCTCAGCGCCGCGCCCAAACATAAAAAACCAGCAGAAGGACGAGTGGGTGTGGTGGACGAGGCCCGGACGTCAAAGTCACCTGTACTCAAGAGGCGGGTGGTTTAAAAGTAGCCAATCCAAGAATGTTATTTATTTCTCCTTGCTGCTGATTGGCTGCTGCCCTGTGACGCATCTCTGGCTCTCCATAATACATCTGTTCTCCATTAACATTGACAGAGGATCTAAACCTGGAAGAGGGAAACTGGGACATCCACGTCATCACAGGAGCACTGAAGCTCTTCTTCCGAGAACTGCAAGAACCTCTGTTCCCGTACAGCCACTTCAACAGCTTTGTACAGGGCATCAGTAAGGAGCTGCATCTTCTTTTATTTTCACAAGGCTGGGTGGGACACTCTTAAAAGTTCATCAAGGATGAAATGTTCTTGTGTTCTTCTGGTTTGCTGCAGACATCCCAGACTACCATAGCAGAGTGTCCTACATGAGTGATCTAGTGAAGTCTTTACCAGCTGAAAATCATGACACTATGGAGGCGCTCTTCAGCCACTTAAGGAAGTATGTGTCTTCTTTTTTTCCAGCTTTGACTTAACCCAGGGCCATATTTTCTGACAGTATGAGTGCTGATGTAGGATCTAGGGTCTGTCACAGTTACTTGAGTAAAAAAACATTAGCTGGTGTGAAATGCCTCCACATTTTTTGATTGAATAAGATGACAAAAAATGTTTTAAACACTAATGCAGATATGTAGATAGCTGAACAAATAAAATATTTTACAACTGATGTATGAAATCTTGTATGGTTTCATAAAATCATTTAGCAGGAGGCAGAAGAAACACGTTTTGATTGATAATGAACTGCGTTTTGTAACTTTTTGACCCGCCCGCCCGCACCCACGATATTTTAAAAATGTCTGCCCTAAAACTGTCCGCACCCGCAGGTTGACCCCGCATCACTACTAGCTACTGTAGGAATAGTTACTACTAGCTACTGTTTAATAGTTGCTAAGCTATTGTGGTGTGGTGGTAGAGGAAGTGCAGGCAGGTGAGGTGGCAGAAAGGGTGCTCTTGACAGGTGGACCCAGTCTCAGGGTACTGGCTCTCACACAGATTGCAGGTGATCCTCAGGGCTAGAGTCTGTAGCGGCAGAGAAGAGATGGGTTGCGGAATGGTCCTCGTCTTGGTAGCTGTTGACGCCGACCTCCCCTGTGCCCTTGCGGCTTCTTTATATATCCACCTGGAGCCATGAGATCGGGGGCCTGCCGTCACAATGAACTATAGCTAGACACTTCAGAGCCAGCGTCAGTCACAGACCAGCGTCAGCATCACCTCTTTCCACTGTCATACACTGGATTTCGTGGGTTTTTCCCTCACACCTCCAGAGTTAGGGGTTCAAATCCAGGTCCTGGTTTTGTGGTTGTTTTCTCCGGGGTCTTCCACAGTCCAAACACATGTGTCAGGTGAATTGATGATTCTAAATTGACCGTAGGTGTGTGTGAGTGAATGATGTGTGTGTGTGTGTGTGCCCCCTGTGGTGGGGTGGCATTTCGTCCAGGGTGAGTCCCTGGCTTGCGCCCGTAGACCCCAGTCTAGGCTCCGGGTACCTGTGGCCCTAGTAAGCATTAAGCAGTTATAGAAAATGAACAAATAATGGATTTTTGTATTACAAAAATAATGTTTCCCCATCCAAGCTGAGCAGGTATGAAAAAATGGCAAGAGAGGAATATGAAAAACACGAGAAAAACCTCTCTCTCTTTCTCTCTTCTTCTCTCAGAGTCATTGAGCATGGTGAGGAGAACAGGATGACCGTGCAGAACATAGCCATCGTCTTCGGCCCAACGCTGCTGAAGCCTGAAGTGGAGTCGGGAAACATAACCATGTACATGGTCTTCCAGAACCAGATCATTGAGTTTATCCTGAATGAATTTGAGACCATCTTCCATATGTGAACACTTGAACGTCAAATGATTGAGAATCCTTAAATGGTCAAAGGTTAAAAAGCAGTTCTCCAAACTGAAGATGTCTCTTTTCTCCTGCTGATGAAGGAACATTTAAACCGAAAATGCTAATGTCACTAATGATGAATGGAAGTCAGTAAGGTTTCATTAGTGCAGTGTAACTTTTTTGATCTCCATCCATTTGCTGTTAGATATGTTGGCATTTTTTGGATGAGTATTCCTTTAACCGTAATGCACTCTGCAAACATAAGGGTTATCACAGAAGAACCATGTTTGTGCCGTAAAGAACTGCTTCTGGAAATATGTGAGGATGAGGAACCTTTAAAAATATAAGAACGTTCACACACTGTAACTGATTTAAGGGCTCTTCCAAGAACCTGAGCATCATATGGTTGTTCGTAAAAAATCTTCTCTTTTACAAAAACAATTATTTTAAGACATATTGAAAGTTTATTTAAGCACCCAAAACGGGTTCTTACATGGCAGTCACGCACAGAACCCTTTCTGGCCTTGTTAATGGTGGAGGAAAGCACAACATGACTTGAATGGTATATTGTGATGTACTAGCTGAAGAAAACAGTAGCTCTCGCCATTAGACTCCGTAGAAGAGGATGAGGAGAGATGTAAATGTAAAATAGAGGAAGGGCGATAGAAAACAAATTAATATTCATCAGGAAAATGTAGTTGAAGTTTCTGTTACTGATACTCAGGCTCTTCTTCTCTGAAATGTTCTTTTTTGCTACTTCACAAAAATAGTCTCAAGTACTTCAAGGAATGGTTCACCGAAAGATCAGACCAACCTCTTTCATGTATCTGGGTTGCCGCTCCCTTTTTTGAAAGCAGAACAAATGCCTCAGCCAGGCTATAAAGTGATGGCCACCCAGTGGCCTGTGGTGATACTCCAAGGGGGTCTAGATGTCTTTATTTTAAATCACAAAACTTTATCAAAAATGTTAAATTAATTAATTGGATGCTGTTCTTCTTGAGTTTTTTTTAATAATTATTCTTTTTATAGCTGGAATTTGGCGCCTGTTATCCTACAGTTTTTGAAATACTGGCATGTTTCCAACTTCAAAATGTCAGTAAATGTCTGGCATAATGTGTCTATATGCAGATTTCTGATTGTTTGATCAAAGTTTTTGCGGTCAAGTCGGCTCTGTAATGTATGGGGAGAGTGAGCACATGGTTGAGAAGTCTTAAAAATGTGCGTCGGTGACAGTCTGTGGTGGCTAAGGCGGCCAGACCGGGACAAAACGTGGAGAAATGAAGTCAGTCTTGTGGAGCTAAACACAGCATAAACATAAACAGACAAAAGCTCAGGTCTGTTATTAAAAAAAAGAGGTGGATCACCATTTGTTCTGGTTTTACAACAACCATGCGATCACACCGCATTTTATTGTGGAAATGCAATGTAGTTGTCATAATTATTAGTTAAAAAAAACACTTAGTTTGGCATTGATGTAACATCCAGAGCCAGGTAGTTCTATTTAATTGCTTGGAAATCATCCATCACAAATGAATGGCCAGATACAGAAAAGTTTAGGAAACTTTTGTATATAATATTGCATAATTCTGGAGGCTATATTGCTTTGTATTTGCACTTTAAATGTTCAGTTAGGTTGAATCTTCTTGTGGGCTGCAGAAGCTGTTTTTCAATACTGTGGGTAAAACCTGTAGGTGTTTGCGTCTGATTAGGAAGAGGCTTTAGCGAGCGCGGGATCGCTGCTTTCAGACGCTAAAGCTAACAGATGTTATGGGAGGACTCGTCATGCATTTTGAGTCCGCACCAGTGTTCTGTTTATGTCAGAGAAATATTTTTAATCACAAGTGCGTGTAAATGTGCATTTACTACCCCCAAGGCCCATTTTTGACCCCAGACAGAGCCAGTTTCCTGGAATTTGCAGTTGACAGACTTTTGGGCTTCCATGAATTGTTATCAATATTACAAGTCTCCAGTAAAAGTCTTCACCACTCCGATACATTTGGGGTAAAATTGTGAAAACCTGAGCTTTCGGTGAATCGCTCTTTTAAGGTACTTACTAAGCACAAAGCGATTGTTCTGAAGTGCACTGAAATGTGATGTTGCAACAACGCAATCTGCCTGCTGTACTTAGCCTTGTGGTCCCGTTCTGCAGACCCTGTCAAGTGCGCAAATGCAGTGTTTAAGCTGTGAAGTTCTACTCCATTTAAAGCGCAGTCTTAGAGATATAGATGAAACATTGTGAATATTAACAGAGAGACGACTTTTAGGGCAGTTTTTTTGTGTTGATATTTTGTGTGTCGTCTTGCTTTCTTTAATGCCGCCGTCTGAAGAATGTAGTGCACGATCTTCTGCTATTTAACTGTAAATGGGCAACAGTAGTTTTCTTGTACAGGGTCTTTAAAGGCATAATATGTTAGATTTGTTTCCTTTGTAAAATTGATTTGCACATAGACAGAGATTAATCCTGGAGAGCATAGCTGTAAAGATTTGTAAAGCATTAATATTTTATGCAAATAAAGCACATTGATGTTCGTAATATGAAGAGGTTTGAAGGTGTACATAGAAAGGCATATTTATGCTGTAAATTACCCAGAATAAGTAAGCTTTTAATAAAGTTAACTGTTTTACAAGCCATGTGTCATTGCAGAGCTTTATTTACAGTTCAGTTAAAGACGACCGCACCGTCACCGTGCCTGTTGTTGGATAGAGAGGTATGAAGCCCCCCCCCCAGCAATGGGCTGTGGAACAGTGATGGAGTCATGGAGCAATACCTTAGGGATGAGTTGGAGAGGCAGCTGGGATCAAGAGCTAATCCTCCGACACTGTCACTGTGCTTACATGTACATGTTCTTAAGATTATGGTGGTTGATCTCTGACCTTTTCCTTAAAAAGCCCTGAGAAACATATGCCTTCCTGGACCTCAGATCCCACCCCATTCGGCTGTAGAAGAAGAGACTTCAGAAAAGGACATACAAAATACATGTACTTTCTTTTAGTAATTGTGCTTAATTTTTTGCTATTTTTGGACTACAGTGTGTCCTTATAAATATATTTTTTAAATATATTGCTCCGTGAGTTCCTGATAAATACATAGATGTGTCTGTGTGTGTATTAGGGCATTAACACAAAAGTCTACTTCAGAGGCACGAATCGACGCCTCCTGAGAGAAGTCGACTAGCCCAGTTGTTTTTTTCCTCTCTCTGCCCTCGCTTGTGTATGCAATGCAGTCTCTGCCTCTGATTGGCTGACGCTGACACATGTTCCGTGACTTATCGCGAGGGGAATGTAAACACAAGAATACGGGACGCGAGACATGCAGCAGAGAACACAGACACCCATCACATGTGTGTCTTCACTCTAGACACACAAACAGCACGGGGACCTGCACAATCGGCAAGTCGGTGTTAAAGTACAGTAACAGTACCAGCGTTCTGCACAGCATCTGCTAGCTAACGCTAGCACTGCAGGGAGTCGTCCTGCCGCGGCTTAAACTGTTCCCACTCTCAGTTGGACCCTTAAATTTACCAGAAAATTCAAGTTATCAGCCTTTGTTTTGTTTAATCGCCGTGTTGACTGTTAGACCTCGTTCACACGGGCGTCTGAATTAGGCGTTCGTGGCGCCAGGTGAGTGCGGACTGAGCACCGACCGTTTCTGCCGAATCACAGCGTTCACACGGGCGCTCGGTCGGCTGCGCGTTCGGGTGGCGTCAAAAAATGCTGCATGCAACGTCTTGGCGTCAAATTCTGCCAAAATCCTGACGAACGCGAAGAAAACGCCAGCGCTGCGTTTACAAGGCGTTCGGGTGGCGTTCTGGAGGACTGAATATGTCCCACGATTCACTTGTTCTGAGAACCGCGACCAATCAAATTTTGAAGGAACAAATCCCATCACGTAAACAATCTGGAGAGAATAATTACTGCCCCCACAGGTGAATACATGTAACTACACATTGGGCTGCAGGCTGGAGTTAAACAGCATCAGACGAACGCCACTGTAACGCCAATCAAGCGCAGATACAAAGCGCTGCAAAAACGCCTATGGCGTTCAGAGCACGTTTATTTATTCAAGACTTAAACGTCCGTGTGAACGAGGCCTTAATGTTAAAGGGAACTTTTAATAAAAGTTGCTCAGTGTTGCACACCCGTGTTCCTCCGCTGCGTGTATGATGACGTCATAAATCGACCAGTCGACTTGAAAAAATCGTTTTTTGCCCTAGTGTGTATTATACAGATCAGCAATCGTGGCTTCAGTCAGTCTCAGATTTTTTTACAACCCAACTAATAATGGTTCATGGAAACCGCATTTTATTTTGTGCTTTTTTCGTGGCAATATATAATTTTTCATGCATTTTGGTGCTAAACTATTAAAAAATATATATTTTACTAATTGTGTAACATAAGTATTAACATAAATTCAGCTATATTTCCCCAATAAAATATAACTATTTCATTTTTGGGACTGTTGAGATAACACAAAGAAAGTGTGTCTTGTGATGCTGAAATGCTGCTGTACTCAGAGAAGGGAGGTTTGAAAGTAGCCAATCCAAGAGGATTTATTTCTCCTTGCTGCTGCCCTGTGATGCATCTCCGGCAGCTGCAGTCAAGCATCCTCGCATCCGAAGTTTCTCTGAGTGTTCTCGTTTTTCCATTTTGTTCTTCTCAAAGCCCTGTATTTGTATTACTGTAATTAAATTCAATTATTACTATATTTACCCTGCTTATACCACAGAAAATGTGCTTGCATGAAGTACAGTACAGTCTATACAGGGGTAATACTCTAGCACTGTGGGAGACAGCAGGTCAGTGTAAACGGTACAGATACGGGTTTACCTTTACATTTTGTAAGGGTAATAAGCTGACTTTAAAATGAAAGTAAAGTGTTTTAGGAGCATATTTAGGATTTACACTATAAAAATAGGCTTTTTTTAACCACAGCATAAATTTACTGTATATATATTAGCATTACTCCAACAGGGAATTCAACATTGTATTCAAATACAAATACTTTAATATGGAGTTAGTCCCCCTTTGCAGCTATAACAGCTTTCACTCCTCCTGGAAAACTTTTGACAAGATTTTAGAGTTTCTGTGGGAATTTCAGATAAGAAAGAACTTTATTAATCCTGAGGAAAGTTCTTTTGTCATTAGCATGCTCCGTGCAACAGAAGAATAAAACAAGATAATAGATTAAAAAAATAAAAGTTATTAGTGCAACACAATTACAGAACATCATTGTAACAAAATAAACTGTAACACTGCTGTGTGAAGATTTAGTGTGCTGTACCAGCAGGTGAATAGTGCAAATGGCTATGGAACTGACAGCGTTAATGCAATAGGAATAAAATACATGTAATAAAATAGCAGCAGATGAAGAAGGACTAAGATTAACATTCTGTAACATTCAGTTAATTCATAGATGAAACTGTTGCACAGATTTAATTCTGAACAGAATGGCATGAAAACCTACAAAGGTCACCTATAGAACAGAACAGTGAGGAGGTATCGAGTCTTACTGCCAAAGCTAGAGAGAATGAGGTCAGGCGCTGATGTATCCAGTGGCAATGGGTATGACAAACACAAATTCGATAATTAGTAGGTTTGTCCCAATACTTTTGTCCATATAGTGTGTATATATATTTGTTTTCCTAACAAATTGTTTTCCTACATTGTGATGCCATGTGATCCAGGAGTGTTAAACACTTCAGTCTTTCTCTGAACTCTGAAATGAACAACGAACTACTGTTTTAAAAGTATGTTCAAAGCTAACAAAAACTGTGATTTTGATTTCTTTTCCAGCCATTCGCTAACAGTACAGCAGTGCCTGTTCTTTTCTGGGAAATTATCAATTGAGTTTTGGTGGCGAATGCAGCCTTGATCTATAACGTAAACCAGTCAAGTGGTGCACAGGATTGACAGCGAGTTCTTGACTTTTAGATAAAACCCAACTTTATCAAAGCAGAAATCAGAGAAAAACCAACAACACTGAAGCAGTTTTCTCCTGAAATGTGAATTTCACTTAAATCGACTGTATTTGTATCCAAAATGTCTGGACGGTGGAACTTAACATTGAACTCATTTACCTGAAGAGCTGTAAGGATAGAATTTGCTGCAGTTGTTTACTGCAATTCTCTAAAACAAGGAATTATTGCGTCTGCATGTTGGTGCGTGAGATCGTTCAGGATCTCAAGACCGACCTCCGCTTGATCATGGCCCTGCAGGAAGCCAGCGAGGCTTACTTGGTGGATCTGTTGGAGGAAGCTGTTTTCATCATCCCCGCCATCATGCCTAAAGATATTCAGCTGACCCGCGGAGAGCAGCTTAAACTGTACACTATGGAACAATAGAGTGATAACTGTTAACAGAAACTCATTGAAACTGGTTTAAGAGTGGTATTTTGTTTGTGACTGACTTGTTGGACTCTGATGGTATTCTGCTGGATTATGTATCTTTTTTGAAGAATTAGAATTTAGGTTGTCCACAGAAAGAATACAGGATGCTTTGTCATGCTATCCCATTGGCATTAAGGCAGCAAATATGCAACAACATATTGTCTTAATATAGAAGTCAAACCAGTGTTGGCGAGTTTAAAAATTGGAAATTGTGATCTAAACGACAGCAAATGTAACAATAAGGTTATTAGTGCGAACTTTAAACTAATTATTTTCCACGAGTTTGACTCGGGTAGGCATCTGCAGGCTTTTCATGGAGACCAGTCGCTCACAGAAAAGGCGTTTTCTAAATTTGTTAAATGGCCTGTTTCCCCAAAAGTTACAGAAATTCATTTCAAGATAATTAATAAGATATACCCAGTGTCTGAATTTCTAAAGAGAAGGTTTAAATTTAAGGTGGACCAGTGTTCTTTTTGTGATTCAGCCTGTGAAACATTACAACACCTGTTTTTTCTATGTCCTGTGTCAGCTGATTTTTGGTTAGAAGTACACAGCTGGTTATCACTCAAGATCAATGATATTCCAGTTTGACATATCCGATGTTATCTTCTACATGGATAACCCACACCCATCTGTTTCTAATGTGATTAACAGTATTATCCTCTTGGGTAAATACCACATACATTGTAGTAAGTGGAGAAATTGTAAACCGTCTTTCAGATGGTTCATAAATGACTTTAAACAATACTTCATGTCACACAATTGAAATGCAGAAAACCGGTTAGGATCTGTGATGACATTTCTCTTTTGTTACTGTTTTGATTCATGCCTCCAGTGCCATACTCTCTGTTATTTTGCACTCAATTTTTACTACTGTGAACTCTATTTGCCCCCCTTTCGTTCTTTTGCTATTGTATTGTATTGAATACAGATTTATTGTTTTATCCTCTACGAGATTTTGTATTGTATTATATTTGTTTGCGAAAAAAAAAAAAAGTGTCTGTGACGTCATCAACCGAGGTTATAAATAGGCGTGGTTCACTGTGTCACTGTCGTTCTGTCTTCCATGCTGCAGAGTGCAGACGCAGAGATGAACGGAAATCCTCCCCAAAACTCTGGGCTCACCACCCTGGCCATACTCCTGACTGAAACGCCATTGCTGGTCCTTGTGAGAGTAAGCTCACAAGTCACTGCGATGGCTTTTGGACTGGGTTTTGGCATCGGAGTCGTGATAGTATTCTCACGATGGTTTGGAGTCAACTGAAGAGAGCGAGTCCCAGCTCCTGGGGATCCTTAATTCTGAAAGCCCATCTGCACAATTTAAAATCACAATAAAACCAAAAAAATGTGAAAAAAAAGAGCTTAAGCTAACTGTGCTTAAGGACCCCAATGTGGAATGCCCTCCCTGAAGATCTGAGGAGGACACAGGCCACTGTCTGCTTTAAAGAAAAAAAAGGACTTAAAACATTTCTTTGTAATATAATTTACTCTTAAAAATTGTTCTTAATTTATCTATTTTATTTCTAGATAACTTCTGTAAAGTGACCTTGAGTCGTGAAAGGCGAGTCCTTGAGAGGCCTACAATGTTCCCCAGGCTCTTGTATGGCATCTGAAACCTGAGCAGCTTGGTGCTAGAAGTAGGGTTGAATAGATGACAGTGTTAGAGTTTCTTGATCTTGTAAACACAATGCCTTAGAAAACCTTTTTCCTGTCTACTTTGACAGTTCCACAATTATGTTCCTAGGTGCAAGAAAATCGTTCAAGCCTCCAGGAAAGTTGAAGTCTCCAAAGTGCTGGTCATCAGCTTGAAGCGCTTTGATCACTGCAATGGCAAAATTGTGATGGTACTGTCAGCATTTAGACATAATTTAAAACTCAAACACATCAATTAGCATTTCTACATAACTCAAAATGACTTCAAATGCAATGAGGGTTTTTTTTGGCCATTTATGCCAGATTTGTGGTTATGTAGCAGAACCCTTACATAATCATTTCCAACCTCTCAGCGCCTTGGAATGAAATAGGCAGTTCTTGTTATTGTGCCTTTTAGAGAAATATGTAATTCTCTTCTGTTTTTACTGGTTGCTTTTATTGCCTCATTCAAAAAGCATTCTAGGCTGAAAACTGACTAGATGGGTGTATGTGTCAATGTGTATATTTTTATGTATAGAAACAAATGTATTCATTATTACTTTAGTTTCTATAAGGACTATGTGAACTGTTTTTTTTCCATTAAATAGGTCTTTTAAATTGTATTGTATCTCTTAAATGTCAGAAAATTATTTACCTCATTATAATTAATGTGCAACTAATTGATTCATCATTTATCGTGACAGGCCTAGGTCTCACATCGTCCTGTGTCCACCCACAACACACACTACACAGCAGACTCAGTACTGACCTTGTGGTCTTCATGTTCCTCGTAGGTCAGTGATGGGCAGCGGACTGGCAGGAACTGGCAGGAAGGTTGTACGTATCTTGGCTTCTCTAAGCGACAGAGATTTCACTGTCTTCCAACAGTTGTGTGACGCTACAGTCGATGGCTCAGAGTCCCTCTTGTCGTAGGGATTCTGTAGAGGAGCTGGCAGAAATTGGAATCCAGCACTTCAACTTCATGGACGTCTTCTATCAGGTTGTGATGTTTTGAATTCAGGCAGGAACAGGAGCTCAGATCTGTCCAAGGCCGGGAGGATTTCTTTATCATCTGATGGTCATGATGTCCTCTTTCTCTGTGACCACTAAGCAGAGCAGGGCCAGGGCTGAGCAGTACCTCTTCCTGATCCAGAATGGAATGATGCTCCTTCTGGAGAAAATCCTGACTTTGGAGGACTCTGTGTATGAAGCCCCTGCATCTTTTGCCAGCGACTTCTGGGACTCCTCATCATCTGCTAGAGGACGACACTGAGGATCTCCTGGACAAACTGGAGAACATCTGAGCACTCAGAATGGATTTACATCCATCACTTACATCCATTTCCTCCTGTAGCTTCTTCTCCTCTCTTCCTTCCCATCCTACTGTCAAAAAATGTAATCAGTTTAATTTAAAATCGTGCATGGTGTATTATCAAACAGTTTAAGTAGTTTTATTTAGTCAACTAAATGTTTTGATTAAAACAAAAGAAATAACTAATATTATTCAGTCACAAATGAACCTTTCTGTTCCACTTCTCAATGTATCAACATTTGTGTGTCTTTCTTTTTGAGTTTTTTTAAGAACCTTTACTGCCGATATATTGTGAGTAGATACAGGACTGTAGCTCGTGTACTTTAAATGTGTTTCCTCAAACTAAGTCGCTTTAGATAAAATAATCTGCCAAATAAATGTAATGTAACTTCTGTGTCTAAAACCATTTAAATAAAACTAAAAAAAGTTCACTTACCTTACTAAAGAGGACTTGTTGGTGGCTCGCCTTCAAGGTTGGATCTCGGTAATGCTGAAAGATGCTCAGTAAGATGAAAAAAAACCTGACCTGTTCATTTATACAACATTGTGCCAAAAAATACAATCAGAAACAGTGATGACAATTTTCTAGTCGAATTGAAATTACATTTAAAACTAGCTGCACTTCTGCGATAAACAGTGAAGCATGATTACATGGTTTCTATAAATCAGCGTTTGGAAAACATAAAACATTGGTTTAATGAGCAAAAACGTTCGCTCCCCCCATATTACAGAGCTAACTCGACCAAAACATTTTTACATGATCAATACTCAGTCCCTAATCAACTGATCAAAAATGTAATGTTAAGTTATATGTTCACGCACTGCAGAGGATATTAACTGACGCTTTGACATTGGAAGGATATCCATATTTCAATTCAGTAATAACAGCAACCATAATAACAATAATAATAATACTTAAGAATAGTAGTGTGACTGCTTCCACAATTACACTAATAAAACTACAAGATAAAAGCTAATTTACACCTTTAATGTTACCTCAGAATGGATGACACAGAACAATCTGGAAAGGCTAACGTTATATCAGAACCAGACCGAACGAGTCTGAAGTTGGCTTCTTATTCGCCAGCTACTTATTCGTGGATTCCGTTCCAACTTAAATGGCTGGACAGTACCACAGAAACGCCAGTAGGGGGGCCTTTGTGACTCATTTTTATGCAAAATGTGGAACTGCTCATACTGCAAATCTTTAGATTAAAATTTTAGAAATGTTTGATGTACAGTTTTTTTGGACATGTTAA
>JBBPCY010000109.1:30347323-30384963 GCA_037974405.1 Brachyalestes nurse | reverse complement strand
TGCTTTACTGCGGCGTGGTTACGGCCAACAGTAACCTGTTCTGTTTAACAATAAACTGTGCTTCGCCGAATAACTGTCATCTCTTCCACACGTCTGGTGAACGCTACAGTACATTTTTAAATCAGACACAATTTTTAAAAATTTTGCCCTGCATCGTGACTGCCGCGATGTGACTATCGCGCATGCGTACATCGCGATGACGATGCTGAAACAATGTATCGTGCAGCCCTACTGGACTGTGTGACAGATTTCCTCAGGACAGTGAGCTCATTCACCTGTCTGCTGGATCCAGCCACCACTATACATCCTAAACAGTGTCATTTTCTCCCAATTAATTTATTATTCTCCTCACTGGCATGCTTGCCACCAATTAAAAAACTGCTGCAGTACCACCTGTTTTCACTTGGAGGATAACAACCTCTACAAGCCATTTCAGTCCAGTTTTTGTGCAGTACATAGTGCTGAGACTGCCCTCCTTCTGTTCACTAATGATATTCTACTTAATGCTGACAGGGGTTCCCTTACTATTCTCCTCTTGAATCTAAGCTCTGCACGTAATAATGTTAATCATATCATTCTTCTTTCATATTTTTCTGCTATTGGATTTTCTGGTACTGATCTTTGCTGGTTCTCTTCATGTCTCTTCATGTCTGATAGGCAGCAATTCATCTCTATCCGTCAAAGCAGATCCCATTCTGTTATTGTAAAGGAAGGTGTCCCCTAGGGGTCTGTCCTTGGCCCTTTGCTTTTCATCATTTGTATGCTTCCTCTTGGTCACATTACACAGGTCAACAATTTTTGGTTTGTTTTTTTTTTTGTAATCATCAGAAACCACAACACACTTTTCAGATCTGCTTTCAGTTTTTTTCAGTCACATCAACTTTTTAAATTATGAGTAATATTATGATTTGCAATAGACTTGCATGCGGTTTTTATTAAACCGCAGGCACCAATTAAGTAACTGTTTCAATATTTTCAGAGCTAAGTTAGATAGGCGCACACTGTGGCATAGATATAATGATCAGTGTCAGTCAGCTACCGCTGTTTCTTCAAAGACGCTTAGCATATGATTATTATATGCCACTGGAGCCACCGTGCCCCATTCATTTACAGCCTGCAATCATGATTTACACGCTTGGTTGACATCAAATGTTTAAGTGAAAGATCAAACTTTTACTTTGGCATCAAGTCTGTCATTTCTAAGCTCTCCGATTTTAGGCTAAACATCGATAATTCTCTCACTGTGCCCTCTCTCTCAGAACCTGGGTGTTCTACTGGACCCTTCTCTGACATTTGAGCCTCAAATTAATTTTTTTGGCAAAAGTGCATTTTTTTAATCTTTGTGATAACTTTGCCTCTCTCTATCTCTCTCCATGAAGGATGCTGAAACATTTCTTTTATAACTTCTTATCGTCGTTTCCCAACGAAAACCCTTGCTAGGCTTCAGTTTGTGCAAAACTCTGGTTACTGGTTATTCATATCATACTGTATTCAGTTTAAGCTACTTCAGTTTAGCTACCCACTATCTCGCTGAATTACTTTAGCCATTACTCCTGTTTGTTCTTTATGTTTGTCTGGTACTAACATGCTTAAAGTTCCTTTCAGTGTTGTGGCTCCCAAACTATGAAATTCCCTCCCTCAGAATATTTGCAATGCTTCCTCTCTTGCTTCTATCAAAACATATAAATCTTTTTTCTCAGTGCTATGTTTTTTCTTTTGACTCTTGATCTATTTGTCTTTCTGATACTATAATCTGTAATTTTGACTGTTTTAATGCAATTTTTGTTCTACATCTCAACTATTGGTGAAGCAACCTTGGGTTTAAGAAAGGCGCTATATAAACAAAAAATATTATTACATTTTTCCAGTGTTTTATATTCTGCAAATACTTGGGGATGTGTACTTATTTTTACCTAGAACATGTAATTTGATTGAGGGTTCTAACCTGTGCATGCAAAAGGATCAGAACCACCTTATCCCGAAAGAGATGGACACATGCCTGGCCTTCATGCCTTCACCTTTGGCCCCTTACCTCTTGGAGACTCTGTACTGGGCTGTGGTGAGTTTCCCTGTTTCGGGGTCATGCACGGTGGCTCGTCTGAGCTAGGCACAGATTGTGGAGAAAGAGATAGAAAGACAGAGAGAGGGAGAGCAGAGAGAGCCAGAGGAAGACAGCAAGTAAAGGAAAGACAGAAAGAAGGGAGGAAAGAGTACGTCACTACTTGCCAATCCCATGCCATGCCCATGCGGAATTTCACCAACGTTGAGAAAAAGTTCTACATAATTAAGAGGTTAAGATGTAAATAAAGTTGTTCAAAGTGGGTTTGGTGTGTCATGGAGAAATGTCTGTGTCAGCATTGTTCCCAGTGATGGTGAACAGAACCAGGTGTCCATTTCTAAAAGCTCCCTTCAGAAAGTTCTCACTCACTCATCTTCTGTAACCGCTTAATCCTCATTAGGGTCAAGGCTACCCGGAGCCTATCCCGGGACCAATGGACGCAAGGCAGAGACTCACCCTGGGTGGGGCGCCAGCCCACCACTAGGCGCACACACCATTCACTCACACCTATGATCAATTTAGAATTCCCACTTTAGACAGTGGTTGGAAACCCACGCCACCACGTCCTGGAGGTGTGAGGAAACAGTGCTACCCATGGCCACCATGGTGCCCCCATTAAATGTTTATCAATACACTACCTGAAGCATAAGAAACTGTTATACCAAACTCTGCAAGGATATTTGTGCTGCAGATGTGACAACTGGTTCCACTCACCATTGTAGAAAATCTGAGTGACTCACTCTGAGTGACTTTGTTTACATCTCAACTGCTAAATTATGCAGAATTCTTTTTTGTGTTTAATTCCCCTTGAAGTTCTCTACATATAGCCCACCAAATTGGACCTGGTCCTCAAAATTACAGCAGCTCAGGGTGCAAGTGGAAGGCTTCATATTAAACACTGCTCCATTTATAGATATTCCAGTAAAAGCTCTTATTATAAGGAGAAGAACCCTCTGAGTTAGGAAAGGTGTAGCAGCAACCTTCCCACAATCAAGAGGAACAGCCTGCACACTCCTTTCAAAACTGATTTTGCAAAGCTGTTTTTGAATTTTGCAACTGGAGTGTATGACGTACCCTCATGCTGGGTCTGTTCTTGCTGAAGATACTAGCCTACAATGTGGCGTGGAGGTGAGCCGGCTGGGTGCCTGGAGGCTTCTTACCTTTTGCTGATGCGATATTGGGCGGTTTCCAGCACGCCAGTGATGGGGTTGGAGATGGTGGCTCGGCGCAGCTGTGGAGCCAAGCGGCCGAGAGGACACGAGTTACACGCTGCACTCACACCATCCCACCCCGCTCACTGTGTGCAGGGGGGGCTCTGGGATTTACTGGGCTCCCATTAATCATACATTCCCCTGAATGTTTCCTCAAAAACAAATATTAGCAGGGAAGGAAAACTGGGGTGCCCTGGTCACTTAATGTCTGGAGCCCTTATATCTTTACCCCGCCATTTAAAGTTGAGTTGAGCATTAGCACACTAACCTCATTGAAACAAAGCAATAATGAGTTAACAAACATATTACCTTGTTTTCTTGAATGAATGAAATTTTGGTAAGTGGGGGCTATGAGAACCGCCACCACATCCTATTTGTGCAACTGATCCAGGGACACCACAAGTTTCAGTCCAGGCCCTAGTGATGTGTGGCCAGACGTAATCTCGTAACAAGACTGTCTATTTAACATATTAGAAAATCAAATGTAAAATGTGTTCTGAGCAACAGCTGTGGCATATTGTATTGTCTGTTTCATTTTTCCAGTATTTTGTGCTCTCAAAGTTGCAAAAACGCCACATTTCAGCTAAACTTGTTCTGACTTATTTGCACCAAGAAAATCAACAAAACATGTGATTTGGGTGTTTAAAAATTAGCATCTAACTATTTATGCATTTTATTTAGTTAAAATTATGGATTCATAATCAGAATAGGCAGGGTTTTGCCCTACACTTGAAGTTGGCAAGTGGGCAATTTATTATTTTTATTGATTGGAGTCTGAGTCTGTTGCAATTTTATGATTTAAATTACGTATGGCGGGTTTAGAGGGGTACACCTTTGTTGGCACCAGATTTTGAAGGTTAAACAAGTTGCCCCAAAAATGCATTCTCATTATGAGATCATGTCTGGCCTCCACAAGGGTGATCAATGAAAAAAGCACATAAAGGTGTGCAGAAGCAGCTGAACTCACCCTGGGCTTGGCCAGTTCCTTCACTTTCTCCATCTCTCCTTCACTGATGATATCATGAAAACGGACAATGGCAGGCCGGTCCCACACGTCCTCCTGTTTCACAGGGCCAAGCACGTAATATGGGTGTCTGTTGTTGTCGAAGAAACGGCAGAACAGCCGGCTCTGTCTGCGCGGGGTCTGTGTGGAGAGACGGACAATAACTATGAACAAGGACCTGTATAATTAAACAGCCTCTGTAGATCAATCAGCTGTTTTTAATCTTATTCAACATTATTCTTTGGAAAGTTTTATTTGGCGTTTTTAGTAACTCAGTAATATCCGTTTAAGGCATTTCCCTCAAGCAGGCATGATTTCTTTACATTTTAGCTCAATTTAATACAACCCTAGTACTGGAGCACACTCTGTTTCGCACATTTTTATTGTTTTCCAGCACACCTCTTCTTCTTGGAAAGGGCTTATTAATGATGTTCCATACCAACACTTGGGTTTGAAAATGTTTCTGGTGTCAAGCATAATGCCATAAGATGGAAGCCAGTTTGTGTGTTTGTATATATATTTGTTATTTAACAGCACATGAAGGCGGAATGAGGACCACTAGGTCTATTGAGTTCATGCAAAGGTCTGATGGGTTTCTACACACCACAAAGGTCTTTGAATTTGTCCTGCTTTGATGTGATTGTAAAAAAAAATCACAAAGTAAGATAATGCACATACATATCCACTGCTGCCACCCAGTGAATAAACATAATGAGCTATATACACACACCCATCAATGGTGCAGCAGAGCAGGTCTTGGCACAGAGAGAGGGTTGGGTGTTGCCAAGCCATCTGACTCTCTGTGCCAACTCAAATAATAAGGTTGTGTTCATATTACAAGACTTTTTGCTCAAACCCACATCTGTGCTTGGGGTGCCACCTATACAATGGCAGGTATACTAGGGGAAAAAAGAAAGAATCCAATTCAGCAGCAATGAAATAGTACAGGTTGCCAGCATTCACATGAAAATATCTCTGATGATACAATTCAACAGTCATTCAGCGTGGGCTTGGTGTGAAATGATTCATTTCACACAAGTGATGAATTTACAATAGTGATGAATAAAACCAGGGGCCTCATCTCAAGATGTTTTACTTTTTAATAGCCATTTTATTTACTCCACCAGTGAACCTCCACCTCTCTCACAGCGTCCTACATGTGCCCCTCCTCCACCATGAATGGATTTGGCCTAAAGTCTCTGCTAAAACAATGTCTTAGGTATCAGGCAATGCATTTGTGATAACGTTATGGAATAACTCTGTAAAGGAGTGTGTACTGAATGGCTTGGTAAACCCGTTATTAAGCAGGTAACTGTGAGCAGAAAACATTGTTAGATTCTCACCAGCCTGATTCCTTCTCCTCGGCAAAGCATCTCGTACTTCCTCTTCTCTGAAAAGAAACCCTTCACCTTCTCCACCCCTCTCTTCTCTCTCTCCTTTTTCTCCTCTTCTGTTCCTCTCTGTTCCCTCTCTGCTTTCCTCTGTTTCGTCAGCTGGAACTCAAAGTACTTCAGGTTGCCATTAGCTCTCTGATGGTCTGGATCTGGACAGTAGGAATTAGCATGTTAGCTGCAACAAACACCTCAAATTAGAAAGTAAGCTGCAAAGCACAGGCCACACTGAGACTTACCTGAGATCAGTTATTATTAGCAAACAATGTGAAATGTCATTTAAAAGGAGCCCTACATTTCATTTTTCTCATACTTTATTTTTGTTTTGAGGCCATCGTTTGAGGCGTGCTGTTTTGATACTGATTTATGTAAATAGGCTCCACTCTGATTGGCTAACCCTGTTTTGTACCGTGTTCACAGGCTGAAACACTCCTTATTTTCAGTGTTAATTTTTAGCTCCTATATATGTAAATGCATTGGCTTTTTGTGACATCACAAATTCAAAACGAGCTGATTCTGCAGCCAAGTTTCCATTTATGAACTGTATGGACTGGGGAGTGTACAGTATGTTTTAAAACTTTAATATCCACAGACGTCAACAGTTTACTGAATTCATATTTCAAATTTGTGAAGTCACTAAAATAAACGGCTACTTATCAGACCACAGCAGTTCAGCCCTGTCCATTCATGGTGAACAAGTGAGGATACTGGGCAGCCAATCAGAACAGAGCTCAAGTATAAAGGGGTTGGAAATGGTCATGTAAAATTAACGGACTCTTTTGGGTACATAAAAGAACCATTAATGTCATGCGTAGATCTCAATATAAAATAGATAACTATAGGACATAGGATAGGACTTTAATCATCTGTAACTTACCCAGGGTCAGTAGTCTCTTGGTGTGCTTCAGGGCTTTCTCTAGCTCACCCTGCTGGTAAATGGAATAACTTAAGTAGTCCAGAATGGTCACTGCGTCGATGCTGGACACTTCTCCTGCGTCTAGCTGTCTGAGAGCCTGTGCCATCCACAGCTCTGTGTGGAAGTAATCCGTTTCTGAATATGCAATCTTCCCCAGCTCAAAACAGTCCTCCACCGTTAGAGTGCTCTTATAGGGCAAATTGGAGATGCCTGGAAGAGCATGAGTCAGAGGGGTTTTTGATAAAGTGTCCAGTGAGTGCATCTTAAGATCACACTGGGGGGAACATGGAATCCGACATGGTTAAAGAAAGGTGTGTGTTACGAAAATTGATGTATCATTCATTCAGAGGCTGCTGTTGCGATAAAGATCACCGATACATTGTGAACGCTGGAGGCAACACTCACCAGGCAGGTTGCCGGTAGAGATGGTGTGTGTGTCCAGCTTGTAGGTGTCCTGCAGCCGGAGCAGAGCTTTGGCTGCTCCTGTTTGGTCCTCATCGTTAGGGAAGTGCTGCCGCTGGATGGTCAGGTTGGAGATGAAACCTGTGGGGTATTCAATAGTCAATTCCTGGACACTGAAGTTCCTGGACACTGGTTAAAAAGTAAAGGCATGTGTACCAAAAGAGGCTGATCGCTTACACAATATACAGTTTCCGAAAACACCACTGCAAAATCTCAGAACTTTTAAAGAAACTTAACAGCTATGTGAAGGGTTTCTCCAAGTCACTACACACAACGTAAACTGCTATGGTCACTATGTAGAGGGCCTATATTGTGGAAAATCCAATTTTCCTCACTTTTGTATATTAACAAATCTGGAGTGTATAAACATTGTTAAAAGGTTAACAATGTATCAGTTCATTTGTGTAACCTGAGCTGCAAAAATACAGCCCGTTTCAAATTCTCTGACCCTGTGATGTCACATGAAGCAACTTATTTACATGCACCCGTTCCAGATTAGTTTCATGCGATTTTAAGGAGCATTTCAGCTCTGACTACTTTTGACATAGCCACAATACAAGGCAGCCAGTCAGAACAAAGCTCATTAACAGGCATATCAGTCTTAAGAACACAGTAACAGAAACAGCGGGTCAGTGAGTTTTGAAAATGACATATGAAATGGTACATAAAACCATACAGACAGTATAACTGAACCTCAGAGGAAATGATAAAATAAAAAAAAAACCTATAGGATATCAGCCCTTTAAAGATGACAACACAGAATGTTAAGTGCTGGTCTCCCAATGGTCAGTTACTTTAGTTTTTGTCACTAGCTATCCTAACATGTTTTTGCCTAGAAGCTGTACAATGGAATAGAAATCTCCACTATGGAAGCCCACTGTCAGTTCTGCATGGAGATGAGAGCTGTGTGTGCAGCACTGACCGTCTGACATGTCTCTGAGGACCAGGTCCTCCACCTCGCCCCACTCTGTGTTCAGCCTCTTCATCAGTTTGAAGGCGTTGACTGGGTGGCCGAGGAAGCCCTCAGGGTCCTGCGTCGCCGTAGCGGTTAACGCGTCTAGTTTCTCTGCCCATCTGAAAGCCACACTCACTGGGGTCAAGTTACTGCATGAAGACATTTCCTCTGAGCAGACTGTGGCATGACTAAACACAGTAAAGAAAGGAAGCGTGTGCTCATCTTCACCCTCAGTGCTTGGTAGTGTCATGTGACCAGCCGACTACCGACTACCAGGGGAAACTGGACACTTTCGGGAGAAAATTGAAACTGGCTGACTATACATTCTGTTCAATTTACAACAGTTTAAGCAGCTCGCGGGCAGCTTGTGTCAACTTGTAATACTAGGAGTAAATTTGAGCTGAAGTTTTAAAAGACTAGATGGAGACAGGAGCCTTGAACACGAGCAGAAATAACATTAATCAGAAGAACACCGTTCCACTGAACTTTCATTTTCTGTTAAGTCTCAAGCTTACTGACGCCTTCACTTTTTTGTTTCACTTTTAAACCCTCGAACTGCTCGGGAGGGAGCTATGAACACAAGCTAAGGTCACAGTAAATCAAAGGTTAAATTCATGACCTTTCTGAGCGTCCTGCATTTGCGTCAAGGCACATTTTGCGCCGCACCTGCACTTAGACCTTTATCTGGCCTAGAGATTTTAAAATATAATTTAGAAAACACAGTATTTGAAAATCGGATTCCAAAATATTTGCAATCAATCAGGAATTTCCTTTTCACTTGCTATTTAAAGATTAAATACATCGTCAAAAGTACTAACCCTTACATTTTTGGCCCTTACATGATAACATGTTAATGGGGACACAGAGTGGCAATAAACTATGGCTAGAAATCCAGAAAAGCTGAATTAAAATGTTTGCTGTCCCATACAGAGCTTCAGCAGAAACTTCAGTAGTTTGGTTTTAGCTCATTTTTTAAAAACATTTTTTAGTTTGTTTAAATGCAAATTATTTTTTATTAAATAACATAAAAATTTTCTATAAAATCTGCATGGTGACGGTAAAACATTTCTGGACATGGTTTGAGGCTGTTTTGTGAGACTGGGCTGGTTTCAATGTGTGTGTGTCCCTTAAAGCAATCACTTGGGTGGGGATGGAGGAGATTTTATTTTATCAACCCCTGATAAGGTTTTTTTGGTTAAAGCAATTTTTTAAAAGTCTTTTCACAACCAGAGGGATAGTTGCAATTCATCTTCATATGGAAACAATGACACCCGCTTTGACATGAGGGGGAGACGGGGCCCTTACATAATTTGCCCTACGCAACCTGCCTAGTGAGCGAACAGCACTTTAACTTTGGGTCACTGGAAAACTAAGCCGACTGTAAATATTCAGGATACCTTCAGCAGTCCACCACTGTGTTATCCACCGATTTCATGCCTAGCTCATTTGCTAAAGCCTGAGCCAGAGTTTTTTGTGACATTCTTTTTACATCCTTTGGTTTGGTTCGTACCACACTGCAACAGTTTAAAGCACACCAAATAACACACAGTGTTCGTTGAATGGTGGGATTTGGCAGTACAAGCGTTCAGTCACTTCCACATTGGTCTGAGCCTTAAATCCTTCACCTTCTCATATTATACCCGCTACACACTAAGCTAGCCACTACTATGGGGGTTTTATTGGGGGGCGTAACTCACAGCTTGACCTGCGCCAGCTTGCTCTCCTCTGCTTTGATGTAGTCTTTCAGGGACGTCACCAGGTCCTTCTCCGTAAACAGCAGGTCCGTCATCTGGCCTGCAGACAACAGGGTGGAGAAATAAACAGGGCCAAAGGGTCCATGTTAAAACCACTTGGGAACTTACTTTTGGATGGGTTTTAAGCACTATTAGGAGCTGGGGGTGGAAGACAGACATCCTGTTTTTTTTAACTCGTGTGTATTATTTCCTCCAACTTCTATTAATTGGTTGGCACTGATCCAATGCAATGCAAGCATGATGCATTTTGATTGGTCAAGTGAAGAAATCAAGTGGATAACATCTCTCTCATCTCATCTGGTGCATGAGAAACGGTCTTAACAAGTCTAATATGTTTTGACACCAAGGGGCAGGCTGCGCATTTGAAGCTGCCAGCAGCTGGTCTGATGTTTGTGGAGGTATATGCAGTTTTGCAGCAGATGGATTTAGGCTGTTTCTACAGTAAGAAGAAAAGAAGGAGGATCACTCACCGATGGAGGTGAAAAAGTCATTGTGGGCCGAGCACTCATGGAGCAGACAGCTGACCAACAACAGACACCACACGCTCTGAATCTCCATCTACACACACACACACACACACACACACACAAAGAGAGTTACAACAACACCTAGCACACTCTTATCTGTGGCATGCAGTCTTATCTTCTCATATTCTCTCACTGTTAGACATGCAATCAAACCACCATAATACATTTATATATTATTCGAGATCAGTCTCCCATACAACACCAGACCCGGTGTCATCTGAAATGGTCTGTGGCTCTGAAGTATAGTTCATTTATACAGCTCACAGTGAGTCATACCAAGTCCTAAACCAAATCAACAAGTTTGCTTTGGAAGTATTTACGGAAAAGATTACCTTAAAAGATACCTCTGCAGGTAGCAATGTTAGCCTTGTAGCTCCCGTTCTAAGCTAAGAAGCAAAATTTGTCCGATCAACCACAGGTATGGAGGTATATTCCTGTAAGTATTCCTGGAGCAATTGGTGGTTAGAGAGTTGCCCTTGTGATCAGAAGGTCATGGGTTCAAATCCCAGGGCTATAAGGGACCTCTTTATTTATTTAATCTTTTATGTAAATGTATTGACTTGATCTTTTTTTTTATGATGTCGCTGCGCACAAGCAGGCAGAGCAAAATAATATTTACCAGTAGGGTCATACTTCACCTCCCCTTCCCACAACCCCCACCTACCATGGAGAGAAATCTCTGTCATAAAACTCATCTGTCCACCAGAGCCTGTCTGATATATCGGCTAGCTGGTAATACTGGCCAACATTGATGCTCCATGGTGCCTGTGAAAATATTGCTGATAGTGTACTGATAATAAGTGACGTTTTAAGATCTAAACTCCCAAAATCCAGTTTAAATATCATCTCCTTAGGAGTAACTAAAAATGTATCCAGACTTCATATTGCTTGAGATTAATATGATATAACTTAGGAGATCAGACTGCAAAATGCTGAACATGTTGCGATGATGCTAACAGAGCTCTTTCATCACACAGTTTACAGGAGCCTGGCAGGCCGGTCCACTCTCCAAACCAGAATGTCTTCAACAATGCAGCAGCTTTTCAGAGCCTCTGGCCTGAAAGAACATTGTCAACTCCCTTAGCGCCCACAGCCAGGCCGCAGCTGTTCATGCAGCGCTGACCTCGATTCCTGAAACAACTACAGTGAAGACCAAACAAACGCTGTCCTCACTTTACCAACTCAAGTTACCGGTTATAAAGTTGTTTGGAGGTTTTGAGAAAGGATCAGGGCACCGGGGATGAAAGTGAACACAGAGGAAGCAGATCATTTTGTCAGCAAATGATCTACAGCCAGAAGAAGAAGGCACCCTCTCTCTGATGGCGGTCAGAAATCAGGCTGAGCTTTGGTTTACTAACCTATGAGAAATTTTGGCTGGAAATTTCCGCTCAGAATGTCAGAGGTGTCTTCAATTCAAATGAGCAAATCAGCATGAATCAACTGACCATAACATCAACTGACAAATTATGTTATTATTCACATCACCAGCCAAAAGGAATAAATCCTGCATTATGAAGCATGTTTACGTAAATGTGAAGTTCCACCACATCTTTTTTTTAAACTGTTGTAAACTCAGCGTCACTGGACAGCTCAATATACTCACTGCTAATTTTGTGACGTCAGTTAACAGATGCCTCTCCAGGCTAGAATCAACCTGAGTGAGGGGGGCACACTAACCACTCTGAGGGAGCGAGAACAGTCATGCTCTCTTGGGGTCCCGGGTACAGATGGCTGTGATGTCACTGAACCCCACATTCTATGGTGATGTCATACAACAGCTGATGACAGGGCCCACTCATAAGCCCCCTTTCTTCAGTTTTATGTTAAAACACCCACTTATGCTCCAGTATTTATGTCTCTGTCCATGGGCTTCAGCATGTGCAGTCACAAAAACTTTGGCTCACTTCTTGGTGCCGAAAAAAAAGGCCCTATGATGTAAAAATGGGTCCAGTAACCAAGGTTATGAGCCTGAAAGGCTGCTTCAGGCCAGGGCCTCCTCTGCTCCACAGCAGAATGCAGGAATGTGATCAGGTCATGTGACTTGCCTGGACTGTGTGGACCAGTAAAGGCATGCTCAAACAGCCTGCAGGTAATCCTGCAGAGAAGCACGCGGCCAGTCAAGGTAAAACAGGAGGGCGGGTGCAGGGTAAGTGTTCAGCCTTTACACCCTGATGATGAGATTATATGAGGAAGAGGGACTATAAAGAGATTAGAACTCCAGATTAACACTTTTGTGTAACTGTTCAATTAATGAGAGAATAAGCACCTCATAAACCTATTTACCCTTTCTGACCCACAGTAAAATTACACGCTAACCCACAATGACAGACAGTAACTTTACACACTGACCTTTGGTGTGGGTCAGTGTGGGTCACTGTGAAATGTTACTGTGGGGCAGTGTATAATGATACTCAGAGTGTAATGGCCCAGAGTGTAATGTTACTGTGGGTCAGTGTGGATAAGCATGTAACGTTACTGTGGGCCAGCTTGGGTCAGGGTGTAATATAACTGTGGATCAGTGGATATTGTTACTGTGGGTGTCTGCAGGTCGTTGCGTAATGTTACTGTAGATGTGTGGTTACATTACAGAAACACACACTGACCTGCAGTGATGTTTTAAGTTGATGTTACGTTACGCACAGTGATCCAAGGTGATATTCCACACTGACTTCTGGTGACGTTCCACACTGACCCTCAGCGATGTTCCACACTGACCCACAGTAACGTTACACACAGACCATGGGAGTGGGTCAGTGTTTGTATTGTTACTGTAGGTCAATGTGTAAAGTTACTTTGTATCAGCATGGTTCTGGGTGTAATGTTATTGTCTTCATTGTGAGTCAATGTATAATGTTACTATGGGTCAGAGTGTAATAAAACTGTGGGTCAGTGGGTGTTGTTACTGTAGGTCAGCAGGGGTCACTTTGGGTTATTGTGTAGTGCTAATGTGAGTCTGTGTGATTATATTACATACTGACCCGCAGTGATGTTACTCACTGACCCCTCTTGACATTTCATGTTGACATTACACACTGACCCGCAGTAATGTCATGAACCGTAATGACATTCTTGTAGTAACATACTGACCCACACTGACCCGCAGCGACATTACACATACTGACCCGCAGTGATGTTACACACTGACCCCCAGTGATGTCATGAACACTGACCTGTAGTGACATTCCACACTGACCCACGGTGACGTTACACACTGAACCACAGTAATGTTGCTCATCCTGACCCACACTGACATGCAGTGACGTTACATACTGACCCACGTGGCGTTACTTACTGGCCCTTGGTTACGTTACAGACTGACCATTGCACATACTGACCAGCAGTGACATTACACACTGAGCCTCGGTGACGTGGCACATTGACCCACATTAACGTCACACATACTGACCCTCTGACCCGCAGCGACGTTCCACACTGACCTACAGTGACGTTACACACTGACCCACAATAACATTACACATATACTGACCCACAACGACGTTACATACTGACCCACACTGACGTAACACATACTGACCCTCAATAACGTTACATTTACTGTCCAGTAATGTTACACATACTGATCCACAGTAACGTTACACATACTGACCCAGACTGACCCGCCGTGACGTAACACATACAGACCCTCAATAACGTTACATATACTGACCTACAGTAATGTTACACATACTGATCCACAGTAACGTTACATGTACTGACCCACGTGGCGTTACTTACTGGCCCTTGGTGACGTTACTCACTGACCACAGTAACGTTATACATTGACCCACAGTGGCTTACAGTGCGCACACACAAACACTGGGCAAACACAACACCCTAAACGCACACAACACCCAACTCCCGAGCTCCAGTGTCTGAATCAGCCCCTCAAGCGGCGGCTTCACCAGGCTGCAGTATGCGAAGCCGCGGTGGAAATTTCTAGACTCTGTCCACTCTATAAGTGCCCAGCAGGAGCAGCCAGAATACACACATTCCTAAACACACCAACATATATACACACACACACACTCAATCACTCTCTCACCGCGCCTCTTAGGTTCCTCTTCTCAACACGATTGATCAATTCTCCTCACTGGCTCCGTGCAGACTCCACTGTTTTTTTATTTCGCACCCGTATTCTAGAAAGCTCTTCGAAACCCCGCCTCCTGTGCTGGGATTGGGTAATACAGTCCCTCTTCCTGCACTACGATTGGTTAGTATTTAATATCTGCGATCAGTGGCCACGGCCCAGCCAGCCGAATCCAGGGCTTTCTGCAATATGTGTGGAAAGAAAACTAGAACAGCTCAACAGCGGTGCAACAGTCTGCAAAAAAGGGGGAACTCAAGCTCATGCAACTTTTATGTGATGTTTCACAGGACAGAAATGCGGTTTGTCTTCAACAGGAAACATGAGAGATATAATCTCTGTGGTTTACATGTGTACACATTCAGACAACGTTCGACATGTTCCACGTTTCAGTTTGTTTGCTGGAGGACGTGTGTCTTTAGATGATACACTATATATACAAAAGGTTTTGGGACGCCTGGCCGTTACACCAAGAGGGACGTTGCATAGACTTTAGTACTGAACAGGTCCCCCTTTGCAGCTACAACAGGCTCTTCTACTCGTGAACGGCTTTCCATAAGAGTTTCTGTGGGAATTTGTGCTAATTCATTCTGTAGAGCATTTATGAGGTCAGGCACTGGTGTTGGACGAGAATCCCTGGCTCGCAATCTCCGTTCTAGTTCATTCTAAATGTGTTGGATGTGGTTGAGGTCAGGAATGTGTGGGCCAGTCAAGTTCTTCCACACCGAACTCAAGGCTTAAGACTGTCCTTCGCTGTAAGGGGTGTAGCCCAAACCCCAAAAACATGTGTTTCCCAACACCTTTGTCCATATAGTGAATGTTTAGTGAATCAGAGCATTTTAGCTGCGTTTTCTGCAACGTATCGTGTTTTTTGCTGTTTGCAGTTTAAAAGTGGCCTACAAACTAAATACACGTTCCATAATCCCTCACGCACCTCCTGGCGAACTTAAGTTACGGTGTATTTTGTTAATAAAATCTCTTGATTTATTTCTAGGACATTTCTAAGTGGGGAAATCATTACACATTCATTCATAACTGTTTAGCTGGAATGCCCGGGTGAGGCGGCGGCATCTGATTTGCCCGTGCGTTTGCCGCGTTGCCTGACGGGATATGTAGTTCGCCAAGACCGGTTTCACGACGAACAACAAGCTGTATACCCTTACTGTCCTTCGCAAAATCTCGAATCCTTTGGTGTGTCTGGACATTTCGGGGTACACACGGGCCAGTCCTGGATTCTGGCTGTAGAAAAGTGGTCCTTTTGTTTCTAAACCTCCCTGTTCGTGAGGAGTGACCTGCAGCCTACACATTGGACTGTGGTTCCAACAATTATAACCCAGTAAGAACATCACTAATAATTCTTTTTCTTCATTTGAGTAGTAATGAAGTTATTATTGTATCCACGCTGTCTTATATCACGCCTGTGACATTCAAAGAAAGGTCATATACACTGTCTGGACAAAAGTATTGGGACACACCTTTTACTTATTGAATTCGGGTGGCCCCTTTTTTCCAGTGAGGGAATCTTAATGGTTCAGCATTCCAAGACATTCTGGACAACACCGTGCTTCCAACTTTGTGGACACAGTTTGGGGAAGATCCTTTTCTATTCCAGTATGTCCTTAAAGACACAAATGATGTGCTTAAAGACATCAAGCAATGTCCTTTAGATGGTTGACGGTGTGGAAGAGCTTGACTGACCCGCACAGAGCCCTGACCTCAACCCCATCCAACACCTTTGGCATGAACTGAAACAGAGATTGCAAGCCTGGCTTTCTCGTCCAACATCAGTGCCTGACCTCATAAATGTTGTACAGAATGAATGGGCACAAATTCATAAATTCCCAAAGAAAGAGTGGAGGCTGTTATAGCTTGAAAGGGGGGGATCAACTTCATATTAAAGTCTTGAATGCAATGTCATTATAGTCCCTGCTGGTGTTATGGTCAGGAGTCCCAATATCTTTGTTCATATATAATATATAATGTATATAATAAAATGTCACAACCCCTAGCTCATTTTTGATTTGACTGTGTTATCTCATCAGGCCTGTCTACTGCAGATCCAGGGAAATGCAGTCACTCAGGCCTCTTTTCAAGCCAAAGCTGATGTCCCTGCGCCCCTTGTCCACTTATGTGTCCCGGATAAGGTCACTCTTCCCTGTATTTTCATACATGCATGAGAAACAACTCCTGTCACCATTGGAAAAAAGCTCACGTGACTTATTGCCACCCTGACTGTGTGTTATATATGGTCAATTTGTGCAGATACCTGATGAAGCTTAAACAGGATGATGAAGCGTGTCGGGAGGCGCTCAGATCTGGAAGCCTGCTGCTTTATCACAAACTTGCCCCACTGCTGCAGAAGAACAAGGCTGGCATGTTTCAGCTGCTGCCTCTGAAGGCTCTGGGTACTGTTCCTTCCACGTGGCTACTGGAAAGATAAGAGTGTGATGGCTTGTTTTGCAACCATCTGTTCCACTGGTTTGTTTCAGGTTTACAGACCCACTTTACCCAATGAAAGGATGCATAATAACATAGTAATGAAGGTGTTAATAAGGAACCCTTTTCACATTGTTTACCCATTCCGTTTAAGATTATTCATTATATTAAAACATTGATTGGATTTAAAAAATAGTTTCATGCAAAAAAAAAAGTTAAACGTATCACATCTGCAGTAGGGTTGGGGTGTCAAGTTCTGGTCCTGGAGGGCCGTTGTCCAGCACCGTTTGATGGTTCTCCTCCACACATTCACTAAACCTGACAATTACCTGGCGGTGTGAACCAGGTGTTTCTGAGCAGGGAAATCACCCAAACGTGCTGGACCACAGCCCTCTAGTACTGGAGTTCAACACCCCTGCAGTAGGGGATTAAAGTCTTTCAGCTATTAATTTATAGTTTTTATTAATACAGTGCTATTCCTCCTATTGTTTCAGATGTTGAAGGAATTCTTGAAAAGCTTGGGCTGGATAAACAACTCATCAGTGAGGCTGTTCTCATTGACTGCACAGAGACAAATGAGCCCCGGTTCTGTCTGGACGTAGGTAAGAACAGACCATAGAAATTCATCAAGAAGCAATACAGAATGTGTCCATCCTTCCTGGTGAACTGATGTCTTCTCATCTGGGGTTCTAGGTAATTTACAGCAGAAAGTACTGGAGCAGCTTTGTGGTGGTGTTTTCATGGACCTTCGAAGAACCTTCATGTTTGCAGGACCAGAAGCCCCTTTGGCAGCTAGGGTATGTCCTACACATTCCCTATATCAATGCTATCCACTTGCCTATCAGATTAGAGACCAGCATAAGTAGGATAAACTGAACCTAGGGTCCAGAGGGTGATACATTCTGCTTTTAGTAGTGAAAGCATTTCTATGCGCTTTAGTTTTGCATGCAGGGCAACACTCCTGTTGTATGTACTTATTTTATGTCTTTGCAGAATGCAAGAGTACAGTTGTAAGGGTCTTATGTCCTTCTCAGGGTCAGGCCCTCTTGCGGTGGCACCAGACCCACTGCTTCTGCAGTGCAACTGGAAAGCCCACAGTTCGGAACCAGTCTGGCAGCCAGCGAGTGTGTCCCAGCAGTGGTATCATCTACTACCCTCAAGTGAGTGATTGCAGAATGCAGACGCAGCCCATAAACTGAAAATTTGGTCCAGTGCAGGTCATGTCAGGCCTAGCTGGCTATGAGATTTCGACCTCCGTAGTTTTGTAATAAAAAAAACAGTTCATATTTCGGTTTATGTCCTGGCAAGTTTTCGGGAAGTCTTAAGCAATTCTGTGACTTCCAGTTAAAGTAAATGCCACCTCATGCATATACAGCATGAGCTCCAAATTCTCACTCTTTCATCAGCCTGGAGGAAAATTAGAGAATACACTATTAACTCTTCATACATGGGGGCGATGGGTAATACAGAATTGCCTGAAAATATCTATTGTTAGGGTAATAATTTAAAACAACTGGAGCTTTAGTGAACGTGCCTGGATTATGCATGTTTATGCACAGTGAGGAGGATGATAAGAGTAATTTCTAAAATTGCTGCAAGGGTCAGTGGTGAGGCTCTGCAGAAGATGGCAGTATTTTAGGGGACAACTTAGAGGACAACTGAATTGGGCAAAAATTGGGAGGAAAAAAGAAAAGTACTTTGGGTTTTATGTGTAGCAGAAAAGCTGTTTTTGTTTTCTCCTCCTGCCTGTTAACTGCAGTTTTTTATGCTGCTTTATTTTAAACGCTGTCCACGACCAGCCCACATCGTGCAATAATGGATTTAGTAGTGGATGCAGACTCTAATGTGATATAGGTTACGATCCTAGTTTCAGAGCAAGGGTTCCCACCAAATGCAGAAACACCTTACTTACACATGTTAACCTTTAATTAAGCCGCTACAATGATGGCAAATTGTCATCAGGATCATCACAGTAAACTACATCACATTTTCCCTGATGATTATATAATAATTACTATAGTTAACAGCTCAATGCTATTGTTAAAGGGGTCCATGTTTTCAAAATTCTTCATAATTCAGATGTTAAACTCTTCCATGGTGGGTTTGTTGTGACATGCTTTATGGTAAAGAAACACACCAACTCTTTTCTTACAGTAGTAGAGAATGGACCTTAAAACCGCAAATGGTACTTATAACCAATTTATGTAGTAACTGTTTGTGAGACAGCTTTTAGAGGCTGCTCTCTGGTTCCACTGACCACCAATTCTGAACAATTCTGAAGAGGAAGAAGGAAAAAAACGTTCTTAACTTTCAATGAAAGTCAATGGGCCATTTTGGAACATTTCTATTGGTACATCTGTCATGAAATGTTGATACTGTGTGAATGACTGCTGACACTTTCAAATTACATGAAATAAATACAAACTGGACAAAAAGTGGACATAAAATTGGCTTGTAATGTGTTCTGCTGGCTTACAGATGGCACCAGTGGTGATTTTTCTGGTGTCCGATGGGAGCAGGTGTCTGCTGGCCCGGCAGAGCTCCTTCCCACCAGGAACATACAGCGCGCTGGCGGGCTTCTGTGACCTGGGTGAGTCACACGCACTCTCAGCAGGAGATAGCAGGGCCTCAACACGGTCAGCTGCTAAATGACATCACAGGATCAGATCATTGAACACGTTCCTGCAGATTTCACTGTGGTCAGATCATTTTACACACACAAACTTTGCTGGTGCTTTCCATGCTGCTGCACACAGGGGAGACACTGGAGGAGGCCCTGCGGAGGGAGCTGGCCGAGGAGGTAGGACTGGAGGTGGAGACGCTGCAGTACTCGGCCTCGCAGCACTGGCCTTTCCCACAGAGCTCCTTCATGATGGCCTGTCATGCTACGGTTAGCCCAGACAAAACACAGGTGAGATGTTCTCCGTTAACCTGCGTGTGCGGCAGCACAGCACGGCCCATCTCAATGTTTTGCTGGTGTGTGTTCCGTTAAGCAACCCATTTCTCAAAAACTTGTGGGGGAAACCCAAAAGAACAGCTGCGAAACGATGGAGTTCCTGAGTATCCCATTGCTACAGCTCTTTTGAAAGATGACCAAACTGACAATCTCTTCAGCAGTCGTGTTGTTCTGGACTAGTACTTGCTGATATCATTCACTGAAAAACAGTTTTAATCCATTTTGCCTAAAAAATAGAAAACACTGTATTCCAGGGTCTATAATATTCAGATAAAACGTATCCAAAGATATGCAATGCAATTGAATCCTTTTTGCATCAAAGAGGCCTGTGACAACTCACAAAATGACGAGTGTATACGTTTTATAAGGTGCTGCATTTAGCAAGATGTGTCCTACTGAGTTTAAGAGACAGGACTGTCAGAGCAGCAGTGGACTTAAGCAACAAGAAAAAAAAGATGAGTGAATTTCTATATTAAAGGAAGAAAGTCATGCCAACCAGTTACAGCAGGAGCCAATCTGAATCGTCCCCATGTCCTGAACACTGTATTCTAAATGTATTTTTAAATATACGTATATATTTTTATACTTTGCACTGGAATGTGTTTCTGAACGCATTTAGAAGAGTGGCTTTAGCCATCACTGCTTCTTCTGGGGATTCTGCCCAACTTTGTCCCAGAAAGAGACAATAAATATGTACCCACTTGTGATCACAATACCGATAAATCCACAAAGATGTCAGGTTAGTGTGCTAAGGACAGTCCAACCAGGCATGACTCCAGTTTGAGATCAGTGGAATGGAGGAACCACTGTTGGTTCCCTTGAGAACCTTTCAGTAAACCAAAAGTGGTTCTTCAAAACCTTTTTTAAGACCTTTATTTTTAAGCTTTTCCAGCTAATTCATGTGTTCAGTGGTGAGGTTTACAGTTTTCCCTGAGAGGAGAACCACGCTAGATGCACTGCATGGCCTTATTTTCTTGGGGGTTATGTGAAACCATTTGCTATTGTGTGATCCAATTTGGTTGGTTATGATGTCGGCTGCTTTACTGCTTACGTTTTTTCATTTTAACTGTGTGTGCCTGGAGCTCTGCACGAAACCCATAAAACTTACACAACTTACTCTAATAACATAAAAAAGTGCAAGTGCCATTGACTAATCCCTTTAATCCATGTGCTGTTGTGTTTGTGCTCAGGTGAGTCTTGATAAGGCCGAGTTGGAGGACGCTCGCTGGTGTACCCTGGAGGAGATCCAGGCGGCACTGCAGATTAGGAAACCCCCCCGAGACCCCACACCTGAGGCGCCAGGCTTCTTCGTGCCACCTTCTTTCACTATAGCCAATCGGCTCATCCAAGAATGGGTCCATCAGCAACAGCTGGAAAGGAAGTAGCTCTGGACTCAATGTGGACCACAACTGGTATAGTGGGCCTTTTTTTACAGCAGCTGTGTCCGCATCAACTGTACACAGCCTTCACTGCCAGCCCAGAGAGGGTGCAGAAGCTCAAAGTGCCTGCAAGACTAATTCACAGATGCACTCTAGTGGTTACACATTATGAGGCATATTTTTAAAAGTAATAATTCTTTTAAAAAATCTAATATCCAGTGTCCCAGACCCTAGATGTGGTCGAGCACCTAAGACAAGTTTGGAGCCCAGATTTTGCTTCTGTAGGAACTACAAGGCTAACAATAAATGTCAATAGTCATCCATCTTTTCTGTAAATACGTCTCCTAAACGTCTCTCCGTCTTCTCAAACTGCAACCACATCATTAAGGAAGAGCAGACTTGTGGACAGATAAGGAAACAGTATGATACTGCCACACAGTGTTTGTTGGTGTTTCTGCAGTCATACTGTGTCCTAAACTGCATCCACAAGTCTGTTCCATCAAAAGCTGTGTTTTGGGGATTTGGGTAACTATTGACTTCTGGTGTTAGCCTTTTTTTGGACATGTCTTGGCTGAGTTTGCTGAAATTCCAATATTTGAATTTTAATTACAGTAGAAAGGATGTTTCTTTTAAAATTATTTGATAATGTGGATGTGAAAAGGATTCAGATGAATTTACACTAATTCAGTGCTGGAATAACACTTAGTCCAGGCTTTATAACTTTTGAATTTGTCGATTTATTGAAACCTGTTTTCAGAAGTAAGCCTTTTCTAACACTTAGTGTTTCTAATCCTCAAAGTCTTTTATAGTTCTGCAGCTGCAATAAATGAGCTACATGTGAATGTGGACAAATATACGAAAACAACTGTGATGCAGGCCATAGACTGTAGAAGTGAACTATTACATTTGGGAATGTTTTACATTAGAAATGCATCTTGACCCCCTGAATTGAAATCAAATGAGATTCCCAACCTTACCTGACACATTTTTCTTTATCTGCTGCTGTAACACACAGGATTCTAATGGACTGACCACTCCTTCAACTGTAACAGGAACCTTCAGATGAATGAAGGACTAAATAAATCTCTGGACTAAAGGGTTCTAAAAGCAGAACCCCTCACAGATGCCACATGTCTACCTCCACAGTGAACCTTTACCGAGAACCGGTGTTATCACACCTTAAAGGAATAGTTCAGCTAATAGTCAAATGGCCAGTGTTCCACTGACCCCAAGTATAGCAAAGAGGTTTGGAGTCTAAATGTTGCTTCTTTATTTGTTTTAATAAAACAGATCACAAGTTGCTTTCATCCAACTCTTCATTAGTTTGGAACAGACTCACGCATGTGGTTTAGGACACAGAATGACTTACTTTGAACTGTAAAAATGAGCTCACTTTAGGGCAGGTGTTCACAAAGCAGTCATGATTTAGGAGATCGAGTCTTGGATCACATCTACAAACATGTTCCACACTAATGAGTATCTGGATGTGGTTTGAGTGAGTTGGTATACGTTTGTGAAGTACTTTTTCTGAAATAAGCTATTTGGGTGGCTACTGACTTCTATGGTGCTGGCAACGTAAAGAAGCGACCTACTATATCTGGGGAACATGGAAAATTCTGTAGAGTGTGGTTTGCTCAGCTGTTCCTTTAAGATGGTACACGTTAGGCTTGAATAAACCATTTTATTAGTTAATAAATTTCTTCTGGAGAACTCAATGTTTACATGTATTTAAATAAAAAATGAACATTTGCACAGCTTGAAAATCAGTGACTGAATGTGGTGAAGGCAGTCTACTCCCAATCAATTAAATCCAATGCTTGTGTTCAGCCATATCTATCTCAGTACAAGTGGGTGACATGAAGGCATGCTGTTGTTGCGATTGTCTCTGGATTCATTTAAAATGATTTGTTGTACAGAAACTCTTTGACCTGAGGGGTAGTGAATTGAACCAGGCGTCTCAAGGTCTACAGCACAAATATAACCATTTTATTTACTCTCCAACCCCACCAGGGAACCTACCAGTCTTTATTTCTCTTACTGCATGAGGAGTATTTCTAAATGCACATAAAACATATTAGCTGTGTAACACCCCACGCTTACTCCTATCAATCCTGATACTCTCATCCCATGGAGGAGCTGTTTTTACTCTGTATTTCAGGAAATTAAGTGGTAGCAGAGTTGAAATCACACAGGATCTGCTGCTTGGATGCAGGGTGCTCAAGCCCAACTCTGAGAGGGAAAATCAAAAAACTTAAAAAAGTCCAGGATGGGTACAGAACGTAGATACCCTGTTGGAAAACAGCAAAACAAACTGATAACTGCATGCCAGTTGAATCACATCTAAGCGGTCAGCTCCTGCCAGTCCTCGGGGATTTCGGTGTCCTCGTCCGATTCAATCATCGATTCACTTTTTCCCTGCCTTCTTCCTGCTAGAGGGCTTCTTGCAATACTTGGCCTCCAGATCTGCCATGAGGGAGTTGAAGCCTTTCTCTTTGGACTTCTGTCTTTGCTGTGGGAAGAGAGAAGAAAAATGACCTCAAATCAAGTAATTTTGTTTTTACTTGAAATGTAAAACTGTGAACCTTCGCATCTCTCACTCTCCTTGAGAGATCCCACCCAGCCCCAGCAATGTTCTAACATCTAAATCCTTTCCAGATTAATAGAGGCTGTTACTAAAGCAAATGATAATTTATTAATACCCTTGACTTCAAAAGAAACACTGGGGTTAATGATGTTTGTTTTCTACTCACCTGAATCATGGCCACCAGACTGTCCTCGGCGTCCAACCCCATCTCTTTTCGCATCTCGTCGGCCTCCTGCTGTTCCTTCTTTGCCTGGGGAACAAAAACCAGCGATGTTAACATGCTACATAAACATGCATGGACAGAACATGCAAGGACACTGGTTGCTACAAACTACTGACCTTCCTCTTGCGGGTGGCTTTCTTCTTGGCACTTTCGTGAGTGAAGGCTTTATAAGCAGGTATGTCTTCAGCGTCGATGGCTCGCTGCAAGATGTCTCGGACTCGAGGCTCGTCGTCGTGCTCGCAACACAGTGCGGCGTCCATGATGCTGTCCATGTCTCCCTCGTGAAGCAGGTAGAGTCTCTTTAGGTCCTGCAGCTCTTCCTCAGAGTCCTTATACTGCTTCTCAAAGTCCATGATGTCCTGTAGTGTAATCTTTAACAAGCAAATGCAAAGGGGGTTTACATTTAAAATGTTCTGCCATTTTTTAAGCCATCATTTTACTATCTGAAGCTTAACAGCAACAAGCTTCCTTGATATTACACATGGCCAGCACCTCATAAGAGAAAGAAGCTGTACCACTAATTCTATTTTACTAAACCCACCTCTTTTACATCAAAACACTTTATTTCGGTCACTTTTGACCACAGGTACCAACTATCTGCAGGGAAACTTATTTGTCCCCAGAAATGTTTGCCCCTTGGTTTAATTCACTCTATGAATGCCACGATAGTAAATATTTATTCAGATTCTGATATTTAGTTATTTATTAATCCATCAGTCCTGATAATTCTGGTCGAAATTTTCTGGTAAGTACAGTTAACAGCAACACATTATTTGAGCCCCGCTACCTGACACTGACAAACATGACATGGCATATGATGTGATGTCCCAACAGGTTATGCCACATACTAGTATAAAATAATTATATTAAACAGTGTCGTTTCTGATAACAATTATTGGTAATGTGGAAATAATACTGTCACTATTTCAATAATTTACACAATAACAGACAAGGTACAGCATGCTCCAAACCACTACTTGTGAAACTAGTAAACAGTTTCAGCAGTTACTTTAACCACTGTATTTATATCCTCCTACACACCACATCATTTTGTTTTCAGGGTATTCTCTGGAGTTGTTTTTACTTTATATTGTTCTTGTCTTTGTGTCTCTGTGCAGTCATTGAGTAGGCTTAGAAGTGGCTAAGCTTAGGTAAATGGCTGCATCCACTCAGTCGCTGGGCTTGTTTTCTGCAATCGCAGACGTTCTGTAGAACTTCACTGATTTTGTCTTTGTATTAGTATTGTACCTTTGGAAACAGCCGTCTCCAGTGCTCCTCCCAGTCACGGTCTTGATTGAAGGAGTCCGACTCTTCATCCACAACACCCTGTTCATCGTACACGGCCCTTTGTTCCTTGTCGCTTAACACAGCGTACACCTTTCCTAGTACCTGTTAGCACAACCGATACTTGATAAGTCACATGTATGATAAATGTGGCAGCATCGTAGTTGATGTGAAATGACCTGTGCAGGCTCTGTCCACAAATGCATTCTATTGTAAAGTGGCCCCTTATAGTCATGGGTGAACACAACACAACACACAGTGTGAACAATGGGACATTCTTTCTCTGCATTTAACCCATTCACCAAGTGAAGCAGTGGGCAGCCAACAACAGGGGGAGCAGTGTGTGGAGGCACGTTGCTGAAGGGTACCTCAGTGGTACCACTACCAGTCCTGGGACTCAAACCCATGACCTTAAGAGCACAGGGGCAACTCCCTAACAACCTGGCCACCGGCTACTATTATCGGGTTAGACAAGCTTTAGAGTATGCAGGTATGGAGCATGTTGTTAATTTTAGAGCATTGCAGGCTTTTGCCGAAGGGACCAGCTTGGTTAGACAGCATTTTAAACTGGAAATGGAACGTTAAATCTAGCATCCCACTTAAATATGTCATGTTGAATTGGATTCGGCTTGTTCTGTAAAGCTTGTCTGCCCTAGCAACAGTAGTTCTGAATGAATGCATTCATGGGTGGAGCATGGAAAGGTTTATCACTCCTAAATGGTCACGCAGTGATTTTTTTGTGAGGATATTTGCTTGTACCTGAAACTTTTTAGTGGCTTCCTCATCTCCAGGGGCTCTGTCAGGATGCACCTGCAGGGAGAGTTTGTAGTAGCCACGTCGCACCTCAGCATCTGAAGCCTCCTTCGGGACCGCCAGTACCTCGTACAAGTTGGAGGTTTTAAAGAGCTGCTCACACTGCTCCAGCAAACCCATGACTGCTGGAAAGATGATCCGCTGCCAGATGAGCTTTAAGGGTTACAAGACATGGAGCACATTAACTGAACCATCACAGCTTGACATCTTACGTGATTTCATTTAAAATACACAATATGGACAAAAATTTTGGGATGCCTGACTATTACACCAACAGGGACTTTCATGACACTGTATTCAAATGCATAGACTTTAATATAGAGTTGGTCCCCACTCTGCAGCTGTAACAGCTTCTATCTATTCCAGAAAGGCTTTTCACAAGATTTTAGAGTCTCTGTGGGAATTTGTACTCATTCATTCTGTAGAGCATTTATGAGGTCAGGCACTGATGTTGGGCGAGAAGGTCTGTTCTCGCCCAATCTCCGTTCCAGTTCATCCCAAAAGTGTTGGATGGGGTTGAGGTCAGGGCTCGGTGTGGCCAGTCAAGTTCCTAAACACTGAACTCACCCAATCATGTCTCTATGTCTTTGTATGCCTTTGTGGGGCACAGTCATACTGGAATAGAAACAATTCTTCCCCAAACTGTCCACAAAGTTGGACGCATGGCGTCGTCCAAAATGTCTTGGTCTGCTTAAGCATTCAAATTGGCGTTCACTGGAAGTAGGGGGCTTAGCGCAAACCATGGAAAACAGGTGTGTCCCAATTATTATGCCCATTTAATATGGATCTTTTAAAGCTAGCTGTATCGTATTGTATCGTAAACATAAACAACGTAATCAACGCATTCACTCAAAATCTCAAAATACAACAAATATCATCTACTCTCTGATCAGAAACTGTAATTTTCCAGTCCACCTTAACTGGTGTTATGAAAGTAACTGCAGCACCAGTTATGCGGAAAGAAAAACAAACAAGCCTCTTCTCTGGCCTTATTAACACACGGGCTGAGTAAAACGGACACGGACACTGACCTAATTAACACAGACAGCAGTTTTCAAGCTCACTCTGGTTTTCTGTGCTTCTTTCTCTCTGTCCAGCTGCTCTCCACTTTTGCCGCCTTCTGCTCTTCTTCTCCCGCTCAGGTTCTCCTGAGTGTGGGGCACGCCAGCACACCCTCCAGGCCTAAATTATAAATACATATACATTATAAAAATACACACACACACACACACACACACACACACACACATATATATATATAGCATTCGTAGTATAAGGGCTGTCAGTAGATTAAAATATTTAATCGTGATTAATCTCATGTTTGCCATAGTTAACTCGCGATTAATAGGAGTAGACAGACATGTTTATTAATGACAGTCAATATTGTCCACAACATTTTTTCAAAACATAATCTTACACATATACATATATACATACATACATACATACATGTACATACATATACATATATATTAATGGTGGCCAATGATTACAATTTTAACCGTGATTAATCACGTGGTTAATTACATTAATTTTTGTATTGTGCAACTGCTATATGAACAAAAGTGGAATAACATTTGGTTTGCAAACACTTTTAACAGCAGTGTTCCCTTTAACACAGTCACACAGCTGCAGTTCAAATATTTCTGTAAATCTCAAATTAAACATTAATATAGTCAAATCAAATATAAAACCAAAGCTATTTGCCACTGCAGGGTATTCACGTGTTATCTAGTTTATTATAGAAAAAAAGTCACCCTCAGTCCAGAGCATCGGGGCGGAACCATAGCAGCTGCAAAGAGGGACCAACTCCATATGAAAGTCTATGTATCTGGATGCAGTGTTATTAAAGTCACGTTTGTTGTAATGGTAAGACGTCTTATATGGACAAAAGTAATGGGAGCGCTGTACGTGTCGGTTGATTTTCCTGGGGGTCAGGCGTCCCATTACTTTTGTCCATACTAAATAGCTCAACGCTCGCAGTACTTCGGTAAAAGCGCCGAACTTTCAAAATAAAAGGGTTTTTAAAAACCTGCGTTAACACGCGATTAAATAATTGTCGGCATTAAGTAAATAATGCGTTAACGCGATAATAACGCGTTAACGTCCCCAGCCCTAATATATTTTTCTTTAAATTCTGGATTTAAAATTCTGTTCTATTAATTTATTATCTAATTTAAATTTTATTTATTTAAAATCTGTATAAAAACATTATAATCTCTGTTTTTAATATCTGTATATTTAAATTAAATTCTGTATTTAAACTTTAAACTATGGGCTTACTATCTAAACAATATTTTTATTTAAATAAAACACAATTAGAAATTACATTTTATTAAAACATTTAACATCGAAATAACATTTTATTTAAATGATATATTTAAAATGTATTTACAGTCATGGCCAGAAATATTGTTTTTTAACAAAGTTTGCTGCCTCTGTGTTTTTAGATCTTTTTGTCAGATGTTTCTATGGTGTGCAGAAGTATATTTAAAGTAAAGTGGCCCCTTAAAGTCACCCCTGAACACACCACAGTACAGCACACAGTGTGAACAATGTGAAATGCCCCAAACAATCGGAAAATGACTTTACCCCAGTCCTCAGCAGTCCAATCCTTATACTTGCTGCAGAACATCAGTCTGTCCTTGATGTTTATCTTGGGCAGAAGTGGCTTCTTTACTGCCCTTTTTGACACCAGGCCCTGGGCGTGCAGATGCACTCACACCTGCCTGCTGCCACTCCTGAGCAAGCTCTGCACTGGTGGTGCCCTGATTTCTCTCCTGGATCTTTAGAAGACGGTCCTGGCGCCTGCTGGACTTTCTTGGACACCCTGAAGCCTTCTTCACCCCAATTGAACCTCTCTCCTTACAGTTCTTGATGATCCTATAAATGGTGATATAGGAACAATCTTACTTGCAACAATATCCTTGCCTGTGAAGCCCTTTTTATGCAAAGCAATGATGGCTGCACTAATTTCCTTACAAGTAACCATGGTTAACAGAGGTAACAGAGCAATGATTTTAAACCAACAGCCTCATTTTAAAACGTGCAGCCTGCTATTCTAATACAATCAGCATGACAGAGTGATCTCCAGTCAACTCTCACCTGTGTGAGGGAGAGGATCACTGTGGCAGGGCTAAAATGCAGTGCATTTTTTAAAAGTAAATTTTCATGCAATGAATTGCATGTGATCATTCTTTATAACATATAGACAAATTGCCGCCATAAAGAACTGAAGCAGTAACTAATTACATAAAAGATATATTTGTGTCATTCATAAAAAACGTGTGTCCACGACTGAACGTTTCTGTGTTTAGGACGAAGCTTTTATTTTGACAGAGCGACCCGGATGTGAAGAGCGCGCTCCCCCTGGTCCTGCGTGTCTCGCGCTGTGTGTTGTGTAGTGAGCGTGTTTCTGAGAACTCGAGGATTGATCAGTATTATTCATTATTAATTATTAATTAACTTATTAATTGGCTGCCCGCTCGCGCCCATGCCTATGCCTGCGCTGCACGCGCACCTGGCGGCGGTGCTGGAGGCACTGGTCCGCGCTGCCGTGGCACAGATTAGCGCTCTACTGCTGCAGGACGAGCAAGAGACCACAACAACAGCAACAACCAAACAAACAACATCAACAGTGTTACTGCACACGGAGACCGAGCAGAGACTGGTGGGTGATCAGGACATTATTATCTGTTAATTATTGCTATTTATTGATTGACTGAAGTATAACAATTGTTATCTTTTGGGAGACCTTAAAAAGAGCCATATAGTACATAATTATTGGTTGATTTATTAATGACTATTAGAGATCAGTGTAGGATGTTCATAATGGAAATCAGTCAGCCAGCAACAAACAAGCATACACCACAGTAACTTATTACTACCCATGGAGAACAAGCAGACACTGGTGGGTGATCAGGACTGTACATTGCAATAATAATAATTTTTTACTTCTACAGCACCTAACACAAATGCAAGGTCGCTTTATGAAATAATTCAGACATAGAAGAAGAAACAGCATATGACTGTTGTAGACAAAAATATTAAACAGGACAGATTACAACAGCACAGAGTACAATAGCAGGGTCATTAAGAGGCATAACACTGAGAGAATATGTGTTTTTAGTTTTAAAGGAAGTGAGAGAGGAAATTTTGTGACGATTATGAGGGTGGGTGTTCCATAGTTTAGGGGCCTAAAAGATCCACCAATTGAAGACAGTCAAAATTCAGGGACTTTACGCAAGCCAGTATCAGATGAATATAAAGGCCGGGTAGGTGTATATCAGTGAGGTAGTGGGGTGCGGAGCTTTAGAGGTAATGAGACGTATCTTAAACTGAATATGAAGAGATATGGGTAGCCAGTGAAGTTTGTGTTAACAATGAGGGAGATGTGTTCCGACTTCTTAGTAAAGGTAAGGAACACGAGCAGTAGAGTTTTCAGCAGACTGAAGTCTAGTAATGATTTTTGTAGGGAGACCATAAAATAGAGCATTACAGTACATTATTATTTATATTGCTATTAGAGATCAGATTATGGTATTCAGGGAGAGTTCTTTATAATTCATAATGGAAACCAGTAAGCCTTTCTGTTCCTGCAGAAAGAGTTTGCTTCAGTCATGGAGGTCTTGGGCAACGAGGCTCTGGGCAAGATCGTCAAGCTTGTGGATGAGACCAAGTTTCTGCTGGACCTGGAGTGCAAGACGTTTTCAGGAAAAAGGGCTAAGCAGCCAGGAAGGGTCCTGAACGTCCTCTCAGTCGGGGGTCTGGGTGAGGGTCCACTGCTGGAGTCACTAATGAGTCACTCATGAGTTTCCTGGACAAAGATCTGTAGTCAAATATTAAACTGGAGGGGCTCCGGAGACCACTGGTCCAGGAATGAATGTTGTCACGATACTTACATTTTCATTTTCAATACAGTAATGTAAAAATATAGATAATTAATAATATTTTTGATACCAAATGCGAGACTGACCAGTTGGCAAGTTAGCCAGCGATTCTGTTAGCAGGTAAAGTCAGCCAGAAATTCGACTTCCGTACAATGCATTGAAAAATACCATTTCCGATACCAAAGGTCACACAGCGATTCCTATAGCTTCTAAAGCCATCCACTCATCCGTGATGAATTCGCCTAGACATTACTATGTGTATGCAGTTTAATTACCTGCATAAAGGAGCGGAAGGCAGCACACATTTAGTTAGCAAGCCAATCCTATAACGGTAATGGTTAGCCAGGAAGTTGAACCTGTTTATATTATCATCTGCAGGAGCCTGTTAATCATATGTTGTCATTTTACATGTAGCTTCCTGCAAGAGTGCAGGTGTGTCCCAAACAACCCACCATTATGTTTATATACTACTGAACACACTTCTTATCTTACTATTAAATGTAGTAGTATGGAGTTTGGAACATGGTGCTCCTCAATACAGAAGCCTTGGCGAGCCTAAAGAAAATGCGTGTTAGGTGAATAGTATCAATTCAACTTTAAGTTATTTTTGCAGTTTTAGCCAGCAATTGGATTAGTTGGGGTTTATTATAGTGTGGTAGTACCTTTTCATGGTACTACCTGCTGCTAGCCTCAACACATTTGGAGGAGAATGCTAATTGTTACCATGCCAATTATGAGGTTTTGGTCTCCTGGCTAATCAATACATTTTTAAATGAAAATCTGACCATGACCTTGTATAATACCTGGAAATATTTATTGTTACACCTTTGGGGTGTACTGTGCTTTACTGCATATTAGTCTGGTCTAAAGGATTTATGGCAATTTTCCCATATTTTCCTATGATTGAATTGCAGAGGAGGAACATTCCTACAATGGATGTGGAAGAAACTCAGACACAACAAGAAATGAGGTGGGCTACTATAGCTATACATTTTTCAGGAATGCTAATATAATAGACATTATTTTTTGCTGCATGCTCATTGGACAAAAAGATTAAACCTCCTGTCTAACATTTTGCTCTCTCAGACTACAGACACAGAGGATTCTCAGCGTCCTGAGTCTCCCTTAACCCTGGCTGTGACAATCAAAGATGAATTTGGAAACATTGATTTGAAGTCCATTATTGCAGGTCAGTATGGGATGGGATTGTTGTGAGGGTTTGATTGCATTTAGCCATAAGAGTGTTTGTTAGGTCAGATACTGATGTTGGGTGATTAGTTCTGGATCACAAACTCATCCTAAACGTACAGGATGGAGCTCAACCACTCCAGAAAACTCCACAGCCTAAAGTTAGGGGGCTTTATAGCAGTTCAGCCCACGCTTAGCACAGGGCAAGCAGACCATAGGCTAATTGGTCTTGGTCATTGCTTCTCTATAGAAATAATACAAGCGTTTATGAAGTTCTGAATAGAATAACACCACCTGACAATACCTCATCTTAGATCAATGTGATCTTCACGCTCTAACTCTAATTTAAATTCAAACTGTAATCCTCTAACTTTTATTTATTTGTTTACTATAGGGCACTTAGAGCTGGCATCAGGGGAAGGGAAAATCCAGGAAGAGGGCAGTGAGGGTTGTCAGGATACTATTAGCTTTGGAGGAAGGCGATCTTTCATTTGCACAGAATGTGGGAGAAGTTTCTCCACCCTGAGTAACCTCAAATCACACCATCGCATCCACACAGGCGAGAAGCCGTTCGGCTGTGTACTCTGCGGCAAGGCCTTTGCCCACAAGCAGAGCCTCGTGGATCACCATCGTGTACACACCGGGGAGAAGCCCTTCATTTGTAAAGTCTGCGGCAAGTGCTTCGGAAAGGCCGCTCACCTGAAGACGCACGAGATAATCCACACTGGCGAGAAGCCATTCAGCTGTGATGTGTGCGGCAAGAAGTTTAACATCGCCCAGAACCTGGCCCGACACCAGCAGACGCACACCGGCCAGAAGAGCTTTACCTGCTCCGTCTGCCAGAAAAGCTTCACGCGAGCCAAGACACTGATCACTCACCAGCTGATCCACACGGGGCAGAAGCCCCACTCTTGCATGGAGTGTGGCAAGGCTTTCCGGCACGTGGTCAACCTGCGCAACCACGAGCGCATTCACACGGACGCCCGGCCGTACGCCTGTGACATGTGTAGCAAGACGTTCCGCCAGGCGGTCAATCTCAAAATCCACAAGCGGATTCATACCGGAGAGAAGCCGTTTACTTGCAAGGAATGCGGCAAGAGCTTCAGCCAGCAGAGCAGCCTCATTTCTCATGGCCGCACACACTCGGGCCTCAAGCCGTTTGGCTGCGGGTACTGCGACAAGTGGTTCAACAACACCAACAGCTTGAAGCTCCATGAGAGGATTCACACCGGCGAGAAGCCTTACAACTGTGAGTACTGTGGCAAATGCTTCAGCCAGGGGAGCCACCTGCGGACGCACAAGCGCCACGTCCATGGAGGAGGGAAGCAGTATATATGTGATAAGTGCGGAAAGCGCTACGCAGATCCACGCAATCTGAAACTGCACAAGTGTGTGTATGCTTGAACTCTTGAGATGTCATGGGCTGTCATTTACTCTGGTGGTTCTCAAACCAGTCCTCAAGGACCCCCAGAGGTTCCACACTTTGGGTTAGTTCTTATTTACAGCACATTGGGAGAGCGCCGAACTGGTGGTTCCTGAAAACCTGTTAGAGAACAACAGATTTATTCAATGTGCCATGATTTTTGAAACCTAAAAACGCTGAAACTGCAGAGCTAGGAAAGAAGTGCCAGAGTGTTTTAAGTGACTTTTGGTTTCCTAAAGAACCACATTTTAAAGGTTTAATAGAGACTTCACATTGGTTCTCTTCCAATATCATGGTTCTGCTTTACATTACGCAGGTTTAAAAGGTTCTTCAGACTTGCATGTCTCAGTGACCAAATTGGTTCTCAAAAATGGTTCTTTGCATGATGGCGTAGAAGAACCACTTTCTGCTCCCTAAAAAACTTTAGAGGAAGAACTGGTTTGAGAACCATGTTTGGAGAAGAGATTTTGTGAATGTGAACTCTTTAAATGTTTAAAGAAGCTTCACATAATGTAAACGTGTAAAGGATTTTCCTTGAGCTTTTACATTATTTGTGTTTTTAAAACAGTTGGTTTTCAAACTGGTCCCTGGGGACCACTAGATAGTTTACATTTTTGCTGTATCCCTGTGTGTTGTGATTGGGGTATGAGCAATGTAGACTGTCTGAGTGTCCCTGAGGACTGGTTTGAGAACCATTACCTCAAAAAAAACCTTTCAAGATTGGGTTCCTTACAGTATTGGTTCTCGGAGATTCTTGGCCAGCAGGATTCTCATCACATTCTCATCGCTCCCAGACTCGAGAGCCGGTTTCAGAACCACAGCCCTAGTGAACCATGTTTGGCAACATGTGAATTGTGAATGTGAGGTTTGATGAACCTTCACATAAAGTTCTGCACTGGTTTAAAAGCCTCAATCTTTGGCATTATTTTGACGTTCTTTAAACTTTAACGTTTTCTTTTGTGCTCATTGCATCTCATTTACAAAAGTGGTTCTTTAGGGCAGAGGTTCTCAAACTGGATCTCAGGACCATGTTTTTGCTCTTGTGTTGGGAAAGAGAAACAAGGCGGACTGGCTGGGGTGTCTGAGGGCCGTTTTGAGGGCCACTGGAGACATCCTTTAAAAGGTTATATAGGGAGTTTATTCTTTGGCAAGGCACAAGGAACCCTTTCTGGCACCTTAAGTTCTTAAGAGTGTTGTGGCCTTGGATAGGATTTCACCGTGGTGTCATGGTGTAGCGATCTGCTGTTCATTCTCCATGCAGAAAAGTATTTCTCACAGGTGTTAATAATCCTTAGACTGTCAAAAACAAATGGGTATATGATCTTAATATATGAGATTTTGATTGCATTTCTGATTCATATGACTCTTTGGCAGAATTATCAAAAGAACTATTTTTTGCTATAATATTAAAAGGCTGAAGTTACACTTTGGTGTATCTTCCTGCCAGGCTGTCTGGTAAAAGAATAACAATGGACTCACGGCTGTCAGTTGTGGCAGCTCTCGAGGCCAAAACAAAGTAAAAGCTGTTGCACTCTGCACACATGTTCTATCTTTTGTAAAAGTTTTTGGGAATGCCTCCCACCTCAGGCTGATTATAGGTATGTGACTTGAGTCATGCTTTTTTTTGTTTTTATTTGAATAAAAATAATTAACCGAAGGTTTGATTCGTCCTGATTGGTCAAACGTCCTGCTTGCGTACACACGGAGGCGTGACCACGGTGGGGCTGGGTCGGGCACTGCCCCCCCAGAGACAAGCCGTGCCCACCATACAAAATGCTCTGTCTAATGTAAAAGACAAATTGGTTTCAAAAATGAGCTGCCTTCCAATTGGCCCGTTTGAGTAGGGGGTGTATCCGTCAGTGCCTCCTCCACTAGACAGGCACTGTGCTTTTGAACTTGTTGCTTAGGTCTCTTAATAAAAAGCAAATATTTTCACTCCACTTCTCCAAACAACACTGTAAATTACTGTCCAATACTGTCGACCCCCGAAATTTGTGTGGGTTACGTTCCAAGACCACTCACGAATTGTGAAAAAAGTTTGTGATTTGGTAAAAAAAATAAATGCCTATTTTTAAACCTGAAATATGTCCCCAAATGTACTCCCAAAACACTTCAATTTCATTTTAAACTCAGCTTAGTTCATTACACCGTACTGTACAGTTTACACTGAACTCCCGCTGCGCAAGAATGTAAAATGCAGATGGTTACCCCTGTACAGTGCTTTAATTCACGCACACGCATTTTCTTTGCTATGCGCTGTCCTCCTTGGTATGAGCAGGGCAAATACAGTAATTTATTTATACAGTAAGAAAAATACAGAAAAATATATATAGTTATATTTTATATGAACATTTAGCTGAATTTGCTAATATTTTTTACAAAATAAGTAGGTTTAATTTTTAAAAATTATTTAGCACTAAAATGCATGAAAAATTATCTATTGCCACGAAGAAAAGCAAAATCAAATGCGGAGGACGTTTGTGGTTTCCGCGAACAATTATTAGTTTGGTTCTAAGAAAAACTCTGTGAAAGATTGAGTATTCGAGGAAGAGAGATGTAGTCGTTCTGGCATATGAGAAAAACATAACTGAAAATCTAGACACGAATGAATTTGCCAAGAGACTGGTCCTGTAATATCCAGGTTAAACACTGGAAACTGACGTCCTTTACCCTGCCTAATGACTACAATAAGCCATGTTTCTGTTCTTCCTCTCATGTTGTATACATTTGACTTTACTGATATTTAAATTTTTGCTTTTACAAATTATATAAGACTAAGATGTAATAATTATTGTTTGACCCCTCCCTACAAAAGGGCACCGGGTCTGTGCATGCCCACCCTGATCATATGATGAAGCAACAATGAAAAGAAATGAACTCTTGATTCGTTTTGATCCTGAAAATGAAGGTAAATAAATGGTAAACAAACAGTTAACATCATACTGGATGAATATACAGTGTCAATATGAGGGCGGGTTGCTTACCCAATCATACTCTTTACCCAATAAGAGAATCAAAATAGAGTGTTTCAAATAATAACTACACTTGTCTCCCCAACTGCTTATAGCAGGGGTTTCCAAACTTTTTGCAAAGAGGGCCAAATTTGATCAAGTGAAGATGCCCGGGGGCCAGTAGTTCCTTCAGACATTTTTTTTTAGCCACAAAAGTTACATGAAAATACACACTGTCAAAAGTTTTCATTGTCACAATTAGGCTACCTTTATTTTTCAAATAGCAATGTAACCAAATATAAGCCACTCATGGGAAAAGTGAAAAACACAATTCTGCCTTTCATTCATATCTGGAGAGCCAGATAACATTGAACAAACTGTATGAATACTATACATTTCCCTGAGTTTGATAAATATCTTTGCCTCGTGAACATTTTAAACAGGAGTTATAAGTAATGCAATTAAAGTATAAAACAAGGGAATTTTGCCCTTGTCTTTTACAAGATCTTTCAGAAAGCAAAATTTTGTGTCACATCTACGGGTACATAACATCAACAGTTATAACCAAATCTTATTCAAGCGTTTAATAAAATAAAGAGTTCAAGTTCATTAGTGTGTGTTTAGGCTTTTCACTGTTAATAATGACAGATATTACCGTTCAAAATACACAAGGGTTTGCAGCACGGATATTGTGCCGAAGATCAATCTCAATGCTTCAGCACACCAACACATTTTGGACAACGCCATACTTCCAACTTTGTGTAAAACAGTGTGGGGAAGACCCTTTTATTCCAGCATGACTGTGCCCCAGTGCACAAAGCAAGGTCAATGGCTGGATGAGTTCGGTGTGGTAGAACTCGAATGGGCGGCACAGAGCCCTGACCTCAACCCCATCCAACATCTTCCGGATGAACTGGAACGGAGATTGTGAGCCAAGCCTTATAAATGCTCTACAGAATGAACGGGCACAAAAACCGATTTTGTGGAAAACCTTTTAAAAAAAGTGGAAGTTGTTATAGCTGCGAAAGGGGACTAGTTCCATATAAAAGTCTATGTATTTGAATGCAGTATTATTAAAGCCCCTGTTGGTGTAATGGTCAGGTGTCCCAATACTTTTGTCCATGTAATTGTGTGTGTGTGTTTGTGTGTGTG